>JAANDH010000112.1:66805-121168 GCA_011799765.1 Nymphaea thermarum
ATATATATATATATATATATATATATATATATATATATATATATATATATATATATATATATATATATATATATATATATATATATATATATATATATATATCATATTTTTAATACAAACTTTTTCACCATAAATTTGGGAGATATTGGAGAAGAAGAATAGATGAGAATAATATATACTTCGTATTTGTCAACTTCATTAATGGGTCGAGGGCGTGAAGCTTACCTGTTGTGTAGTCAAGGCTAGCGGATGTGTCGGCGACGTGCTCCTGAAGAAGGCCATTGGAAGAGGGGATCGCGCCGTCGGGACCCACCGCGTATATAATCCCTGATAAGGGTGTGTCCACCTTCAACTGGAACGCCAGATAGAGCCTACCTGACTTGGAAACGATGGTCGAGTTGGCTAGGCTCAGGCTCCCTTGGTCCGGCAAGACCGTGTCCGTGCTGTACCCACTCAACATGTATTGCTTGATCACGCCGCCACCGCTTGCCGCCGGCCAGCCTATGATCGCGCTCGCACCGCCCATTCTTTTAGTCTTGGAGAAACCCATCCCCACCCACACATTCTTGTTTGGCGCCGACAGTACAAAGGTCCATAGGCTCGGTCCAGTTTTGTTGAACTACATAGGCAAACTCCGGGTTAGATGTGAGTTGAATCAAAAGTCAAAGTTATTGGCATCTAAAAAAGTTATCCCCTTCTTATTTGGGTCGTAAGGTTTTCTCTTTTTCACCGAAACCATAACCTTTTTATGAAGTCCATAGTCACAAATAACATGTCCGAGTTTTAAATGGCAAAGAGAGTATAATAAGGTGAGCTTGAAAAAAAAAGAAATTTTTAGAAATTTTGAAAAACTAAAAAAAAAATAAAATATATGAGAAACTAACAACACAAACATGATAAGTACATTTGCAATAAATAAAAAATAGAAAATGAAAAGTGAACTGTTTGACATTAAAAAAATAGAAAAAAGTGAAAAAAATGTGTTAGAAAATGTTTTTTTTTGTTTCTAATATTTAAAAAAACACGTTTTTTGAAGTTTTAAACTGTCATTCAATTTATCACATTTTCTTTTTGTGTTTTTTTTGAAAAAATGTGTTTTCTGTGACTATATAAACCAAACAGACATATTACTCCACCAAGCGAATGACAAAGTCTCTTAGCTCCATTTTGTTTTTATTCAGTTTAGAAAATAAAACCAAATTCAAAAACTGCTTAATAAACATATCAGTATTTATTTAGAAGATCTGACCAAATGGATTCAAAGTTGGACCATGGATCCGATATAATGAATCCGATTGATTCCATGTAAGATGGCATTCAAGACAAGAGAACTATCAAGTTGACAAGGACATCACGAGTTCAAAACTCATAAAGGCCACTACTGGTGTCATAAAGTCAAAAGCTTTGTTTATTGCCGGAAACCGGCGTATCGCCGGAGACATGGCGAAGCCCAAGGGACGTAAAACCGTGGGCTGAATGCCAGCTGCGCGTGGCCAGGGAGTGGCTGTCCGTCGAGCGAGGAGAAGAAAGAGAAAAGGCGGCCGGAAAGAAGGAATTTTGCTTACTCTGAGAATGAAGTTCTGGCTGCTCCAGACGGAGGCACAGCTGAAGGATGCGAGGTTGTAGGAGGCCAACTCCGAGAGCGCAAGGTTGGAGCTGCACGAATCCTGTGACCTCACCGACAGGAAGCAGAGCATCAATGGCAGTAGGACTACAAGATTCCTCATCTCTCTCTTTCTCTCTGAATCAGAAATGCCAACGACCCTTAAACGATCAAACTTATGGTCTCTCTCTGTCTCTCTGATCAGAAATTCCTACAGCACTAAATGACACAAACTCAAATGCCTCTCTCTCTCTCTCTCGATCTAAGGTTCTGAAATGTGGGCAGCCCTTAAACGGAGAAACTAAACAGTAAACACCTCTCTCTGTCCCTCTGATCAGAAATCTTGGTAGCTCTAAATGGGAGAAACTCAAGTGCCTCTCTCTCTCTCTCTCTGTCTGTCGATCTAAGAACCTCTATCAATGTTAATAGCCCTTAAAACTAAACGACTCCCTTCGTCTCTCTGATCAGAAATGATGATAACTCTAAATGGGACAACCCCAACGCCTCCCCTCTTCTCTCTCCCTCTCTTTCTCTGTGTATTGAAAGAATATGTTTGAATGAGAGAAGATATAGAGAAGTGGACGGCAATGGAGTATTTCTCTGAAAGGAAGGAGGGTTTTGTGGGAAGGTCCTCTCCATGTGTGTATATATATATATACACATTTGTATATGTATATATATTATATCATTTTCTATTAGTTGGGGTTGGTTGACGCCGCTGTCTCTCTCCTCACATGTTCAGTTTTGCTGCACTTCATTTGTTTCCTGTATTTAATTCCCCTCTTCACTTGCTTTTCAATCTTCCACTACCAGCTTTCAGCTACATGACATCTTCCTCCACAGTTCCCACACCAAATAAGAATAACAAAAACAAAACCCACCAACCCTGTCGCTTTATTATTGAGTTCTTCTGTACTAACTGTTCAAAGCTGGAAGATCCTTTGCCCGGACACTGATCTTTGGTCGCCGATCTCTGACTCCTGTCGCTGCAGCTCGGGGATTGTTGTGACTTCTGGTGCCCTGCTGTTCTTTTTTCAACCAACTATCAAGATGGTGTGCTTGAAACTTTTCAAGAATCCCCCATTGTCAATTGGACTTCAAAATTTATGAGTAATAAAGAGATTCACATTGGATTACTAATCAGATTCAAACTTGGAATGAGTCTGACATTTTGACATTTGACAGCTACCCAATGCTTTTGTAAATGGGACAAAAAGGTTTGTGATAAGATCAATGGTTGATCAAACCATTGTCACCATGCATATAAAATCCTAAGGATTTCATATCACCATAGATCTCAAATATGCGGTGAAACAAACACATCCTCATGTGATCTAAGATTAGAGGGGGGAAAGGGTCTGATGTTAAATCCATAGATCTCAAATCCTGTGGATTTTAAATGAAGGACAATCAAATGCCTTGCTCCTAATACATTTACTCACTCGAATCCAGTAAAAAGTTACATCCAAAATAAATCCGTATTCTTTACATTCTTGCACCTTATATATATATATATATGGAGAGGAAGAAACGAGGAAACGAAAGTGACATGTAGAATCGCCTCTTCCACGAATTCATCTCAGATTATTTAGTGAATTCGGCTCATGTGAGTCCACTCCATATTTTATTTGTTTGGTTTCTCAATGTGTTGTTCTTGATGCTTTTCATTGACGAACGAGCACGAGCGCACCACATTTGCACGTTAACAATTAACAAAATGAACAAAGCCTAAGAAGAAGAAGACAACCCAACTCGCGGCAGGTGAACTCTCGATCTAACAATTATTTCATTAAAATAAAACTAAAGTACGTGTCTCAAAGCCATCTCTCTCTCTCTCTCTCTCTCTCTCTCTCTCTCTCTCTCTCTATATATATATATATATATATATATATATATATATATATATATATATAGAGAGAGAGAGAGAGAGAGAGAGAGAGAGAGAAAGACTCATAAGGACTTATTTTAGTCATTCATCTTAGAATCTACTTAAGATGAATGGTTTAAATGAAAACAAAGAAACAAAGACATAGGGTATTTATTTAGCTTATCTATCATCAATTAACAATTTTTCTCAATGTTTTCCATCGCAAGATATACGGACGGATGATCAAGATGAAATTTATGATTCATAGGTTTAGAGGTTGCAAACGTGATCTGTAGGTTCATCTACTCAAATTGAGTTAAAAACATTTATTATTTATTTTATTATCTTATAATTTTTCTTATGTTAGGAACGCGCATTCACATTGAGAAGGGGAAGGGGGGCCATGCCGACGAATCGAATCAAATCAAATCCCTCGTCAAAGGCGCGTGGCCGGCAGACGGATGGCGTCGGCATGCCAGTTGCCATATTTAAAGTTGTTGCCGATATCGATATCGGTTCCATATTGGCTGATCCCCATCATATTGAGATCTTGATTCATGAAGCTCTTTTTTTTTTATAAAAGGCTTTTTAATGCTTATATAAATGAAAAATAAAACATAGCCCGATGCCATATTTATCTTGTTGCAGCGGCCGAACCAAAAATTTTTAGCTATGGGGCACTGTTATAAAAATTCTCATTTTTGAAGGGACACAACGTATACAAACAAGTAAATAATTGTAAGAAATTTATGTAAAAATATGTAAAAACAAATAAAGAAATGGGGAAATTACTTGTTTGCATTATTTGCTAAGAGAAATGAAGGAAATCATGTGGTTGTTTGGTTCTCAATTTCGGGGTTTGCAATTTGGCACTCTTCTCCAACTACTTCTCAAATTGAAAAAGTTCTATCAATCTTCCCATTTTCTTGCCCCGCGAGGCATAGTTTAAGCGAGCGGGCTGCAACACGTTATTTGGCGCGTTTTCAGTTTGACTCGTGTGTAAGTTGAAGCACGTTGCGATCTCATTGCTTGGTATCGACTTTCTGTCGACCCAGAAAGCAGGGAGAAGAGGGGCAGGGGAGAAGGAGAGGGGGAGGACTTCGGCTCTTGCCTTCTTGCGCATCTGAATCTTCCCATTTCTTGTCATCTCATCAACTTAACTATTATCAATCTTCCCATTTTCTTGTCACCCCATCAACTTCTCTCTCTCTCTCTCTTAAATGCACTTGACTCATTCACCTAATAATCTATTTCTTTAGCACATAACTTGACTTTGGAAAAGTACTTTACACCTAAAAGTCTGTAAGTTGAGCATTAAGATTGGTTACTTCTCTCAAATTTTAATTGGAACAATTACTACACCCAAGTGGGTCAGGGACAAAAGCCAAATTCCTCTAAAAAATTGTTTTGAATAAAAAACAACATTGGAACATGTTGATGATTAAAGACGGGTTCAAATTCAAGCTGTCTTCGGGGAAAATATTGATTTTTCTACAGTAAAAGTTTCTATTATTAGTTCTTAACTTTTTATGATTGAAAAAACACACTTAAAAAAGCTTAATATATGTTTCTTGTCAAATTATTCTTACAAAATTATCATGTTTACAACGTTAAATTGCATAAAAAATACTTTAATGTATATATATATATATATATATTCTCTTATGTGGTTCAATACCTCTCTCTCTTTCTCTCTCTCATGTATATATAATGACTGAGTTGGGACGAAGATATCCTTCGGCCTCTGACAATATACTACCTCATACAAGATATATTTCATCACATTTACCAAATGCAATGCATCTGGTGCCGTTATCTGATGGAGGTCAAGGTGCTCTCTCTCTCTCTCTCTCTCTCTCTATATATATATATATATATATATATATATATATATATATATATATATATATATATATATATATATATATATATATATATATATATATATATATATATTTCAGACTTTAACAGTACATCACCAGATGCAATGCATTGGAAGAATTTCAGCTGTTTACCGCATTGCACTCTAAGCTACGGTGCTTTCTTCGAGGAACGGCGAAAAAGTTGCGAAGAATAACATCGAGGGGTGATGACTTAACTGTTAAGGAAGGCAAACTCTTTTTAAAATTAAACTGTTTCCAACCTTTATCCTCTTCTTCAGCATCAACACAGTAAGTAAAAAAAGAAGAAGAAGAAGAAGAAAATGAAAGAAAGAGCTCTACTTAAGCACAAAGCAAAGCTGATGGAATTATTTTCACAAGGAAAATAAAGAGAGAAATTCCCGTTTCTTAGGCAAGTGCATAATAGATAGCTTAGACGTGACGCAACTGCATTTCAAAAGTCAAATTTTTATTTTTTTTCCCTTCTAAATTCTGAATACGGGAAAGTGGTTGTCATGTTTCAAAACATTGAATATATTGTCAGATCAGTTCTCTTTGGACGCGCCGGTGCATTTAATATCGAACAAGATATTAAAAGCTTCAAATTGGTATATTTCTTTGTTCACAAAAATCACATCAAAGATCCCACTCAACTTCTGGTTGAAGAAGGAAGAATAAGTAAAATGGCGTAGATGTCTCCGAGGGGGTTGGCGCAATGGTTTATAGTGAACCTATTAGGCGGCTACACTTCATTTCGAGTGATGTCAATACATCTGAATCTGATTCTCATATTTATATCTGAATCTGAATTTTGAACCAGATTTTATCAATTTTTAAAATTTAATAGCGTTAAATACAGAATATTTGCCTAAAAATGAATCCGATCCAAATCCGTATCTGAATCCGATTCTGAATCAGACCGGATGCCATTTATTAAATCTGAATCCGATTTCTTAATCAGATATTAAATTTTTTTCTATATCCGATTTTTTCGGATCGATATGGTCAGATGTCCGATTCAAATCTGATATATTGACATCCCTAGTGTCAGAAGCATAAACTTCTTATGCTGAAATAAATGGGTTACCATCGTGCAAGTTAAACTGTAGCGAAGGTGTGACATTTGAATGTATCGAAAGCAGCCCTTATACCCTTGTGAGAGGTTGGGTGGGAGCTTCAGCTTTCTACCTTGGCACTGACAGTAGATCTCCCTTGCCCCCCTGAAAGTAAAATATTCCATATTTTGGTCTCATTCTCATTTTTCAAATTCTACTTGATCATATTCAGATCCGAATTCTCTTTTTAATGGTTTGACTAGCACAAGATCCTAAACACATTTGGATAAAATTGGAACATATCTCGATCAGATCCTGGTCCAAAATGTGACTGACTTAACTTGCATACTGAATTTGATCAATAAAATGGATGGGCATCGTGGGTTTGGATATTTGTGTTTGGATTTGAATGTAAAACTGGATCCAGATTAGAAAGGATACAGACCCTGTTTGGTTTCAAGCAAATAGCTAAGATGGTCTGGTTGGGTCTAGATCTCTCAGGAATCATTTGGCAACCATAACAGGTAGTTATTGTCTAGTAAATCAGAATCCACCGATTATGGATTGAAATCTGAATTCGATTGTGAATCAGATTAGAATTTGGTTTGCAGTTTCATAACTGAATCCAAAGCCTGAGTCTGGTATCCAATTTAGAATCAAATTAATGAAAATTTTAAAAACTATTAAAAGGAAAAAAAATATTGAAAAGAAACCCTAGCATAGAAAAGAAAATATTGTGGGTGGCTTGTGTAAATTTTTCGTAATTATTGCTATAAAGAATTGAAAGCTTGCAGGACATTATGTTTAATATCAATACAGAAACTAAAATTATTAGCTCATTCTAAATTTGAATAATGGCGAATCTTTTAAGTGGAGAACAAAGATGATAATGATGATGATTGTAGTGATGATCTTGAAATGTAATCGCAATTACGATGATTACTATTGTTATTATATTATTATTTATCATTTATTATTATTATTATTTTGATGATGAATGTGCTAACATCTAGCACGCATAAGGAGAGAGAAGTGATGATGATCATGACCATGATGATTCTGGCGATGATATTGGAATGTAATTGCAATGACTTAAAAATAATAATAATAATAATAAATTATTTATTATTATTATTTTGATGATGATGGCACTAAAAGTTGAACTAAGAACGATGATGATGATGAGAGGACGACGACTACGATTATGGGAGAACCAGTCTCCATAAAAGCTTTAAATGTATTTATAGGTTTTCATTACGTAAGGCTACGACTAAGTAAGTTATTGTGATCATGATGATATAAGAGCTTGTAATACTTGTAGGTTGTTGTTGCGTCAGGTCACAAATGCATCACACAAATATAGATATAGATATATATATATATACAAATGCATCACACAAATATATATATATGATATTTAGATTGGGATTTAAGAAATGACATCTACGCTCAATTTAAATTTGGATTTAGATTCAATATTTCAAATAATCATCCTATATCTAATATAAATACATTTTGAAAGTCGGTTCATAACATATCAGTTTGAATTCAGATGTGCATCTGAAAATTTATATTCCAATTGATTCACTGTAATTTCAAATATAAGATGTGAATATAGTGTAGCATTGGCATTTCCTGATTTCTGTTCGAATCCTAATTCTATGTTAAAAAGTCATATAAATATTTACTATAAAATTCAAATAATACTCCTTATGAAAAACAACCTTTTGTTGGGCCAACAAAAGATATCTTTGCCAATTGTGAAGGTTTTTTCGTCAATTTACATAAAAAAATAGTCTTTTTTTAATCAATATGCAGCGTTTTGATAGAGTTGTAAAATTTTATAAACAAAACTCAACCATACACATGTAAAATAACCCTTCAAAATTCAGGTTAGAAAATTATTGTTATTATTATTATAATTATTTTTAAAAGTTGACCACGTTTTCGAATCGGATGCATCATAGGAGAAAATGACCAAAATGCCCATAGGAGAAAATGACCAAAATGCCCCTGATGATTTAATGGAAGACACGAACCCCCCCCCCCCCCCATGAGGGCAAAAATGAAATTTCGGTATTTTTAATCCTGTTAAAATTACAAAAGTGGCCCTATCATCAAAGGTGCGAACACGCCTTCCTTTTGATTAAAGACTAAGGAATTAATACGAGTTAGCCATCTAACTCGGAAATCGGCCACCGAATGATAAATAATAACAGCTATGCCACATTCATTGGCAATTGGTGCTTGCAAGCAATTAAAGTATAATATATGAATTTAAATTTCGCAATGAGTCTAATAAAATAAACTTTATAATAAGCACACACACACGAATTCAAATTTTGATAATATAAACAAAAGATGCCCGAACTGGCACCTAACAAAGGACCGGGTTGAAATGACCAAAATACCCCTGCACATCAATGGAAAATTTTCACATTATATTGGCAATTGATAAGAGAGTGGGAACACATCTTTCCTTCATGTTAACGTCACAACACGGAAAGCGAGAACGTACCTTCCCGTGTTAGTTACGTAACGCCGAAAGCGCCTTCGATGCGGCTGGACTTTGGATTTCTTACACTTAATTGCTACATTTATAATGTTATTATTCTACGAATGCGACGGGGAAGAGCCCGCAATTGGGAAGTGCCAAGTCGTGGATGATGTTGGGCTTGACCAAATTCAGAGCCCGCAATTGAAAAGAAAAAGAATTTCAAATGCTTGACGATACCCTCATCAAAGAAACTCTCCAACGTATCCCTTTTTAACAACATAAAATAATTCAGCCCACACAAAACCATGGGCCGGTCAAATATATATATATATATATGTCGAATGGCTAAAAATTAAAACATGTCAGGGAAAAAGTGTTATATAGTTAAGTTTTATGATATATATATATATATATATATATATATATATATATATATATATATATATATATATATATATATATTTATTGCATACAAATGTCGAATGGCTAAAAATTAAAACATGTAAGTGAAAAAATGTTATATAGCTAAGTTTTATGATGTATCAATGGCTCATAAAATTTAATAGTTTGAGGTTTATCGGTTTAGCCTCAAAGCCTCAAAGAACACAGCGTAGCTAGCCGGGCTAAAGGCTTGTATAAGGAATATCTTTAATTGGATTACCGTGGGTGCTATGTTCTTGTGTCTTAAAGCGGTATGACGCAACATCCATGGTGAAGGGTGTCTCGTTCTATTACTGACACCGACACAACTCAAGACCCCAAAGACAAGAAGAATGAAAATAGGGGGCCTTCGGGCTTCGCTTTGAGCGATGGGAATATCTAATGCTATATATATATATATATATATATATATATATATATATATATATATATATATATATATATATATATATATATATATATATATATATATATGCTATATATATATATATATATATATATAAAAAGGTGGTCTTTGATAGACAGGATTGACATATCAAAAGAGGGCCCCTTTTTTTAGTTTATGTATTTGTGCCAGCCACACTCTCTTAATTTTTTTTTTTTTTTATTGCATTATGGCCTTTTTTTCAACGGAAGCTTCTATCATGAATGCTTTGGAATGAAGTTATAGAAGGGAAAATTTCCATTGACAAGACCTCCTCTTTATTGTAGTTAGACGTACGCGATGTGCTTTTTATCTTTGATTTGTTGTTACTAAGTGGATATGGATAATGGATTGAATATGTCATATTAACTATTCAATTTTGAATCACAAAATTTCGTTAGTAATCTAATCCTGGATTTTATATGCAATTTCAAAACTGGATTCGGATCCAAGTCCGGCATCCGACCAAGATTGGATAAAAATCCAACCTGATCATGTTTAAATATGAATGTCAAACTTTAATTTAGTCTTATGCAGAAACTTAAGTATAATTTGCTCTGCCGATCATTGCACGTGGCTTGACACGGGTCCGGCTTCGTCATAATGAGATCAAAGTGACTGGTGTGGGGACACTAGTTACATTTAGTCTCATAGACTTGAAGAAACAAGATACGTATTGGCCATTTGGCTATTACTACCCTTCATAGATCTACCCTAAATATTGACGCAGATTCATGAAACACTATAACACTAATCACCCTCATGAATTTTCTATACTCACGAGAGAACCATTGTATAAATAGTATATAGTCAACATTGGCCGCAATTATTTTGCGAATGGCTCGAGGTGATATTTGCGAACGGTTAAGGCCATCGGCAATCCCCAAAGTTATTAAAGTTGGAACAGACTGTTCATATTGTCAAATGGTTCCTTAAGGGGTTGTTTGGAAACAGTAGCATATCGTTACTATTCCATGATTCTGCTCGAAAAGAATGAACAAATTCATGGAACACTTGTTATAGTATTTCATAAATATGTGTCATTTTCTAAGGCAGATTTATGGGTCAGCAACTGTGTGTTACTATTGTCGAATAGTCCATAAGAGGGCGTTTGGTAATAGGAACAACTCTTTACGATTAAGGCAAATTCATGGAACATTCTTGTACAGTGTTCTACGAATCTTCTCTAATTATTGGGATAAATTCATGAGACATACTGTCATCAAATAGCATCGAAAGGGTGTTTTCTAATAAAAACATTACGTTGGTATTTCCCGTTCCCCTACTAATGAAGAAAAAAGTGGTTGTTCATATTCTAAATCAAATGCATGCAAATGAAACATCATTTAAGTATAATCTCTTGCATGATGGTTGCGCTCTGAAAATCAAATAAGTAAATTGAGGCCAAGTTGAAACCTAATGTGATTTAACTATTGTTTTTTAAAGGAAGATAATACACCAGCAGATATGATTTATCCAGCCAGGCCATAAATTAAGGAAATTGATAAAGTTAATAATAGCATGTTGAGATTTTGTAACCCGAATAAAGAAGGGCATGTGCAAGTGGTTCTATGTCACAATCGTACCCGTACGGGTACTGTATTTTTTTAAATCTTGGTACGGGTACGACGACTATTATATACAATTAATTAAAAAAAATAATTATTATATATAATTAAACCACAAGTTGTAACAAAAATGAAAATAAAAAGAGGCTCATAATGAATAAATTATCAATGTTTTATCTTGTTAATGAGACTTCTTATGTTAAAGTATAAAAAAACAAAAAAAAAATGAAGAATAAGTAATTTTTTTGATTTTTTTAGTTATAATGCAGTTTGGATCTGGATCTGACCCGGATTCAGATCCAAACATACCAGGACGTACCAATACGGTGGCACTGGTGTACCACCGTACCGGTACTGTGACTTAGGAGTGGTTTTATGGAACGCATTAAAAGCTGGACTCAAGAAAGTGTATTGATTATCTCAATGTTATTCCGGGGTGAGTGGGAGAGACCCACCACCAAGCCCATGCTCGTAGCCCGCACTCAATCTCTCGTTCTTTACTATACAAGTCGTAAAGTAAGGGTGAGCTTTTTATAGATCTATTTTAAAAATTGAAACAGATTCATGAAATACTTAAACTGGTTGTTCATAAATACACTTCAATATTTAGAATAGATTCATGAAACACTCACAAAATAATCAATTTATTGATTATCTCAATGTTATTCCGGGTGAGTGGGAAAGACACACCACCAAGCTCATGCTCGTAGCCCGCACTCAATCTCTCGTTCTTTCGGATATATGTCAATGCTATTAAAGTAACTATACAAGTCGTAAAGTAGAGGTGAACTTTCTATAGATCTATTCTAAAAATTAAAACAGATTCATGAAATACTGAAACTAGTTGTTCATGAATACGTCTCAATCTTTAGAGCAGATTCATGAAACACTCACAAAACACTGACATTTGAAATTGGCTATAGTTCTTCGTAGCTATCCCATCACCATTTTTCTAGCTCTTTTTCATAGTTAAAATGGTTGCTCGTGTTTCAGCCCTTTTATATTCGAATTTGTGATACTAATGAATTTTTTTGTTTTGAGGGGACTCTGTTATTTCAATTGTTTCAATAATTGAGAAAGATTTATGCCATTGCAACAATCAAAAGTGAAATGTTTGCAGTCCAATGCAAACAAGATCAATTTTTTTTTGTCCCTGAAAAAAAAATTTCTCACCAAGTTGTACCTAGGAAAATATACCCAACTTTTTTTAAAAAAAAATTGCAAGCAAAAACTACCTAATAATAGATAAATAAACAAAGTTTCCTTGTTCAACGTGAAATGAACAATTCACATATATTCTTAGAAGCTTAACTTTAGTTGACCACTGCAAAAAAAAAAAAAAAGCCATTAAATGGTTGCGTGTTGATCAAATACATTGAAAATAAAACTACTCATATCATGTCCTTTCTTTTATCAAAATTATTATCTTAATGAGAGTTAGACGGACAATTACAAAAGTTGACTCGTATTTATTAGGAAAACTAAGTCAATATAAATAAAATAAAAAATGCGAAAGGTACATTCAAAGCTGTACATAAAACATACTCCCTTAAATAAAAGAATAATTTGCTATTGCGTATAACGGGATTCTTGACGTTTGATTTTGTTTATAAGAACCTAAGCGTAGGACATGGGCCAGATCCACTGCCTCCAACTTGGTTTCTTGTTTACCACGGAACGGAGCTATGAAAGACAAAGACCCTTTTTATAATGGATTGGAATATCAAGAAAACAACTGCCTCAAAGGGCATAGTGTAGAACCTGTACGTGGTTTGACTTGTGGTGAAAGCCCAGTCATCAGTAGGGGAGAACACGAGCCGAGTCGAGCCCGAGTTCAATCAGTTCGAGCTCGGCTCGACTAATAAAACCTTGAGCTCGACTTGACTCGAGCTCGAGAATAGCTCGACGGAAGCGGCTCAAGCTCAACTCGGCAGTTACGTGTTGAGCTCGAGCTCGACAAACTTGTTTGAATAGAATTGATATTCATCGTTACGTGCTGAGCTTGATCTTGAATCGATTAAGACTCGACAAAATCATACATTCGTTTGAGTATATCGACTTGATTAAGGCTGGACAAACTCGATTAAGGCTCAAGCTCGACTCGGCAGTTACATCTTGAGCTCGAATTCAACTCGATTAATTGAATGAGTCTACTCATGAACTCAAGCTTTACTCCTTGAGCAAATGACTTGGTTCGAACTCGTTCACGAGTCGAGCTTTAACGAGTCAAGCTCAAGTCGCTCGACTCGTTGTTCACCCCTCATTAGGATATGTTTAATGAAGTGCGAATTAAAGTTTCTAAATTTTGACTAGGCCCGAAAATATCTTTTTTTGAAATTTTATATAGAATAAGTGAAATTTTCTAAAATTTACATATAAATTTAAAAAAAAAATTGAGGTGGGCCTAGGCCAAGGCGGGGTCCTACCTTAGCTCTGCCCCTATCTTACATCAATTCGGATCTGGACTAAAAAGGATGAATGTGTGATGTTTAGTTGACTAGAATGGAAAATCAATTGAGTCCATGTGTCGTGACTTCACCTAAGGATGCAAATATTTCTGATCCAGGTCTAGACTAGGCACTACCAAATCTGCTATGATCAGTTTTGGTTTCAGATTTATACTTTTGATAGAAAAACGGATCACATTGGCAACAGATCTAACCATCACATCCAATTCGAATCAAATCCTACTTCTATGACCAACCAAAGCCTTCTGGTTCGGATGGATCAAATGCACAAAGACTGTGAATTCTTGAATAATCGGACCCGATCCAAACCCGTGATGCTGTACTAATTCTTTATTACCGGCTCAGTTAGCACGATCAGCTTTTCTCATTTTGGTTTGGTTGGGAATGGATCGGTTCAGCGTTGGTTGGAAGCGGGCCCCGGTTGGCTCATGCAATTGTTGTACCTGTACCTTCGAGTAAAAAAGAAAAAAAAATCACAGATCCATGTGATATCATTTTGGACCCCAATGTCATATGATTCACCAATTTACCAAAGTTCCCAAAAAGGAGGCTCGACGGCTCCTCCAATTAGGGGTAGGGGTGGACAATGAGTCAAGCTACTCGAGTCATTAAATCTCAGCTCGTGAACGAGTTCAAGCCGAGTCATTTGCTTCAAGTTCAGGAGTCGACTCGCTCAAATAATCGAGTTGAGTTCGAGTTCAACACGTAACTATCGAGTCGAACTCGAGCCTTAATCAAGTTTGTCGAGCCTTAATCAAGTCGATATATTCAAACAAGTTTAGGACTTTGTCAAGCCTTAACCTAGTCGAGTCGAGCTCGAGCTATTCTCAAGCTGAAGCCAAGTCGAGCTCGAGGTTTCATTAGTCGAGCCGAGCTCAAGCTGACTGAACTCAGGCACGACTCGGCTCGTGTTCACCCCTACCTCCAATCCCTCTCTTTTCAGGGTTTTAGGCAACAATGACATCAGCGATGACAGTGGCGCACCCTTTCATTTTGGTATTGTAGCCCACCACTTATGACATAGAGGCACCGCGCCTACTGGAATCAAACTACATATGATAGACCTCTAGCACAAATAGTGCATGTATTGTAGCGCACCACTTATGATGCAGAGGCACCGCATCTACTGGAACCAAACTGCATATCATAGACTCCTATACCAACCATCTACGCTATGTAGAGGCGCCGCCCCTGCAAAAATCAAATGGGTATGCACGTGACTGGTTTGTAGGAGGTTCCATGTTCACATTTATATGCCGTAAATGATCATTGGCAGGTTAATTTTTTTTCTCTTAGCTCGAAAACGGGTCAGTTTTAACAAGAACCTGAGATGTATGTGAATTCTTGAAAATCTTGAACTCGTGAGATCCTAAAATTGCATCGCAACTAGAATTCTATTTCTGCTGCTACTGAAAATCCTCAACGCAGTGCAAGTCTGCCAATTCAAATATGAATTCAGTGCTTGAGTCGGGTTTGCCTTGGGTGTCGTCGGATGTCGATACTATAAGGTTTTCCTTGCTGAATTCCAAAAGATATCTGCTTTCATAGACATCTGAATCTGACCACATGTAGAATTTTAGATGTTTCTTGCATTTTTTATATATAAATATCAATCGGGTTGAAAGTTATGGCATGTTATTTGTATAAAATTACGAAGCAAAAGCGTAGTGGATCTTAAGTGGGCGTTTATTAAGAAGAGCATTGCGTAGATCACATGTTTCGATGATTGATAGTTAGATCTGATAACAATATCTATAATCACGTCATGTTTGCCAAAACAAGAGCACAGTATTTTAAGTCCTGTGTTTTAAGATCGTGTTCTCCAAAAACAGAATATTTCTACAAGAGGTCTAATGAAGCTTGAATCCTGATCTTCTTTGATTGTCCTGTCTCCTCGAGTTTCTCCCTCTCTTGTCCTTCGGGAATGCATATTTTTCATTCAGTTCTTTTAGTTTCGGGTTGGATCTTGGCTTTACAGGATTTGATTAATCGAATTCTATGTAATCATATCTCTTCTGAGGTCTAGGGTTGCTTTGGGGCCTGGGTGAAAAGTTTGGTAATGCGAATACTTGGGTTGAATCCCTATCGGATAATGAACTGGTTTTCAATTCATGAAATTGTATAAGAAAAATGAAATCCGATCAGCAATTGGACTTAAAACCCTTTATTAGATTTAACTAAAGACATCCAAACGGACCTAAAACTCTTCATTAGATCTGATTAACTAGTTCCAAGATCAAATTGGCAATTGAAAATGAAGGCTGCAGATGAGCTGAGTCGAGCTAGAGCTGAGCCAGCTCAAGCTCGACTCAGCTTAAGACACTCGAACCAAACTAGCATTAAGCTCAAGCTCGACTCAGCTTAAGACACTTGAGCCAAACTAGCATTAAGCTCAAGCTCGACTCACTTAACTCGTTTTTGTTGATTTAACATGTCTCCATTCTTTTAATTCGTTAACTCAGTTTAACTGGTTTCCTTTAACTAATTCAATTATAAACAAACTTTTTGAGTATGAATTCAAACTCAAATTCAACTTGTTTATAAACAAGTCGAGATCTAGTAGAGTTTTTACAAGCAAGTCCGAACTAAGGCTCGGCTCTTTGTGCAGCCCTATTAAAAATCAACAATATACTATCCATTTACATAACCACGTCAAACTTGAGAAAACTTGAGAGAAACATGGCAGAAGACCTTGAGGAAGACACAGGGAGTCACCCTTCTTTCTATAATGGCCGATTGTGTGCCTTGCTGCCGCCATCTTTTCATCCGTGTGAATCCACAAGCACACGCCAGAAAGAGCGAGAGAGAGAGAGAGAGAGAGAGAGAGAGAGAGAGAGAGAGAGAGAGAGAGAGAGAGAGAGAGAGAGGTTGGAACTGCTCCTGTTTCTATTCAAACTTGATTCTCCGGCAGACGTTACCTAACACACTAATTCCCCACATATCAAGCTGAAACTCTTTTTAAGGAGGGAGAGAATCTGTATTCCGACAGACAGGAGATAGAAATTCCAAGAGAGAGAGAGAGAGGAAATAGAGAGGGATGGGGAAGGCTCTGTTCTTGCTCTCATTCGTCTTCTTCTTCTTCCTCTCTGCAAACTCACAATCGGATAGTTGCAGCACCACTCTGCTTTTTACGCCGCCGCTCCAATTCAACACCACCTCTCTCAATTGCCAATCTGTGTGGAGCTCTGAGAGCTTCTTACTGAGAGTAAGCAACTCCCATCTTCCCATGATCCTGACCCTCTGCCACAATTTTTTAAGACCACCCAACTGATCAGCAACGTGTTTTTCTGTGTTCCAGTACGCGCAGGCCTCACCGGGCCTGTGGAGCTTCGTGTTGTCGGCACCGGACACGAGCTCCTGGTTCGGGATCGGCTTCTCGAGCAATGGAAGGATGTCGGGCACCAGCGCCGTCATCGGGTGGCCGACCGGAAATGGCGCCGGAGTGATCAAACAGTACTACTTGGGCGGGTACAGCCAGAAGGCGGTACAACCGGACCAAGGGAACCTGGCCCTGGTGAACCCAACCTTTGTGTCCAAGGGCTCAACACTGTACCTAGCCTTCCAGCTCAAGGTGGGCACACCCCAGTCTGGGCTCATCTATGCGGTAGGCCCGAAAAATGCCATACCAGCCTCAGATGGCCTTCTTGACCCTCACAGGACCTACACCTCTACTAGTTTCAGTTTCTCAACAGGTCTGTGCTCCGACATTCTTATTATCTGGATAGCCTGCGCCCACGCATATGTGTATTTTTATTTTTATGATAAAGCTGCTTCCCTAGTAAGGGTATTTTCATCTTGTGGCCTTTAGTATTTACTTGAATCCGTGACTAGAATCTGTTTCGATAAAGGGCACTTTTGGGTAAACAGAAGGAGTATTTATTTCTACCACCCAACTGAAAGCCGAAACCCCATCATTTCTTTTATGAGATATCGGGCGTGCTTTGAGCACTTGGGGATGCGCCTCCAGCCTCAGACACGCTTTAATTTACATATCTATGTTAGAACATGAGGAATTGACACCACAGAAATTTAAAATGAAAACGGACCACCTACCAACCTTTATCCTATCGATTATGTCGGACCTCCCTTGAAGATTTAGTAAGGGGCATTTGGTATGCATGAATTCAAGAAATATCTCTCGTTATTACTATTTGATATTGCCAGTACCATTTTTTTTTTATAAATTACGGTTTCTGCCATGAAGGGTAAAATAGTCATTTCAGATCAAATCCAAAATTTTCTCAAATTTCATTCGTACGAAAGAATTTCTTATCAAGTGAAGGTTTGTGGTGCGGTTGAAATCTGTATTTTCATTTTGATTTTCATGGGTGAAATCCAGGCTTTGAATGTATTATCTTTTTAGTAACAGGCTTTCTTTTATATCATTTTTTTCTCTCTCCAATGTGAGTATGTATATATAGAGAAGCTCAAATCCTCCGGCCATCTGTTCCACTCCAGACGTCTCTTACACGCAGCCCAAGCATTATTTTGGTCAATGTTCAACTAACCACAAAGCGTCATGCCTTTGCCCTAAAAATGGGACATACCAACAACAGGAATATAAAAAATTTTGGTGCCCTTTGACTTAGGAATTCATTAAAAAAGTAAAATTATGGGCTCCTTCATAAAGCTAGGGAGAGAGAAAGAGAGAGGTAGCTTGTTGTTTTAATACAAGGATTTGGTTTTACTTATGTTCGCAGAAAAGTCTCTCTCTATCTCTCTCCTGTATATTCTATTTTTTTTTTTTTTTTTGGAATTTGCTCCTTAGAAAAAACTATGAACAGCTTATGTCTGCTATGCCCTAGCCCATGGATTGGCTAACAAGCAAAGTGCAGGAAATTATTATGTTTTCGATTTTGAATCCGTTTAGTTGGATTTGGTATGAAGTTTTACAATCAACTGAGGTCTGACAATGATTCAGCCGGATTACCTATAGACATCTTCATGTCTGATGCATTTATTTAAAAAAAAAAAAGAAAAGAAATTGAATCTGAGTCTGGATTTGATTTGATTATATAAGGTAATAAAACTAGGTCCAAACCTTCTTAAATGCCCTGTAGCATAGCTGCTCCAGCTTGTGGGCTGGTGAATGTTTTGGTTGTCAGTTTGATTCCTACAGGAACTACTCCTTTAGACTGCAAATAGTGCATGTGTTGCATGACTCTTCTGCTTTCCATCCAAGTCACGAAGTAGCCCTGAACTCTGGGGTGGGTGGTTTCGGTCTCCCATTGATCCGCCAATTCTCGCTAAATGAATTCTTACATCTGATTTCCTTAATCATCATTTTCCTCATATGCGTTTCATATCCACGTTTCATCACTATATATTTGTTTTAAACACTATTGCTGCCATCCATTATGAATTGAATGTGAAGCTCTTGATGGTACTTGTTCAGGGCAGGGATCACCAGTAAGCCCAGGAGGCCACGAAGGTTCAGGCGATGATGAGTCCACCAGTAGAACTAAGAACACAGTAGTCTCAGGGGCAAGTTCAGCATTTTTAACAACCAAGGCAACTCATGGGCTGCTCAACGTAGCTGCATGGGCCGTCATTCTACCGCTTGGGATCATGGCAGCCAGGTACTTCAAGCACCTGGACCCAACCTGGTTCTACGCCCACTTGTCTCTCCAGATGACCGGGCTCGGCCTGGCGATAGCCGGGGTCCTCACTGGCATTAGCCTTGAGAACGAATTCGGTCTCGAAGTTGACAAACATAAACTTCTCGGGTTCGTGGCCCTCGGCCTTGCATGCGCTCAGGTAGGCACGGCCACAGTGGTCAGAGCTCAGTGCAAGAGTTAAGTGTGGGCTCGTGTGGGCCATTGCCCGCATACCCGCATAATTTTTTCATTAACATATTGGTTTCTCTACATACTTTAGTTCATTAGATATTGTGCCCCTCAAATCTAAGATTTCTTATATTAGTGCTCCTCAGCTACAAATTTCTAGCTCTGCTACTGTCAGGGCTCGCCGGGGGGTTTAGTTTACCTCTCGACGGCAGACGCACTCAATTGCCCTTAACTCATCTTTCGTGTTTGTTGATTGGGTGTGTTCCTCTGTGTTCTTTCCAGGCCACTGCACTACTGATTCGGCCGGACAAGAAGTCGAAGATAAGGAGGTACTGGAATTGGTATCACCACTGGGTGGGAAGGATTGCGCTTGTGATTGGTGTGGTGAACATCTTCTATGGAATCAAAGTGGGCAGAGAGTCCAAGTCTTGGAATGGCTATGTAGGCACTGTGCTAGCAGTATCAGGGATGCTTTCTATCATATTGGAAATAAGAAAGTGTCTGAAGAAATAAATAGTGGTGAACTTGTCCCCTTCGCCACTCTTTCATCTTCTTCTTTGTCATCATACTTTTATATAGGTCTGACTTTTTGTATTGGCTGTGCATTACCACTTTCATTGTGGTCGTCATTGATAGCTGATTCCTTCGTTTCTCCTTGTATTCTTTTGGTTTCTGCAGTTAGTCTAATAATTCATTTAGTTTTGTTTACTTTGGCTTCGTTTTTCTGATTATCATAATAGGGAACATAAAGAGGCATTTAAGTGACTACCACCACTGAAGGACCTTGTGCCCAAACATTTTATTAATTTTCCAATTAAAAAAGCAAAACAAAAGAAAATCCTGGGTTTGTCTACAAACAATCACTTTAATGTATTCTCTTGCAAACGTTTCTCTTGAAGAAAATCAGGAGTTTGACGCCAGTGGAAACGATTGGGTGTGTATATGCAGCTCTCTTTCTCTCTCTAGCTCGCTCGCTCTCTCTCTCTCTCTCTCTCTCTCTCTCTCTGGGGTATCAAGCCATATAAAAGGTGAAAAGGATTGTGTCCTGTGACGCGGTGTTCTCTCTACGTTGAATCAAATAACCAATGAGCCAAACAAGAGCCTTTTCTTCTAACAACCAAGGAGGCCAATTTTTGTAGATGTCTCAATCTTTGGCAACACAACCAACTATTGTGCTTCTCCTGCATAAAAACCAGAGGTACCTTTCTCCATTGCTCTGGCAATCTCGCAGGTAATGGACTCTTAAACCTCCTCAAACTAGAATGTTATGAAAGAACCTGCCCAGGGGCATGTGCCCTTTTAGCAAAAAGAGTTGTTTTAGGACACAAGTTAAGGGGCGTTTAGTAGCAGTTACATTTTGTTAATATTATATGAATCTGCTCCAAATGTGTATTCCATGAAGATGTTTCAAAAATTAGCCAAATTCATTGAATATTGTAACATAATGTTTCATTAATCTTCTCAATCTTTGAAGCAGATTTATAGAAGAGTAACGAACTGTTGTCATTACCAAATGGCCCTTTAAAGTCATCCTGCAAGCATCATAGAATTGCCAGCCATCCCAAGTTGCAGTTATAAGCTGCTCACCGGTAGGTTTTAGCTGGGCCTGGTTGTTACTCTACAAGGATCAGCTCTCCGCAAAAGCCAGAGCAAGCCTACACATTGGAGGAAGGGGGCATGGGTACAGTTTTCCCAATCAAAAAAAGGGGGGAAAAAGCTGGGTACAAGAAGGTAAGTAATATACGCTCAATATCATTATTAGGTCAGAATAGGAGCAGAGGCAAAAAAAGCTTTTGAACAAATGGTTAGCGGTAACATGTTTGATCCAAAGGATTATTTCATAATATGGCAGGCATCCACTAAAAAAAGTTTATCCAAAGTTAACAAGAATGACCAGAAAGAGTTCTTCAACACTGGGAAACAAGTGAAAGCCTGATCTTGACAATCATGATACAAGCAAATATCCCATTATTGTCTGCACCTGCAAAAAAGAAAAGGAAATTTACTTAAGGCTACTGACAAAATTTCCCTTATGAGAACTATGGCCTATTATGCAGTTTGCCAGATACCCTCTGATTTATGATTGTGGTAATTGCCAAGTGCAATCAAATTTCTTGTGATACATTATCAGAGTTTTCTGTCAGCATACAAAATCAATTCCCAGTGGAATTTCAATTACTATGGACCTCAAAGAATTCCAATACAAAAAACTTAATATCTAAAAGGTTGTTTGCATTTTAGAAGGGAATGAGAAAGGACACTCGCTAATATATAAAAGCAGCTTTTAGTAAAAGCTTTTTCTACTAAACAAGAGTATCAATGTCGTAATTTCTAAATTTTGTAGACAACCATCAAAATTATTCTATAGTATGCCAATAGAGGCTTCTTGCATAATTACGATTGCGACCAGGGCACATGCTATGTGCTATGGGTCACACACCATGAAGGAAGGTCATCCAGTTCTCCCAAGTTTCAACAAAGGTCAAGATGAAGTTGCAGATGAAAAAATCGACAAACTTTCACCGAAAGATAAATTTTTTGCAAAGCACAATAATATTGTTATGAAACTGACTTCAAATAATGCCTCTTGAAATGAAAAATACATATCATTGAAGACTCAAAAGGGTTTTGCATGTTTTACCAATAAAGTACAGAATAAGGACCATGAAGAAATAGATGATGGTATATAACTTACGGATGAAGCTCAAGCTCAAGCTTACAAGAGAACGACTGATTCTTAGTGTCTCCTACTGAGCAAAAGCATACCATAGGACTGATTCTTAGTCTCCTACCGAACAAAAGCATACCATAGGAAATAGCTCACCCTTAAATTTTCATCATCAACAAGGAAAATAAGTGTTAATAACTAGAGGATTGTGACTAACAATTGAAAACAGGTGAGCTGTTCTCAGCAGTAAGTGGTGTTTTTGTGTCAAAATATTTGTGGAATGTTCTTATTTTACACAAAAATTTACCTAATAAAAGATCTCATCAAACAAAATATATTAGTTATATAACTAAAAAATTATAAACATCTTGCCCTTTCAAAATCAAGCCATGGTAAGTGCATTACACCGAAAAATAACATGAATTTTCACGTGTTAAGTTAGTCCCTAGTCTAGTAAACCCATCGTGCTTCACAATGTTGAAATGTCAAATTATTTGAATGTCAGGACTAGGTTTGTTATGTACAGACATTTGGTGATTCCAAGTTTTTAGTCAAAAAGGAGAAATATCAAAATATCCAAGGAAGAAAGAGTAATACTGAGCTGCTCAGGTCACCATTTTCATGTGGGGAAAAAATGAAGAAGACAGACACAATTATGCATGACTAGTAACAGAGGCAATAATAGAAGCTTAGAACCATCAATCACCAAAGTCCATGGCTATTTTTTGGAAATACATTTCCTGGAAGTTTCTTTTTTCCTTTTCTCAAATATGATTGTTCTCAGGAAAATCTTGGGACTACAAATAAGAAAACAAAAAGATGGAAAAAGTCAAGTTCTCTACTAACTTTCTTACAAAAAAGTTAAACAAAGACTTTTAAAGAAAAACTAATACTATAAAAGAAAGAAAAACTGGAATAACTATATTTATGTATATGAACAAAGGATTTTTCCAGAAAAGCAAAATATTGTGATATTATTCCGATACTTACTTTTAGTGATATTTTGAAAATATTGCAAGATTTTACTAATATTAACCATTCAAAGCTATTTGGGAAATAAAATATTTCAAAATATGGAGTTATTGACAAGATATTTTCAAATCATAACCACAACTGGGTTAGAATCTTCTTGAAAAATTTCTTTGGCTTGGAACTCTTCAATGATGCATCTTGAGCTAACAGGATTGATAACTACATACATGATACACCTTTTACTCATACATATTCACAGATGATGCATGTCTTGGGGAGAAACGAGTACATAGCAATGGACTGCCTGTGTCTTTTCAAGTGCCAAAATCAAATTGACAACAGAAACAGTATTTGCGATTCACCTACTATCTTGCATGCAGCAGAGAAGAACACAACATCCAGAATCCATTTAACCTAAGTGTGCATGACTTATTTAGACTGACAAGAAAGAGTTGCTAGGTAACAAGAAGTTTGCACCATATAAGATGGTGGTTTAAGACGTACATATTAAAGAAAGAGGCTCAACTCCATGCCAGTGCCAGAATCAAGTGACTTTGGAAATATGAATTTACAAAACATTAATCACAGCCAATAAGTTGTTTCCTAGTTGGCGTTTGAATGTTGAATTCTTATATGACTGGCCACTTGGTTAGAGAAAAGAATGGCAGACAAGTCACATCAACTTGACAGATATGTATAATATGTATAGCTTGTTAAACACATCTAGATCATTCAAATATTGTAGGTATGTCCCCAGAGTCATTAGCTCTAACGTCATTAACAAAGCGGCAATCCGAAAAAGAAGTGCATCAAGAAGGCTATAAACTCCTTGTTGCATGTTCTCTCACGCTTATAATAATGGTGGTATAGTACATGAACGATTACTGTTCCTCTTCATGTGTCTTTACCGTTTTTTTTCCTACCCCAAAAGGAGTGTTAACCAGCTCAAGTACAGTCACACCACCTTCGATCCTGCTTTTCTTTTGAGAAAACATTGAGTGGTCTACACATTCACAAGCATAGACTAAGAATGAAATATGTACATAGAATTTCATAAATGGCCACTTTAAACTTCCACAAAAGAGCATCATTCTGTTCAATACGTTATGAACATAACACCAGCTTTAAGATAAGTAAAAAGATTTTTAAGTATGAGAATTCCACTAATAAGCGAAAATTGGGAAAACATTCATTTAAAAATTGTCAATACAGGCCGAACACATCATCCTGTATTGGCAGATATGCCATACTGTGTAGAAAACCAATCTGAAACCAAGACTAACAATATTGAGAAAAAAACTCTACATTACTCTTCCTGTAAGGATGGTTGCCTTCAGCAAAATTACTTGTTCCAGTTAGTGTACATAACATACTTTATCATACTGTAGATTACACTATGAAATTATGAATTGTAAATAAAAGGAGAAACAGTACCATGCACCCTTGAAACTAGTTTCAAGTGTATCATATCTGTAGTAATTGTATCATATGGCCTTATTATATGATACAGACCGACAGGGAAAACGAGGTGTGACTCTTTTTGTTTCAATCTTGGGCCATAAATCCTCTTCACGCTCGACTCCAACACACTCTTAGCAGTTGTATTTGAGGGAGGTCTTCTATGTTTAATGAAAACACTACAAGGGAGCTGACATCATAAGTGGGAAACCATTCTTGTGTTGAAGGTATAGGTCTTTCACACTTTTCCCCATCAATGTCATAAAGTCATCAAATTTTAATACCCTCATTTATTTAAAAGATATTGGTTAATAAGACAATTTTTTTGTTGTTGATCGTTGACATAAATTTTACAATAGTTATACTCCCAGGAAGATCTAATGACTTTGCACATCAATATTGTAACTTGTAAGTTAGACATATTTAAAAAATTAGAATATGAAAGGGGCATCTGATCTGCATGAATGACTTATAGAGGAATTTAACTTGAAAAGCAGAGGGGTTAAAGTTGACAATCCAAATCCACCTTCAGCAACATTATTCCCAACTCAAAATAATAAATATTATGATGATACACTAAAAAAACTAATAGTCCTTGATTTTAAAGATAAAATCTTGCACCAGCAGCATCAATTTTATAATCCAGACATCAAGAAGAAGTTGTAGTGGAGAAGAAAAACGAGAAAGTCTGATCAGGACTTTATTGTGGATATATACCATCTCTTACTTTGATTAGTTTAATAATATTGTCATTGGGACTTGAATTTTAGAATTATGTACTTGAAGTTTTACTCTTAAAACTTATGTTCTAGGACATTTAAGTTTGAGTTCGTTTAATGGATGCACTTTGATTAATGTATTTCTGTGAAATTCATTTTCCATGTTTGTTCCACATTACTTTTCTTATGCAATTTATGTTTCTGCAATTTATGTTAGTCAAAGAGAACATTTGTCCTATTTTTGTAATTTGTCCATTAATTTTTGTAATTTTTCATTACTTGTACATTAAAAAAAATGCCAAATTTTATGTTACATTGTGTCTCTAACTTTGGACTGGTCTGATACGAAATTTACGACATTGTTTCCAACAGAAGGCCATAATACTGGATTGAGCAAGATTATAAAAAATAAATAAATAGCAATAAAAGGTTTATCTTAAGTGACAAAAAGGCAGTTGCCATAGAATAGAAGAGTTGCACCTTTTGGGTAATGACATGAAACTAAGCACGCGATATTTAATTTTTTTGAGGGGAATGGGTTCATTAAAAACAGCTGCCATTTGTATCATATCATGCCGTCAAGTCCATATTTGATACTAAACTGTGAAAAGAGGAAAATATGCAAATATAAGAACTTGATCGAAAACAAAAATGTCCATGATGGGAGATTTTTTTTTTTTAACTAAGTGAGAAAAATAATCAAACAAGCTAAAAGTTAAGTAACTTCAGTGAAGACGTTCCTTCCCTGTGCTACTTCATGAAGTTGGAAGTCCTGTAATGCAGATAATTGGACACTGGGTAGTTGTACATTCGGAACAGAGCAATCGAAAGCTACGATCAAGAAACAATCCCAAACATTACGAATGGATAAAAGCGAAGGATGAAGAACAAATAACTCAAAGTAGACATAGACACGGGAGAGAGAGCTGGAGAACAAACAACCCAAAACCTAAGAGTGTAGAGCATCGAAGAAAAAAAGAACAATCAATCAATCAAATTCAAGTACATACAGCAGGAGAAGACCAAGCAAAACCAAATGGTCTCCCGAACGAACCATTAAAAATTTCAGCAATCAACAGAAACCAACTACATCAAAGTCCAGTAATAATCACAAAAACAGAAATTCTCAAAAACTGACGCTACCTCCAAACGCCGACTCTAATCCGTTGATTTCGAGACCTTGGGACCTAGCCACACAAACAAAGGAAAGCCCATCAAAATCGAGATACCCACCAATCGATTCCCCAAAAAATTGAGTTGAGAAATCAGACAGGAAAAAAAAGGGGAGGGACAAAATGGGCGGCCAAGAATAATATGGTACCGTGGAGTTCGATGGGGCGGGCCTCCTTGTTCCAACCAACGCCGCGAGTCGCATCGAGATACTGCTGGACGAGGTGGCGGCACTTCTGGAGGTGATTCACGCCTTCGATGCGGTAGCACCATTGGAGTCTCTCCCTGATGATCTTGGCCTTCTCGATGTCGATCCACTTCTCCCTGACGAGGTACTCCCGCTGCTCCAGGAGTGCTACCGGGTCCGCGTACGGATCGTTGGGGTCGAAGCCGTCGGGAGGCCCCTCATCGAACTTCACCCCGCCCTTCCTCACCATCTCTTCCTCCTCCTTCCTCTTCTTCTTCCTCTCCCTGCTCTCTCCGCCCACGTCAATAAACAGAGGTCCAAATCCCTTCTTCGGTTCTTCCCACAGTTCGGGAATCACAATATTGAACAGATCCAAAACCTTGTCCAATCTGAATTCTCGATATCGGAACTTTGTGTTTCAGATATGCCAGGGGTGCGCATCGGGCTGCATCGACCGGATTTCAAATCGAGCCCACCCCAGCTCGGCCTGGGAATGGGATGGTTCGGCCTGACCTCAGCCTGGCCCGACTCAAATTTGTATATATATATATACTTTAAACTTAGTAAAAAATTAAAATCATTTTACAACCTGGGCACGGGCAGGAAAAGCCCAAGAAGCCCCTGCCCGTTGCCCAGTCTTAGCCGGATGAATGAATATCAAGTATAGGTTCAGCTCCAGAAGCTCACCAACTAGTAATTCATAATTTCATATGTTTTTAAATATGCGTACCATATACCTAATGTAAGATCATTTTATTTAATCAAAATTCTACCAAAACATAGGAGGGCAACATTAAAGGCAGGGTTGAAACTTGGTACAGGGTCTTCATTTTAACAAAATTCACACTAGACTATAACAAGTTCTTACTTTTCTAGATATATAAGCTCGAAATCCAAAATTTACTCTGGACATGTTTGTTTGTTTAGGCCTTGTTTTATATGCCTGAATTTAACTTTTACTATTTTTAGTCATAGAACTATGTAGTTAAGTTGTATATAAGCTCGAGTGCTTTAGCTTGGCTCAAGAGCGCATTGCCTGATATGAAGTTGGTTAATCCAGCTTGTGTATTGACCATCATAATCTAGAGTTTGGCATCACAAGCGAATCCACGGATTTTGAGCAGTGGATTTAATTCATCACAGATTTCATAAAGTCTGGTTGGTAACAGTTTGTTATTGTTTCATAAATATATCTTCATGATCGGATAAATTTATAGAATATTATAACATGTTCCATGAACTTGTCTTAATTTAACAGATTTATATAAAAATAATAAACTATTTTTTTATTGCAAAACAGTAACAAATTATTTCTCAGCATATAAACTTTCATTAGAAGTGTTGGAAAAGATCGATTTAAAAAAGCTTTGTTTGTCATTTTACGTCATTTTTATTCAAGAGAATTTTGATAGCTTTAAGAACTAAAAACATCCAAACAAGAAAAGCAGAAAAGAAAGATAAAAATAAAGAAACGGAACCACTTCACCGAGGTCAGTTCAGATGCTAAAAATTATACGCGTGTGCAAGTGCCCACAAGAGACTTCCTTTGGTTAAAGACGTCCTTGCAGAAAGAGGCCCCTACAGCACTGATAAGTGACGAATTCTTGAAATTGAAACAAAGATTATATAAAAACCAAGAATAACTAAGCTAATTAAATTAGCTACAAAATTGTCATTTTGAGAAGCATCGTAATCGGCTCAAAGATGATACAGCAGAGGCAATCACAGAAAAAAAGATGCAAAGACACGAAAAAGCCGAAAAGGTGCAGGACTGTTGACACAAAAACATGATGAACGCTTATAGATCGTGTCCAAACATGCTATATCATTGAACTAAATGCAATCGAGCAGCAAACACCAAAGCGATGACAGCTTCTTCTCAAGAAAACCAATGATCAGTACTCCGAAGGGCTGATCACATCATCGATCTTGAGTATCATCTTCACCACCTGTGTCGCCAGAAGTATCTGCTGCTGTTTACCGATCAGTGTTTCAAACACATCCTGCTCACGCATGTCATTGGTTCCAACATCATTACAATCTATTCCACAGTGGGGATTGTTTTCCTACAACACACAGCAAATTAATGGTCTCCATCACTGATTTAATGCCAAAACCAAAAATGTCAACATGAAAAATGGAGCAGAGAATATTTTCAAAATTCCAAGCTCAGAATCATTGGCTGAATGAGTCGCATGGCCTCACCTTGATCTGCTGAGACTTAACAGCAGTTAATGTATCAATTGGCTGAAGGCCGCTATTTTCTGCCAATGCCATAGGGATGGAGTCCAGTGCATCTGCGAAGGCCCTGATCGCATACTGGGGAAGAAAAAAAGTGAAGAATTAACAAAGGTATAAACGCAGAGAAAACCAATATAGTATATTGCAAATGCAAATGTCGCAACATTTCGATATGCAGGATGTAACCAGCAGACAGCACATGGTTCCTACCTGCTCAACTCCAGGATTTTTATCAGCCGCTGCCTCCACAGCAACTGAGCAAGATATTTCAGCAGCTCCTCCACCATAAACAATTGAGTTGTTACGAATCAAATTCCTTGCAACACATAAAGCATCATGAATACTACGCTTGGTCTCCTCGATTATCATTTTGTTCCCTGGAAAATCATCACAGAAGATCTTAGCATCAGCTGGCATCTTATAAAGTATATTCAGAGAGAGTAGCAGACTAATCTGACCAATCAAACTAACAAGCAGCATTGACACACTCATTTTGTCAACTCTGCGGGCTAGAAAATTTCTGCTCAAATCTAACTCAAGAAGACTATATAACGCCTTGTGAAGCTGAGATTGATGAGGTATTTCACATACTGATGGACACACACGCTCTGACTGAAGCTGTTAGATCTCAATTCCTAGATACTCCCAAGAGTGTTCGTCTGAAGAG
This sequence comes from Nymphaea thermarum, assembly GCA_011799765.1. NCBI lineage: Eukaryota > Viridiplantae > Streptophyta > Magnoliopsida > Nymphaeales > Nymphaeaceae > Nymphaea > Nymphaea thermarum. The sequence continues at coordinate 96,477 of JAANDH010000112.1, forward strand.
CTTAGACACTCAAAGGAAACATTTGTCCAGAAACAATTTTTCATCAAAACTAGATAAACTTCTGGATTTTCCATGAACCACCTTTCAGTTTCTAAGGCAAAAACAAGTACAATTTTTTTTCTGGTTCATTTCCATGGTTGTTTATTTATTAGATTTTCAGAAGTAATCAAACAATGATCAAATTACACAGAATTTGGAAGATCTGTCAAAAATTATAAATGAAGTTTCATGAAATACGCATGTTTTATTATTTTATTGTTTGTCGTCTAGAGGGATAATATAATTTATATAGTGCCATGATCATGTAATTTTCCTGACATTTTTTTGCTTTTAGTATTTTCAATATTTTCTGATAACTGTTTAAGAAAAAAAGAGATTAAGTGCCTACATGCATGTGTATGGGTGTCAGAGACAGCATCTACATGTGCATATCTTTGTATTTAATTTAATGGCATTAAGATGGATAAATGAGTAACTCAGCCCTCTACTGTGCTAGTCCCCTTGATTAAAGAATAAATGTGATGCTGTGAGACAACCTACCACCACGGATGAAGATTGTGACGGCCCTTGAGTTTGCGCACTGTTCAATATAAAGCATTCTATCTTTTGTAGTCCCAAATGATTTTTCTCGAACTAATCCAGCCTGCAATAACCAATAATAAGTTTATCTGCACATGGCTAAAGCTTCAAGGAAATTAAAACCACAAGCATCATCTTAAGAGCATATCTTCCATGGCAAGTTTAAGTGCAACATTACAAGTTTACAACCATCTGACAACATGACAGGAATGAGACATTCATGCAAACAATGTAAGTTGTCAAATGATCTCCCACATATCAGTTTACTTGAAGAAAAGAAAAGTACCAAGCAAAACAGCTATGACGGACTGTGCGCACAACAAGCAGCATTTTTATATTATTTACTTGCTTCTCATAAGTAACTCTTCAAAAAGGAAGCCGTGAAAACACTATTCATCAAAAGAAAAAGTTGTCAAGAAGACATTATGAGAAATTTCCCTGTTCCAACCTACTTTGAAATAGTTGACAAGCAGACATTATGAGAAATTTCCCTGTTCCAACCTAACAAATGTTCCTGGACGATAAACCTCAGAAACCAGAAAGAATAGTAGCATAGAAACTGGACAAACCCTGGGTGCTCATAATTTATACCGGGCAAAATCATCCATACGCTAAGTAATATGCTCAATAAAGGATCATAACTGCACACTCGTCATGTCATCCACTTATAACATGATTATCATTGGTTCACCAGGAGATCAAAGATTCAGAACACAACAAAGAAAAAAAAAACATGAGATTTCCTAGAGTTCCATCAAATGACAAATTATTAAATTGAGCAAAAGAAAAAAATCTATTTTAATTGTGCACTCTTGACGGAAATCAAAGTGTTGCTTGTGCATCCTAATGGATCAGCCTGTTGTAAATGACAAAAGAACTTTTCCGAAGATATCCTGGAACAAAATTGACATAGCCCAAGCCATTATGCTAAAATGTATACAGTAGAAATAGCTATAGAAGTACCTTCCCTAGCTTCTCTGGTGTCAATTCTTGAAACCTTGGCACAATCCTTCCACCTAAAAGGATGAAAAAATCACCATCAAAAACATTTTTCTTTCTAGTAAAAGCAATTAAGTGTTTATTTTTCCAAGAGAAATTAAATTAATGCAACTATTATCAACCTGTTGCAATTGCAATCAGCTCCAATTCCACACCACCAACCCATCTAACAGCAGGAAGTCCACGATGCATCAGAAGATGGTTTGCTTCATCATCAAATCCCCACTGGCAAATAACGAGAGTGGAACCCACATCCTGCAGTCCAAATTGTACTACAGTTAAATTCTTGTACAGTTTTGCACCATAAAATTGCACTTGCCAAACAGCACAAATTTACCATACAGCATGTTCTCTGAGACAATCTAGAGTTTGCAGGTCAATAAATACAAAGATAAGAAGAAAGTGTATAACGATAATGTTGTCATAAACATTATTGCTTGTTTTAATAATGTGTAAAAGACAAAAAAAGAACAAAACAAGGAAATCGCCATATTTTGACAAAAATAAAAGAAAATTAAGTTTTTATTATCTTTTTCCCAGTTTTTAACTCTTTCTAGTTCATGAGTTCTACTTGAGAGGAACAAACTTCTTATTAGTACCAAAATAACTTCACGATAAGAACCTGAGAATGATATTCATGACAATAAATGTTACATATTCTTGCACAATAAAAGTATAATATGAATTATGAGAATCAAGTCAATAGTCAATGAACACCCTCATCCCTTAAGCACAAAATACAGAAAAAAGTCATGCCAACAGGTACGCTTACAACTCACTTTGCATTTTTGAACCATCTCGTCAAAGTACTGCTGCTCCTGTTTCCGCAAGGCTTGGAACTTCTCCACAGTGTCAATGTCCACCTTATGCTTAGTTTTGGGCTTTGGTGGCTCAAAGGGGCAAGTTAAGATGGCAATTTTAGCATTTTCTATCCGCTTAGGCATCTGAGGGTGACTCATGTCCTTGTCCACAATTATGCCATATATCAGTTCAGTATCCTCTAATTTCCCCCCAACCTTTCCTTCAACTTTAATTAAATCCAAATTGACATCCTTCCTTTCCAAATCAGCAACAGCAAGTACTGCTTTTACAGCAACCTCAGCAAGTGATTGCTTGCAACGATTGACTCTGTCGACATAAAAACGCTAAAAGTTAATGCTTCATCCTGGACATAAAAAATGCCAGAGTACAGCCTTTTAAAACAAAATTTTAGGTAGGTTGGAAAGTCTCTAGCCATTTTGAGATACCAACATAATTTCTCACAAAGGTCCTTCATAAGAGCCTTTACACAACAAGGAAAATCCATCAAAATTTTGGAAAGTTTCAACAGCTTAAAAAATATGTAAGAAAAAAAATCAGAAATGCCAAGAGAATATGACAACAGTTTAGAATGGTTTAAAAAAGGAGACAAGTATCCCTCAGTGTGTAAAGAAAAAAAAATAAGGAACACCTCTAGTAACTGCTGTAATACACACACACACACACACACACACACACACACATATAGAGAGAGAGATTGAATGGTGTTCACCAAGTTTAGGTGCACCTTTCCATACCCCAAGCTAAAAGGCAATGAGTTCACTATCACTTGATGTAATGGTATGATAGATTTCAAATCATTTTTTTGTCACAAATCATGATTAGGTTCTCACTTCTCATTTTTTTAGATACTTTCTCTTTTGATGCATTACATTTTGTTGCATTGTGAATTGTTTCATTTTGTATGCCCTTGTTCTTTTACAGCTTGCAATGATGTGTTTCAAAGGTTTATCACCAGCATATGTTGGTGATTAGGTTTAAAAAAAGAAGGAAAACAATAAAACCATCAAGAGAAGAAAAAATGTCATTGAAAAATATACATGTCAAAATTGGCACAATCATGTCCAAGATTTTAGAGCTGAAAATCTGAGTCCATTTTTGGATCTCGAAGATGCAGACTTAGTGAATTCATACATTAACAACCATTGATATCAAAGAAGAATTAAGACTCACATCTTTGAAGATAGTGTAGTCATGCAAGTCTGCACTAGTGGTTCAATGTTGGTCAAGCTGAACTCAAACTTGTGAGCAATATGTTCCAAATGCTCCACAGCAATCCTGGAAGCCATCTCAAAGCCCTCTGCTATTCGTATGGGATGAATACCCTGATCTAATAACCGTTCAGCCTGCTCCAGAAGTGCACCAGCCATTACAACCACACCGGTGGTTCCATCACCAATCTCATAATCCTGACTCTTTGACAACTCAACCATTAGCTTGGCTATCTGATTGTCAACATCCATACTCTCTAAGATTGTTGCCCCATCATTGGCTGCCACAACAAACATTAAATAGAATGAATCTCTAGTAAACTAATACTTCTCCATTGCTTACAAACCAGCAAGAATAAGCATCATCAACAGGAGCAGACAAACATACAGTTAACCAATTTTCCATTAATTTAACAACATTTAAGTCAATAAAATTTCCAATGACTTGACCACTTTTCAGGCATTCAGTTAATCAGGTGTGATTATTTAAGCAAGCATACTGAGTCCAACGACCGCAAATTTTCAGCTTAATATAAGTATATAACCTACATCCAGCTCAAGACGTCAAATAGAAGTCAATGTTAAGTGACATTTCAGCTTCAACATGCAGCAACTTGACGTCTACCACCACAACCAAACGGATAGGAGGGTAAAAATTGGTGAGCAAATTTAGCATCAAATATTCAAGCAAATGACCAAAAACACAAGAGAATAACTGAAATGCAAGCATTTAATATGTGATTCCCAGCACTATATGTGCTGTTGTCATGTTGTCAGTCCACAATTCACCATGATCCCAGTATCACCGACAATCTAAAGGTGCCTGATGATATCTTGATAAGTTCATATTATTTTCAACTTTGGAACTTTCAATCATTTCCCAGGAAAACCCGCTTTAAAAAAGTCAATAGAAAAAATCTGCCAAGAACAATACTAGTTACATAGTTCAGCCCAACCAATTTTTCTTTTCTTTCCATATACTATCTAAGTTCCAGCAAACCATCCTTGGACCCAAAAGAAGAAAAATGCCGGAAATAAATGAATCAATGTTCGCATGATCTTCCGCTTACAACCATTAAGGATGCCATACTCGGATTAAATCTAACACTGTAAACTCAAAATTGAATAAAATACAATCGCAAGCACCGAAGACCATTAGTTCATCTAAGCATCCTACTGCAAGCGATGACAACAATCTAAGAGTGCATTTCTAACTAGAAACCCAGAAACTAGGGTCATAATCGATCAATAAACGCAAGAAACACCCATCATCAAAGAAAGCAAATGGTGAGTGTGGTAACAAAGAAATGATGGATCACAATAAAAAGGGAAGCAGCAAGGAAGGGACTGTAACTGATGGTGACATCTCCGTCAGGCGATTGGATCATCTTGTCCATCCCCTTGGGCCCAAGAGACGTCCGGAGAATGCGGGCGACCGCCTTCCCGGCGGCAATGTTCGCCTTCTGGGCATCAAGGCCCCTTAGCCGCGTCTTGCTCTCCTGCTCCCTGATGATCAAAAACGGCCTACCGAACTCGTCGAAGGCCAGAGCCATCTCTGCTCCTCCTCCTCCTCCTCCTCCTCAGCCGCCGATTCAACACAGACGAACCAAAAGCCCACAAATGGAAAATACCACACTCCTCTCTTCAGTGCAGATGCAGCGAACCACAGTAAGAGCGAGGGAAAAGAGGGACCCTGTGTCAGCAGGTGGAAGGAAGAAGTAGGGGGAGGAGCAGTTCGTATTTCGTAACCCTAGTTTCGGCACTGCACTAGAAACTGAGAGGAATCGAAGACGAAATGGATCGGATGTCCATCACAGACCCGAATCATGCGAACAGGTCACAACTTTATTTCAAAATGGTATTTCTATTTTAAAAAATAATAATTTATAATTTATAAAAGTTCCAGTAGTAAGCTGTTGTACATGATTTTCTTGTTCCTGTAAAAAAAATAATAATAAAAACAATAAACCTGGTGCCTACGGTTGTATCGGGTAGGCAAATCGGGTCGGACGGTTTTTAACGGCAAACTTTAAATTAGAGAGAAAACATTAGGTGCGATTTAAATAGTTTGGCGGTCATACGAGTAACGTGGCTCCAGCTTCAAATTAGCTGATTTGTTAAAGGAGTTAAGTTCGAGTTAATAAGAACTGGATTAAAATTTTAAGTAACTTGACCCATGGCTAGACTTTTAAGTTTAGCCGAGCTGAGGTTGAGTTCCTGATACGGGCCACCCTAGGAGCCCGTCGAGGGACGGCCACCGAGAGGCGACGAGCCACCCTCAGAGGTATTTGACAGCACTTCAGGATCCGTCCTATCAGTTCATTAGTTCAACTCATGTAACCTTAGCAACTCCAGCTCGACTCATATAACTTGTCCTTAAGAAATCCCACTGCATTGAAGCTAAACCTGGCTCCAGTTACATAGGATGCCCACACTAAACCTGACCCTCTAGGTCAGCAACTCAAAAGTACTCGTCACCCAAAAAAATCTTGGCTCCATCGCTGTGACCAGACTTGAGTTTAGTCGACCGCTGTTGAGTTTGCTTCTAGTCGTAAGGTAACTCAAGCTTGACTCGTATAAGTCAGCTTAAACTTGAGTTACTTGTTAAACGAATCAAATTCAAGCTAATAATATCTCAACTCGAAGAAACTCGAGCTTAGCCGAAATGCTGTTGAGTAGGTCCCGACCCATTTGGTTGCTCGTGCTGGGACCGGCTGATCGCGGCGGCCGCCTATTGCCTCCCTTTCTTCAACGGCCTGCAGTACGGGTGCTACGCCTTCGTCCAGTACCCGGTGCTGGAACGCGTCTTCGAGCCCCTGCTCCCCGTCGTCTCCGCTTACGGCTCCGTCACCTTCGCGAGCTTCGTCGCCTTCTTCGCTCTCTACCACCTCGTCGTCCGCAACCCCAACTTCAGCCGCTTCATCCGTTTCAACGCAATGCAGGCCGTCGTCCTGGACGTCCTCCTCGACGTCCTCGTCCTGCCGCTGCTCGTCCAGCGCCTCTTCACGCCCGGCAGGGTCATCGGGTTCAAGATCTTGATTCTCGGCTACAACTGCATGTTCGCGCTCCTCGTCGGCTGCTTCTTCTACTGCCTGGCGTCCTGCGTCCTCGGCCGGACGCCTTACCTGCCGTTCGTTGCGGAGGCCGCCGACCGGCAGCTGTGACTGCAGCAGATCGGAGAGGCTTGTGGCCTTCAAACCTAGGTTTTTGTTTTTGATCGGGTTCTTTGGAGGTCGCCGTTTGGTTAGCGAGAAATCGTGAAATTTTAGTGTGTGGTTTGTTGCTTGTGACGCTTATTTTGGGATCTCGGACTCGGTTGGAGCATAGTGCATTAGTGCGTTTTGGTGGGATCTCTGAACGGAAATGGGTGGGAATCAATACTGTAAAGGAACTTGTCTGTTCAATTAAAGCGAATTTACTCGAGTGCTGTTCGGTTCGGGCTGGATCTGAATTAGATTCCATTTGATAAAGAGGCCCATTGAGGTAGGGCTGCACAAGAGTTCAGTCAACTCCAGCTCGACTCGAAGTCGCTCAACAAAGCTTGGCTCAAACTTGACTCATTTATAATCATTTATAAACAAGTCGAATTTGAGTTGAAAGAGTCGATTAAATAATTGAATTTGAGTTGAAAGTCGATTAAATAAACAAATTTGAAAGTCGATTAAATAAACAAGTCGACTCGTTTAAACTCGCTCGACTCGATTTCAATTTTTTTTAAGTTTTTTCTGTTTCTTTATTTTATTTCCTCTCAATTTTTTTCTACCCTCGCTTTTTTCCCTTTTTTTTTCCTTTTTTTTCTCCCTCACCTTTTCTTTTTTTTTCTTTTGCTTGTAAAACGAGCCATGGCTGCATTTATGGCAGTTCAGGTGGTGGTCCTCTTTTCTTTTGTTTGTAAAACGAGCCACGGCAGTTGCATTTATGGCAGGTGGTGGATTTATGGCAGGTGGTGGTGTCGAGTGGAGTTCGAGCTTCAATTGTTTCTCGAGTTCATGTCATCAAACTCGTGTCGAGCTCGTCGAGCTGACTTATTATAAGTCGAGCCGAGCTCGAACTGACTGAACTCGAGCTCGACTTTGTTCGTGTGCAGTCCTACCCTACATTGAGGTCCTTAACAAATGGGCCGATTTTTTGTTAAATCGATGAATAAACCATGAATTGGATGCCAATATTGTTCAGATGAACTTAGATCCATGATCGTTCTTGATGAATTTAACGCCTTGGCATCTACCCGTTTAACATAATGTTTATAACTTTAAATTGTCATATCAATAATTAAAAACTATCACTAATATTAGTATCTCGCCAATAATTATTTAATAAAAATACATACAAATGGTATGAGTATTGCATTTTTACTTTAACATCTATGTGACCGACCAATAAGCTGAAGCAAGAAATTATCTGCCTTCTCTGTTTTTAAAGGCCGTCTTTCTTTTTCCAACAAGGCGGGTGACTGAATATTTACATACTAAGTTACCTGGAGTTGATATGCATTTTTAGAATTTTCTTTTTATGATATGAATGCAAAATCTATTTGGATATGATGTCTGACTAAGTTGCTTCCAAAAAAATGAAAAAATGTTTTAACATCTAATTAGAAAATCAGATTGAGTTGGAATTTAAATAAACATCCAATTGGATCCATATCAGATTTAATTTTAAACAAATATACCATATCCAATGCCAACGCATTTTTATAGTAGTTTATTGTAATGTTGTTCGAATTTAATTAAAAATTCGATTCAAATTCAAATCTAAATTCAAAAGTCGTATTCAGATTATGAGGTCAGATGCAAATACTTTATTTGTTCGCCATTCAAATCTAAACATATAAACATTCGAAATAGCTAATGTAGTTAAACGTACATCCAATTAATTGAATAAAATCAGATATTGAGATGGAATATCTCATTAATTGCTTCAAATGGTCTAAGACAGAAAAAAACTTATTATTTAATTAAAAAATCAAATCATATTAGTTTTTTTTTTAAGTTACATTTAATTAAGCTATGAGTTAGTTTTAAAAATGCCGTATATCCAATATCCATATGAGGCTTGGATTTGGAAAGGTGTGATCATTGGACTGTGAATTTAAAAATAAAATTTAAATCAGATTCGAATTCCAAATTAGAAAATTAGATATGAATATATAGACTTTTATTCTTTTGTGTTCGAATAAGAAATTATTGTGATAAATAGTACATTTGATTTCTGTCGACTTCATTAAATTAACCATTCTATAAAGTCCTGAGCGCACAACTATATATTTTTAAGTGTGTTACCTAAGTGTAAAGTTTGAAATATTGATGAAAAACCAAGTCCTAAACAATGGTTGATATTTTATAAACGACCAAATTTTAGGGTGTCAATACATTTGGTGCATTCGTGTGGGCAAATGCCCACACCAGCTCAGATGTGGTGTGACCTGGAACCGTGGATCGTTAGTTTGTTGTGACCGGGTTTAGAAAGTCAGAGGTATGGGCGTTCGGGATTGCGCAATAAACTAATAAGACCGTTGTTGCGTGACATCTCAATTTGTGTCTCCCTTCCGTTGTCTCTCTACCATCGTGCCTTTGTCATCTTCCCTCTCTTCGGGTTCACCCCATCCCCTCTCGTTTTTATACTTTCCCCACCTGAAAGCACTCAAGATTCTCCATATTGATCAGTGCCGATCAAAATCTTGATGTAAGCGACAGGAATCACCAATGTCATAATGCCCAAACAGATCCACACTGTGCAGCCATTAAAATCAGCTGCAATCTGCCGACGGATTCCCCCTGCTTCATTCTGGCATGCATCACCAGAATCTGGAGTCTACCTGAACGATTTCTACACCCAACAGCGTCAAGAATCCCAACAAAGGAACGACAGAAACAAGGCAGCCATCAATTCTCTTTGTTCTCTCAATTGTGCAACCATTGAATCAGGTCGTCGCCGGTTACCCACCCGCCAACGACCAATATGCTCCATCCCAGACATGCGGCCTGAATATTGCCCCTCGTGTGGGGGTGAATCGTCAACTAGTGAACAAGAAACCTGGACGATGATGAACACATTTTCTTGGCATTCCAGCACATTCCTGTAGGACTCTTTCCTTGCCAAACGCCACCCGCCGATCCACCGGAGACTGTGACACCACAACAGCACTGCGGACTCTGGAATCCGCCTTCGGAGGAGAGCGAAGCATCTCAGATGGTCATCTTCAGTTATTTCCTCGGCCAGCCTAGCATGTAAGTTTTTATTACCTTGCAGCTGGCGTTGGGTCCTTCTTGGCCTGCGTCATCGAGCTTCTCGTCACACTTGATAAGTTGTTGTAATTAACTTTTAGAGTCCAAGGTCAGCGAATGATCATCATTTACTACTGTTATTTGAGTGAGTCTTTCTACGTCTTTAGACACAATTCTTGCTCGTCATTTGGAGATCTCATTTAGGTTCAAGTTGACATGGGCACTAGATTAATTTCTTGTAGCCGATCATGATATTGAGTTATGTATTTCATAAATGTCTGTTCCTACATATTCGGATTGAAGTTGCCATGTACTCTATTCATTTGAACGCGTCTCCCTTAATTATATCAACTAGTGATCTCAAACTATTAAACTAGTTGATTGTTTACTAATATTGTCGTAAAAAGTTGCAAACAGAAACAAAACGGTCATCGATTCTATCTGTTCTCTCAACCGTGCAGCCATTGAATCTGGTCGCCACCGGTTACCCACCCGCCGAGGGCCAATATGCTCCATCCCAGACGTGCAGCCCGAATATTGTCCCTCGTGCAGTCGTGAACCGTCAATTAGTGAACAAGAAGCCTGGACGATGACGAACACGTTTTCTTGGCATTCCAGCATATTCTTGGAGGACTCTTTTCTTGCCAAACGCCGCCCGTTGATCCGCTGGAGACTGTTACACCACAATAGCACTATGGACTCTGGAATCCGCCTTCAGAGGGGAGCGAAGCATCTCGAACGTTCGTCTTCGGTTCTTTCCTCGACTAGCCGAGCAGGTAAGTTTTTTCTACCTTGCAGCCGATGTTGGGTTCTTCTTGGCCTGTGACATTGAGCTTCTCGTCATACCAGATAGGTTGTTGTAACTAGCTTTTAGAGTCCAAGGTCAGCAAAGACTGATCAATGATCATCATTTACTATTGTATTTGATTGATTCTTTATGCGTCTTTAGACAAGATTCTTGCTCGTCATTTGGAGATCTCCTTAAGGTTCAAGTTGATATGTGCACTAGATTAACTTCATGTAGCCGATCACGATATTGAGCTACGCATTGCATAAATGTTTGTTCCTACAGATTCGGATTGACGTTGTCTTGTACTATATTCATTTGAGTGTGCCTCCCTCAATTATATCAACTGAGTGATCTCAAACTAATAAAACAAAAACAAAGCAGCCATCAATTCTATCTGTTCTATCAACCGTGCAGTAATTGAATCCGGTCACCGCCGATATGCTCAATCCCAGACGCCCCTCGTGCGGCGGTAAACCGTCAATTAGTGACCAAGAAGTCTGGACGATGACAAACACGTTTTCTTGGCATTCCAACATATTCTTAGAGAACTCTCTCCTTGCCAAACGCCACCTGCCGATCCTAAGGGAAGCATCTTGGACGGTCGTCTTTGGTTCTTTCCTCGGCCAGCGCAGGTAAGTTTTTTTTACCTTGCAGCCGGCGTCGGGTCCTTCTTGGCCTGCGACATCGAGCTTCTACCACACCTGATAGGTTGTTGTAACGAACTTTTAGAGTCCAAGGTCAGCGAAGGCTAATCATCATTTACTATTGTTATTTGATTGATTCTTTCTGATTATCATTTACTATTGTCATTTGATTGATTCTTTCAACGTCTTTAGACAAGATTCAAGGTCGTCATTTCTAGGTCTCATTTAAGTTCAAGTTGATACCAACACTATATTAATTTCTGGTAGTTGATCATGATATTGAGTTATGCATTGCATAAATGTTTGTTCCTACATATTCAAATTGACGTTGTCTTGTACTCTATTCATTTTAGCACATTTATGCATACATTTTGCTTTGAGATATCCAAACTAGCATATGTCCTTATCAAATCCCGGTAATTTGGATTATATATGCACACATTTAGATTATATTTTATCTGTACTTGTCCACTTTATTTGGCAGCCATACTTAGGACCAGCCTTGGCGTTTGCTGATGTTTTTGAAGAATCCAAACAGATGGATGCATGGATTCTATATGTCCAGAAACATAAGTTTTTTAAAATTTGAGAAATACATAAATAGGGGTTCATAAGGGCTCAAAGTCAACTCTTAGCTATGGTACACATCGGATTTTGATGGTTTGTTATTTTAGTACTTTAACACTTCTAGCACATCATTGTGATCAAATTATATACATCATTGTGATCAAATTTATATAGGATCTCAGAAGCAATCAAAATCAATAGTGTCAGCTTTCTCACCTCACAAAATCATGGTAAAATCTAATCTAAATGTGACATTGTCCACCCTGGATTGTTGCTGAACTGCTACACAATTTTTTTTCACTTCTTTTCTCAAGCATTGTGCCATATCGTTGAATCTGTGAACATCTATTTGCTTGCAGGCCTCTGAAACCTTTCTTGGTATTTCTCTCGCTCATTAAATTGCAATCTTTAAATACACATGTTGACGTCACATCAATTGCTATACTTGTTGGCGAAACAAACTTACATGTACTTAGATAGAGTTTAGTCATCTTACTAAGTTGCTGGATTGTTTGATTCATGTTTAAACATTTTGGAACTACCACCCTATTTGGTGCATGTCACAAATTTGTGTTGCATAGAGGACATAGTACTCCTTGTACTGCAATTGGCCGTTTCCGATCTGGGTGGGCTTTTATCGCCACTATGTATGTTTAGATGATTTTGAGCAAACAATTGTGTTCGTTCTTAGTGGAGGACTTTGAACTGCTGATCTTCAAGCTGCACATGGTCAAGTATCAAGCAGTTCACTTGGCTAGCATCACTGCTCAGGATTATTAATATCCAATATCATAATCAGTCACCAAAAAACATGATTGTCAACATAAGACTACTAAACCAAAAAAAGTTCGAGGAGTGCAACCACAAATTCTATTTTACTTTGTGAAATTCAAGATGGAGTTGAATGAATTCTTGTCCAAATTCCTTGGGCGAGACATAAACAAGAATTGAGTGAAAAGATAGAATCCTTGCTCACAAGTGCGATCGAGCACCTCTTGGCTACAGGGGCTCCCCGTGTAATTCGTGCGCTTGGAACCCGGCCTTGGCCAAGCGTCTCTTGGCTACAACTACCTTGTGCTCCGGCCATGCTTGGCCAAGTCGAAGGGCCCAGAGCCACGCGTAGCAGTGTCTGAACTGAATACAACACTCCATTCCCTTGGTTGTTGTGCATTGTGTTTCCAAGGCTTGGCAGTGACAGTGATTGATGGCTTGCTCGGCCAAGGTTGACAATCATCGGTTGCTGCTGTTGTGAAAAGAGCCAAATGTCCTGGCCGAGCCCTGCGTTGAACCATCTTTGATTCACTAGTGAGGTTATGAGGCAGGCTAACCCATGGGATTAGTCATGCGATTCCATGGCTGACGAATACTAACCAGCAATCAGTAGAGAGCAAGCTCTCACTACCTGTTACAGTTACCTGTTACAAGGACGGTAGGACAACCACTTCCTATACAAACTGCGCAGCATATGACCTCCGATGAATATCGCATATGCCTTCGACAATAGCTCTCCGGCTCATTGTCAATGTCTGACATGATGACCTTCGATTGTGGTTTTCCCTTCGACTAATTATGCAAACAGCTTGTATTTGTGCTCAATTCACGCAAATGGCATTGTCAGCACACTGATAGTTGATCAGTGCGTCTCTTGGTGGTGGAACAACCCTGGTTCGATTAAAAATGGGATACTGCTACTTGTCTTTGGCTGATGCCTCAGGCAAGCGGTCCTGCTCACCGATAGCTCTCCTCAAGTGTTTCGACGATTAAACAATGAATAATCAGCTTCAAATGCTCAGATGAAAGCAAAAGTAATTCAACAATGTGAAAACGAGTCACCAGAGAGCATTCATGCCCAATTCCGAGTTGAAATGGGGGAGAGGTGGCCATCTTTCTGTCGGTGGCCACCTGTTGTGCGTCTCTTGGTGGTGGAACAACCCAGTTTCGATTAGAAATGGGAATAATACTGCTACTTGTCTTTGGCTGATGCCTCAGGCAAGCGGTCCTGCTCACCGATAGCTCTCCTCAAGTGTTTCGACGATTAAACAATGAATAATCAACTTAAAATGCTCAGATGAAAGCAAAAGTAATTCAACAATGTGAAAACGAGTTACCAGAAAGCATTCATGCCCAATTCCGAGTTGAAATGGGGGAGAGGTGGCCATCTTTCTATCGGTGGCCACCTGTTGAACTGATGCACTCATGGCGGTGGGTATTCCGTCCACGCAGATCCAGCTGGAAACACTCAGGTGGGTGTAGTAGAGGTTGTGGAAGGAGAAAATCGCTCATGGTTCACGCTTGACCTCAACTTTTGAAGAAATGGGGAGAACGATCACTGGAAATCCCTTTTCAATGGTAAACTCCCTCGACGGATTGACAATCATAAAAATGATGGAATCAATCTAAAATGCTCAAGATATCAACAACTCAAACAAGGATGATTGAATGATTCATTGAGGATTCAATCGACCCAAACCTGATGGAATTTGAAGTTGTAGATATCGTAAATAGTTGGTGATTCTCCGACAGGATCCTTTGCTTTCCGACAGCACTATTTTTGGGTAAACACAAGGGAAAATCACACAGGATCAAGCCAAAGATGCTCAGGTGGGATCAACGGAAGATGGCAAAAGAAGCTGGTCCATTGCTAGTCACTGGAATCGCCTTCTCTCACCAAAAAATAGAAAATGAGCAGAAGAAAATCTAGCCAAGGGTTTCAGCATAAAACACGACCCAACTCTCCAATCGTGCACCAAATGAGGAATAACTTGCTAAAAAGATCAAATAAGGGTCGTAATTCAGTTCCAAGTATATTTAAAACTTCATCGGGACTACTTAGGAACCAGATTTCATCCAAAATCTAGGAGGAAAATGCCACTGGAACTCCTCAGACAAGTTTTGAAGTTGCAAGCTATGAATAGTTGAACAAAAGGTCTAGCCACACGCACTAACTTAAAGTTATGACTTAAGAGGATTATAAATTTTATACGAAGATATAATCTGATTAAGAGCTAATAGTTTTTATGGAGTTACATATAATAATCATATAGTTACTATGTACCATTCAACTTAAAGTATTTAAAACTATATTATATAAAACTAGTTAATTAATAATGTATTTAATTAAATGTTTTTGTGTAAACAAGCAAACTATTATAGTTAAGGCATCAACTAAACCAGATATCTTAAATAACATATTTATTTAATTGAAAAATAAAAATTCAATAAAGAAATGTCAACAAAATGGACACTTTTAAAAATATGAAAACTAATCGTAAATAAATATATTTAATATGAAAAAATTGTTGAACTCATAAAAAAGTTTTATTTATCAAATTATCAATTATTTATTTAATCAATCAACTAAACTATTTTGTATAATCATATAATATGTCCAAGAATCCTAGGTATTTGATATATAGCACATAATTCATAAATTTAAAAACAAAAACCTGTAACTAGTAGGAAAACAACAAATTGTTTGATTTAATAAATTATACGATTTGATTAAATAATACAATTTATAAAAAAACCTATTGCAATAAACCTAAAATGATTAGAAATTAGAAAAAACCATTAAATGATGTCTTTCTTAAATGAGAAATAATATGGGTCACTTGATTTAATCATTCTCAATAAGTGATCGTCATGAAATAATTGTTTATTTATCAAAATATGTTATTATTTAAAGATAGACAAATCAATTTTCAATATACACAGTTAATATGAAAAAAAGTATGAAAGTCAAATAAATAACTTGTAGAAAAAATATATAAACCATATGGAAAAAGTATGAAAATCATATGATAAACCTGTTCATTGAGAAAACTATTTGTCTACCTACTCAAACATATCATTTGCTGAAACATGCAACCTCATAAAAAATTTATTTGGTTGATAAATTAGTTGTTTTAGATAAGTATTTGAAAAAAGAGAATCGGTCAAAGAATGTACATGATAATAATATAACACATTCTTAAACGACTTAAACACATAGAAATCAAATATGACAAATTATGAGTATGAAGAACTTATTGACATATATGATAAGCTAACATTTAAAACATCTTCACCAACTACATCAAAATTAAGTAATAAATATTTGTTCATAAAAAGAAAATATGAAAATCTAAAAGATCACAATAAAATTAGTTATCCAAAGGAGTTAGGAATAAAACTTGAAAACAATTTGCAATTTGTAAAATTAAAATATCACTTAAAAAATCAAAATAAAAAAATACAAACTAAGAAATTTATTTGGACACAAAAAAAAATATTAAGAGTTAAAACTCTCATAGAAGATTCAATTCCTTAATAAGAATTTCAGTATGAAACTATATGAAGTCACATGCAGAAAGCAGGAATCCAACTTTTAGTAGAGTATTTATAAAGAAAAAATTTATGACTATCTTCCAAGGCAGCCATACTCTCAAATGAAAGATGAGTTTTAGATAATTATTTAAAAAAAGAATTGATAAAAAAAAGTATGTGAAAATAATACAAAATGTTTGAATCAAGAATTAAATCCAAGTTTTATTCAATGAGTTTATTTATTTTATTGATTAATAAATCAATGGAATATTTTTTAATTAATTTAATAAAATAAACAGTTATTTAGCAGGTAAATAGAAGATTGCCATTACATTGTTGTGAATAGTTTAGCTGGTACTGCTTTGTTTTGATTCAATCTTCCCTGATCATTCATAATCGGGGCGAAGCCTGGGTCCGTTGGGACTCGGGTCGTGACCCACCACAGCTAATTGAAAAATAGTCATATTTGGATCCGAGTTTGGTTTAACTCCACTAAAATCCAACCCACAAAACTCAGCCCGTCCCTTTGCCCTATTTCCCTTTCGTTTGCCCTATCATAAAGGGTTTCCTGTTTCCCCTCGTCTTCCTTTTCTCATCTTCTTCATCGATCGCTGCCTCGCGCTGCTGCTGCCCCAACCCTCAACACTGAAAAGGAAAATCCCTTGTCGTCTCTCTCGCCGTAGCAGTAGATAGCGTCTTTCTCATTCGGTTTATCTCTTGCTCCGTTTTCTTGACGTTGTTTTGCTTCCTATAACCGATCCTCCTATTCCATCTTTTTCTCTATTGTTATTTTCCTTCCTCATTAATGTTCTTCCAGATCCGTTTTGCCTAACCTTGTGATTGGTTTGACGCCTGTTTTTTGACTGTCCGTTTTTTTGCCTTAATCTGTTATCTTTCCTTAGGTGGTTACTTTTGCCTGACTCAGGGGATCATTACCGTATAATGATCTATACGATTCTCCAACCCTGCCATTTTTGGTTTCATTGTCGTTATTACAATCGCGTGTATAAATTTTAAGCTTCTATCCTGCTTGTAAGGGAAAGGGATCACACGTGTTATTCACCTGGGTGAGTAATGTCTCCCAACCCAAGTTGTGGCACATCCCCCATGTGATGATGGCTGGGAACTCGTGTGTGTTCAGAAACACACTGGTCTTTTCTTGGAGATTCTTGGTACTTTGTGTATGACTTTACATTTTTCTGAATATGATAGCCCAGATTTTGAAATTTTTTGCACCTGCACCTTGCGACACAACATAAGGCAAATTCCTCTGCTTTAGTTTGCTGTAGCTGGTTGCTTTTTCTTTTTGAATTTTGTATGCAAGACACTGCTGTAAAAAAGTTGCAGTTGTTAAAGAGCTTGAGACCTGCCTCTTTGGGCCTCTGCCTCTTTTCCTCCCCACGTAAGTATGCCTTTATTTTCTCAAGTGTCGTTTGCTTCTCCAAGATGGTCATGTGGTACACTTGTATACTGGACCAGTCTTTGGTGCTTTAGGTTGCACATGAATAAGCAATTTCTTCTCTATACTGATGATCACATTTGCTTGTCTTTTCCTTCAGTATGTTATCAAGCACGAAGCATTACAGTGCCTGTTGAATCTTTTGATGCACAATCACAAGAAAAGTATAAAGAAGGAAGCATGCTGGACGATTTCAAACATCCCTGCTGGAAACAAGGAACAAATTCAAGTATATGTGATTTCTGGTTGTGGTGGATTTAGTGAAGAATAAAGGTTAAAAGGGGAATTAAGACTTTTGTTGAACTTACCATTCATAATTTTGGATGTGTATTGGGAATGATTATTGTTTTTCTTTGTCAAACTTTCTTTTTGTAAAATTATATGTATATATGTATGTATTTGATGTATACCTGACAAGGAAATTGGAGTTATGATAAAGGTTTCCTAAATGCTTGAGCTTTTGAATAATTGTTATTGGGGTGGTTGGGCAGTTTGTCAACTTTGGTATCTTCCTCTCTATTATGTTTTGGAAATTAACTTTGCTTTGGAAATCTCAATTTTGGAAATTAACTTTGCTTCAAACGGCTGAGTTTGATATAAAAAAAAAAGCAGCTTGGGCAATCTCCAATGCAACTTGAGGGGGTACACACGATCAGATGAAAGTATGTTTTGATGTATCTTCATATGCATAGAAAAGAAAATGGTCTTTTAGTACTGTTTGTTGGATCATTTTTTTTCCACAATTGGTAAACGTTGTTATTTAGGTATCTGGTGAGTCAGGGTTGCATCAAACCTTTGTGCAACCTTCTAGTGTGCCCGGACCCAAGAATTGTGACGGTTTGTCTTGAAGGATTGGAGAACATATTGAAGGGTGGGGAAGCTGAAAAGAACATGGGCAACAGTGGAGTTTGGTTGTTAGATGTTCTTAAAAGATGTGGTCCTAATTCATATGTCTTGCGTGCTAGATGTTCGTAAAAGGTGTGAAGATTGGGTTTTATAGTTCATTTGGTGTTTATTATATATTTTGTTGTACATAAATCAGATTTGGATCAGATTTAAATATGGTTTAAAAGTCATAAATTAGATTCGGATGGATTCAGATATAACTTGAAAGTTGGATTCGGATTTAACTTGAAACTCGGATTTAGATATAACTTAAAAGTCGGATTCAGATCGAATTCGGATATAACTTAAAATTCGGATTCGGATCGAATTCGGATATAACTTGAAATTTGGATTCGGATCAGATTCAAATATAACCTAAAGATCGGATTCGGATCAGATTCAAAAGTAAATTTTAAAGTCGGATTTGGATATGTTATAATTTTTTTTTCATCCGAATTCGATTTAAATCTGAATCCAAATATATGAATATCCAAAAATCGAATATGGTAAAAGGTATATTTGATCTGAATTCGATTTGTTGACATCCCTATGTCTAGAGTGCTTCATTATGTGTAGGGAGGTTGAGTTCACCATTCTCATGATGCATCTTTAGTTGACCATTATGATGTATAATTTTATCTAAAATCTAAAATAAAACATCAGCACGTCTTAGGAGTATGAGACAAATCAACAGATTTTAATAACATTGTACCAAAGAGGCAATATACAAGAAAGTTTACCAATGTTTAATGTTTTGTTTTTGATGTCTGTCTACCCATCACCATTACATTGCATCATGTCTCTTTCCAGCTCAATTTCAGTTCATCACAATATGCCTTGACATCTCTAACTTATTGAGAATTTTACCTCGCAATTTATATTAAGAAGGCATTTTATATCCTCGGCCTACAGTAACAATCACAACTGCTATAGTCTGAAAATGAAAAGAGTTTGCTGCGGAATGGATGCATCATAGAATCACCTTCCTATGGTTTTACAACAATATCCTTTGAACACATGGCTCTCATGCTGAGCACCAACGACAATATATTTGAAAAAAAAAAAATTCTTGATCGAACCAGACCTATTACTCGACTTTAAGCTATATTTGAATCTGATCCGAATTTTAAGTTATATCTGAATTCGACCCGAAATCCGATTGTTAAGTTATATCAGAATTCGACTTTCAAGTTATATCAGAATTCGACTTTCAAGTTATATCTGAATCCAACATTCAAGTTATATCTGAATCTGATTTATGACTTTTAAACCATATTTAAATCTGATTCAAATCTTATTTATGGACAAAAAAATATATAATAAACACCAAATGAACTATGAAACCCAATCTTCACACCTTTTAAGAACATCTAGCATGCAAGACATAGGAATTAGGACCACATCTTTTAAGAACATCTACCAACCAAACTCCAGTGTTGCTCATGTTCTTTTCAGCTTCCCCAACCTTCAATATGTTCTCCAATCCTTCAAGACAAACCGTCACAATTCTTGGGTTTAGGCACACTAGAAGATCGCACAAAGGTTTGATGCAACCCTGACTCACCAGATACCTAAATAACAAGGTTTACCAATTGCGAAAAAAAAAATGATCCAACATACAGTACTAAAAGATCATTTTCTTTTCTATGCATATGAAGATACATCAAAACATACTTTCATCTGATCGTGTGTACCCCCTCAAGTTGCATTGGAGATTGCCCAAGCTGCTTCTTTTTTTATATCAAACTCAGCCGTTTGAAGCAAATGTACAAGTGGACCAATGATATATCAGCATCAATAACAGCCCGCAACCCAAAAAAATGAATAACCGCAGTATAAGCTTCCAAAATTGAGATTTCCAAAGCAAAATCAATTTCCAAAACATAATAGAGAGGAAGATACCAAAGTTGACAAACTGCCCAACCACCCCAATAACAATTATTCAAAAGCTCAAACATTTAGGAAACCTTTATCATAACTCCAATTTCCTTGCAAGTATACATAAAGTACATACATACATACATATAATTTTACAAAAAAGAAAGTTTGACAAAGAAAAACAATAATCATTCCCAATACACATCCAAAATTATGAAAGGCAAGTTCAACAAAAGTCTTAATTCCCCTTTTAACCTTTATTCTTCACTAAATCCACCTGAACCAGAAATCACATATACTTGAATTTGTTCCTTATTTCCAGCAGTGATGTTTGAAATCGTCCAGCATGCTTCCTTCTTTATACTTTTCTTGTGATTGTGCATCAAAAGATTCAACAGGCACTGTAATGCTAGGTGATTGATAACATACTGAAGGGAAAAGAAGCAAATGTGATCATTAGTATAGAGAAAAAATTGCTTATTTATGTGCAACCTAAAGCACCACAAGACTGGTCCAGTATATAAGTGTACCACATGACCATCTTAAATCTGAATCTGATCCGGTTTTCTTATTCGGATGTTAAATTGGTTACCATATTCGATTTTTTAAAGGCAATTCAGATGGATATCCGATCCGTTCACATCCTTATCTAGACATGATCCACCTAACATAACTGTGGAAAATGCGCATCAATACAAGTTGCAACCAATGGTCTTTGCTGCCTTGGAACTGAGTAAACAGTGTGCGGATCCCGTATTGAGAAGTGCCACAAATTTGACCCAGATGGTCTGAATCCAACATTGTCCTTATACGTGTACATGTTTGATTTGTCGCGGGCACTCTTTTCCAACTTGTGGAGAATAACACCAGAACACAACATCAAGATCTATTTTTTGTGCTTAGGATTTCATCTATTGTTTTCTTTTGTTTGGATCCAGATCTATTGATCTGCTTTTAGTCTACATAAGTGAGTTTTGGACTCATTTTCCTAGTGTAGTTTGTCAATGACAATGACAATGACTGAACCCAATGACAAAACAGGGAGGATGAATAAACATAAAATGAAAACAAGATAGGGAAGTGATCAGGCTTGGTGAAGAAACTGGACTGTCTGGACTGACCCAATAGGATGTTCAGGTAGTTTGATAAACAGGTTTGACCCAAACAAGTCAAAAGAAGTCCTCTTCTCTGTTTCTTCAAACTAAACCCTCAATTCTTTTGTAGAACTTCAGGCATATCTCATAAAAGTAGAAACATGAGGCGTGTATTTAAAATTATTACTAAAAGTTGTGCCTAAATTGAAATTTTCTTAAACAAAATGCAAAATTTATAGTTTTATACCATTGAAAGTATGTGAATTACTGAAATTGGAATGGTGACTTTTTTTTTTTTCAGGATCATTCAGCCATCTAATCAGGAATGTTTGATTCATCATTATGGATAGTTAAGAGAAAAACAAGATGAAAAAAGTGGTGAATATTTTTATCATTTAGTATTAGTTTTCACCCTTTCTTATTGTTTTTCTTTCAACCATTCATGGATAAGCTTAGTTAGATGGTTGAGTGACTCTGAATAGTTAAAGTCATCGCTCACTCGCTCATATTAATACGGTATGAATGTTGCAGCCCGGATTCGATCGTTCAGATGTAGACTTTGTTTAGACCCATGTCGAACTCAAGACAATGCAATAGCAGCTCAAATTATAAAAGTGAATTTGGATGGCACCCTAAAAAACATATGATATTTATGTGAGAACCAAGCTTATTAGCCTGTTTTTAAAACCTAGTTTGTATGTTTACGTGACGTGACGACGTAAAACTCAAGTTTTTACATTTTGAAACTTGTTTAGATAACAAAAATGAGTTATACATAATAGATCTCATTATTGATATTACTAAAGCAAAGTTTTACAAAATACTGCTCAATCTTTCTCCCTATTCCTCAAACAGCTGCCTTTCCTTAAAAAAATTTAAAATAATCAAGTAAATAGTGACTATGCCCCTTTACTAAATTTTCTGAAAACTAAAAATAGAAAAAAAGAAATGCTGGATGGCGGCCACTTCTTGTGCTGCAAAAGAAGGGGTACATTGATACACAAGTTGAAACATAGTGGCGGTGTCATTTCGAAACACCGAAAGTTGATATGATATCTTCTATGTCACACGGGTACGGGTACGGCATTTTTTTAAATCATGGTACGGGTACGGCGACTATTATATATAATTAATTTCAAAAATAAATTATTATATATAATTAAACCACAAGTTGTAACAAAATGTCAATAAAAAGATGCTCATAATGAATAAATTATCAATGTTTTCATCTTGTTAATGAGATTTCTTATGTTAAAGTAAAAAAAAAAAAACAAAAAAAAAAGTAAACCATAAGTATTTTTTAAGTTATAATGTAGTTTAGATCTGGATTCGACCCGGATCCAGATCCAAACGTACCGGGCCATACCGCGTACCGATACCACCGTACCAGCGTACCGGTACGTGGTATGCCACTAATGTGGCGTACCACTGTGACTTAGGATATCTTAGGAGGATAGGGTGAAGGGTGGAGCAATGTTGTTAAGCGCATCAGGGGACTTGCTGTTTTGACCATTCCAATAAGGGGCAGAGACAAGGGGGCCAGCAGGGGCCTTCGCCCTCCTTAATTTTTTTTTAATTATATGTAAATTAAAAAATAATTTATTTTATATAAAAATTTATAAAATTATATTTTAGATGTTATTAAAATTTTGAAACTATAATTAAACCCCCCTTCATAAAAAAATTACTCACTCGTGCGGCAGGATTTAGACGCGTCACCGCTAGCGCGAGCGAGGAGAGGAGCCCTTCCCCGCTCTCGCCGGCTAGATCTAACGGCGCGTTCTGTCGTTCATGCGTCGGAATTCGGCGGCCAAGATTCGGGAGAGAGTCAAGGGCGTCGGTCGTCCTTTGGGCATTCTCGAGTCAAGCTGGGAAACTGACAAGGAAAATGCAGGGGAAGGAAGACCGCCGGCCTTTCCCCCCCTGCATTTTCCGATGGCGGGCCCATCGCCCCGGCCGCCTGCCTCCTCCCATCATGGCTTTCGTGTTACGTGCCCGTTTTTTAAGGGAAATTTTCATTCGTACACCCGCTTTTTAACCATAATTTTTAATACGTGCTACATTTTTCTCATTGTTTTTGGTACATCCTTACTTACTTTCCCTGACGACTTTCGTAAAAGTTCAAAAAAGACACTAAACAAGAAAGTTACACATTTTAACAATTAAACAGTTTCTTTTTAATTTTTAATTTTTATTTGTTGTAAATCTACTTATTTTTTGATTTTTGTATTATTATTTTATCACATATTTTACTTTTTGTGTTATTATTTTCTCACATATTTTATAAAGCCCTTCGGCTCTTGCTGAGGCACAATTGGATGGCGTTTTTTTTTCTTGCCCTTCGTTGTACTGGTTAACATATAACCTGTTTGAAAACTTTTGCCTGTTGTAGGAAAATTAGAAAAGTGAGACCTGTATTAGGAATTATTACTAATTCCTAAAATATTTTCTCCAATGTGAAATTTTTTTGAAACAAATGCAAAGTTTATATGAATGAACAGTTCAGATTGGAATGGTCCAGATATGCTTGGAATTGGATACGGTCGAATTCCTTCTCACTGGTCCACGTTGAACCTGTTAGGAAATAAGATATCTTGTTGATAGCATAGCTAGGTTAGGTTTTACATTTTTTATATTTTATTTTTATTTTTATGTATTTTATTATTTCTTTTATTTTTTTTCTTTTCTTTTTTTTTTCCTTTTCCTTTTCCTTTTCTTTTTGTTTCCCCTTTGTTCTAGCCGTTGGGAGTTCCAACGGCTCCTTTATGAACCGTTGGAACCTCCAACAGCTAGAACAACCCTCTCTTCCTTCTCTACTTCACTCTTATTGTTTGTATAAATTCTTGGGCTGCCTCTTGTACATAAATGGAGTTTTACACAGCCATTTGACATTCATTCAATAAGATTGATATATTTCCAAGTGGCCTTAGTGCCTTTTTCTATTATATTCTTCTTTAGTGACTATTATAGTCACATTTATATGGTATCAGAGCCATTGGGCTGCATGTTGAAAAGCTTTTAGAAGCTGTTTTTTGTTGTTTATGCTACTGGACTGTTGAAGAAAATTTTCAGACGAGGCCATTGTTGCTGATCAACATTTCTTGAAGGCCTTATTATTGCTGCTCACCAACTGTTTGGTGAAATTTCTAGAAGGACTTCCTCTTTGTTTCTCTTGGAGATTGTTACTTAAAATCTTGCTCTTATGGAGGACTCCAAAGTCTTGATCGAAGGAGGA
>JAANDH010000112.1:121456-195721 GCA_011799765.1 Nymphaea thermarum
ACATCTTTGAATGTTAAAGGGATCGGGGATTTTGAAAAAGAATTTGGAAAACAAAAGTTCTTTGTTCCAAAAGTTAGTTATGTCCCTAGACTTAATCTTAACTTACTTTCTGTATCTCAAATTTCAGATCTTGGTTTTGACATCGTTTTCTCATCAAATAAATGTTTGGTGCAGGATCACCAAACCGGGAGATTGATTGAGGAAGGTTTTAGAAAAGGAGACCTTTACTACATGGACAATTTATGCATCCCCAAGGAAAAGTTTTGTCACTATGTGAAAAATGTGGACATTAATGTTTGGCATCAAAGATTAGGTCATCCAAACATTAGAAAATTGTCTATGATGAGTCCTACCAAGGATGTTTGTATTGAGAATTTCAAATGTAATGATTGTGTACATGGAAAAATGAAATCCTTATCTTTTGGACAAAGAAGCTTCTTTTCCTCTTTTCCCTTTGAACTTGTTCATTCCGATGTGTGGGGGCCCTCTCCTATCATGTCAAAAGGAGAGCTATCGTATTATGTGATATTTGTTGATGATTTCACTAGATATTGTTGGATATATTTCTTAAGATACAAATCTGAGGTTTTTGACATGTTCAAAAATTTTCACAACTTGGTACAAACACAGTTTAATGCTAAATTAAAAATCCTAAGGACTCATTCTGGAGGCGAATACATTTCAAATGAGTTCAAAAGATATTTAGAAAACTATGGAATAGTCCATCAAAAATCTTGTCCAAGAACACCCCAACAAAATGGACTTTCTGAAAGAAAACATAGGCACATAATTGAAACAACTAAAACTCTTCTTATTGCCAAAAATGTGCCTAAAAATTTTTGGGCCGAAACAGCCCTACCCTCTGTATATCTCATAAATAGAATGCCTTCAAAAGCTTTAAATAATACAACCCCTTTTGAAAAATTATTCAAATATGAACCTGATTTGAAAAGGCTTCGTGTTTTTGGTTGCAAATGTTTTGTTCTTAATGACAAAACTGATAAACTAAGTTCAAAGGTTATTGAGTGTGTTTTCATTGGTTATTCTGAAACACAAAAAGGCTACAAATGTTATGATCCAATCAAAGACAAGATCATAGTTTCAAGAAATGTAAAGTTTTGTGAAGACGAAAATGGATTCAAAATTTGTGGAGAATCACAACACAACAATGATTATTCCTTTTTATTTAAATATCTNTTTAGGTTTTCTAACGTATTTCTTGGGTATTGAGGTTGCATATTCCACTAGAGGATATTTTTTGTCACAAACTAAGTTTGCTGCAGAGATCATTGCTAAATCAGGCATAACAGATGATAAGGTCACAGAAACTCCTGAAGCAGTAGGAAACAAAATGAAGATTGATGATGGAGTTCCACTTACCAATCCCACTCCTTACTGACAGCTTGTGGGTTCCTTAATGTATCTTAGCATCACACGGCCTGACATTACTCATGCAGTTCATACTGTGAGTCAATTTCAACATGCTCCATCAACCGTTCATATGGGAGCTGTTCTTCGTATCATTAGATATATTAAGGGAACAATAAATAAGGGAGTATTTATGTCTTTCTCTTCCCCTTTAAACTTGATTGCTTATACTGATGCTGATTGGGGAGGAGATCCAAATGATCGACACTCAACTACTGGTTTTTGTGTTTTTATGGGAATCACTTATCTCATGGAAGTGCAAGAAACAACAGAAAGTCTCTCTATCATCTACTGAAGCTGAATATCGAGCCATGGCTTCTACAACTATGGAAATTGTGTGGCTTCGTCAAATGCTTCTTGATATGGGAACAAGAATAGAAGAACCTACTGATTTGTCCTGCGATAACAAGAGTTCTATCTACATTGCCAAGAATCAAACATTTCATGAACGAACAAAGCATATAGAGATGGATTGTCACTATGTTCGTGAAGAATTTTTGAACAAGACCATCAAGCTTCCATATGTCTCCTCCGAGTTCCAGCTGGCTGATTTCTTCACGAAGCCTCTATGTTCTCCCAGATTCAACTTTCTTTTAGATAAACTTTCGGTGTTAGCACCATAAGTTTAAGGGGGGGTGTTAGGAAATAAGATATCTTGTTGATAGCATAGCTAGGTTAGGTTTTACATTTTTTATATTTTATTTTTATTTTTATGTATTTTATTATTTCTTTTATTATTTCTTTTTCTTTTCTTTTATTTTCCTTTTCTTTTTCTTTTCTTTTCTTTTTCCTTTCTTTTCTTTTTCCTTTTCCTTTTCCTTTTCTCTTTGTTTCTCCTTTGTTCTAGCCGTTGGGAGTTCCAACGGCTCCTTTATGAACCGTTGGAACCTCCAACAGCTAGAACAACCCTCTCTTCCTTCTCTACTTCACTCTTATTGCTTGTATAAATTCTTGGGCTGACTCTTGTACATAAATGGAGTTTTACACAACCATTTGACATTCATTCAATAAGATTGATATATTTCCAAGTGGCCTTAGTGCCTTTTTCTATTATATTCTTCTTTAGTGACTATTATAGTCACATTTATAGAACCATGGTGTTTCGTTCAAAATTGGCTTTGTATTGTTTGATAGTTTACCAACATTGTCAAGATTGTTCTCGTATTTGAATTCTGCGGTGTGAATGTGGACTTTGTTCATATCCATGTTCATACTGCAATCTTATTTGCATTAACATTTCAAATCATAAGGTGAAAAATCTCTAGGTATATACACAAGTAGATGTAAGCTACCAACTTTTAAAACACAAATAATTATATACCATTAAAAATACTAAAATTTAAAGGGGTGTTTGTATTTAGAGGGTTTATATGCCGCAAAACAGTCCACCTTTTTTAGGGACTTGGGTTCAAATACTGAGGTGGTTGCTGTCACGTCCTAATGGTTTCTTCCTTTGAACCGTAACAAGTTTCGAAGCAAGCTCTCTAAACCCTAAAAGTCGTGGGTATAGGAGGGTCGGTGACCTTAAGGCGGTGGGAAAAACCCCACCCATCCTTAAGGCCCCGTTTGATTGCCCGGGTAAATTTACCCGGGCGGTTGAAATCGGTACGGGCGGGTGAAATTTCACCCGCCCGACGAAGGACCCATCAAACATAAAAAAAATTTACCCGGACATTGTGTAAATTGAGCGGTTGAAATTTCAACCGCTCGAAAATACTCTCTCCGCTTCAGCTTCTCACCCTGAACCCGACACCCGACCCTCCGCAGCATCTCACCGTGAACCCCTCTTTCTGATCCTCTGCTCCGCAGCTCCTCATCTCTCTGCTTCTCACCGTGAACCCGTCCGCAGAGAGACCCTCCGCAGCTCCTCTTCTCTCCTCGCATCTCCGCTCCGCCATCGCCGAGCCGCTCCTCCGTCGGTATGCTTTCTTCCCTTTCTCCCTTTCTCTCTTGCCCTAGACATTTTGGGTGTTTTTCTCATTATTCGTCCGTATTGCAAGGATCTCATTTTGGGCGATTTCCTCTTTCTGTCTTGCCCTTTCTCTCTTGCTGCATCACGCTCGCTCTCTCTCTCTGTTGCTCGTTTTTCTGTCTTGCTCTTTCATTTTGGGCGATTTCTTCTTTCTGTTGTTCACGTTTTTCTGTTGTTCGGTTGCTCACTTGGCCTCTATGTGAATATTAAGTTTTTCTACTTTGTCTCCTTGTCAATATATTGTTTCTAGCCGTTTAGAATATAAATGTTGCAAGAAACAAATTTATCAGTTTTCCATGTAATTTTGTTTGTTATTCATTATTGCCTATAGAAATATATTTCTCCTGCACTTGGTAGGAATGTAGTCATACCAGTTTCTAGGATGTGTCAACGCAAAATCATCATGCAGATGGGTTGCTCATGCAGAGGCTCCTGAAAGAAGCATCCTGAGAGTTCGAAGCATGAAGCAAAGGTGGGTGTTCCAATTACGCTCTGTTGTGCAGGTTACAGCTGCTGTTACAGCATGTAACTTCTGTTTTCATGATTTCCTGAAAGTCAACTGAACCTTTCGAGAAGAAAACTAATATAGACTTGTTTCCTTTGTTTACAACATGTAACTTGTTTCATGATTTCCTGAACAGCATGTAACTTCGGTGAAAGTTAGCTCATCAANGTTAAATTTTTCTTGTGCATCAAACATGGTTAAATTTATCACGTTAAATTCTTCATGTGCATCAAACAATGTTAAATTTACCACGTTAAATTCTTCCTGTGCATCAAACAGGACCTCAAATTGGAAGATGGAAAAATTTCATCCTGTAAATTTTTCCAGAAAAATTTACCATGGTAAATTTACCGCGTTAAATTTCACCTGCCCATCAAACGGGCCCTAAGGTCCTGTTTGATGTCAAGGTGAAATTTGGAACGTTAAAAAGTTCCCATAGAAAAAAATCCATGGTAAAAAGTCGTAAAATTACCATGTTCCATCTAATTTGGCAGGGTAATTTTTCTTGTGTTTGATTTGAAAAGGGAAAGTCATATAAAAACTTGCAGTTTTTCTAGATGCATAGTAAAATTATTGTGCATCAAATGAGACCTAAAAAGCAGGAAAAAAAAGGGAGCGTTTGTTTACTTCCTATACGAGATCTATAGTGATTTGAGATATTTGATGTTAGGCCTTCATCTTCAAAACTGAACTCAAACATGAGTTTTTATTCATAATTGGATCATTTTAAAAGGGATTTCAAATCAGCCTTAGATTTGAGATCCCGGGCATCAAACGCACCTTAGTTGTGTACCAATTTAAGCCCGACTAAATTTACAATCTTAGCTAAGTAAATGTGCTAACTCTAGCTGTGCTTGGTAGATGATTTTGTAAAAGCTATTTAATTTATATATGTTCATCCTTTAGCGGTTCAATTATATAGATATTAATATATACGGGTGACACGTTTTTATAGGGTCATTGTGTGTTCTGTTGTGGACTAACTTTTCCAAGATAATCTATTCTTACCAGCATTGAGAAATAACACAAAAGACATGGTTTGTTAAATATTGCTTTTTCTTAATTAGTTTTTGAATTTCTGTGTTTGGGTGATACTACTAAAACCATAGTTTTTGTGAAAAACCTTGGGCTGCCTGTTCTTCATTCTCTTTTGAAAATATTATCTTGTCATTTTTTTCCCAAAAATCTAATTTTGACAAACACCCAAACACACCTTAAACTGTAATACTTTGAGAGATAAAACCACATTTTACTTCCAAAACACTGTTTTCCAATCCGGACGTGTCCTACAAGTTTAAAAAAAAACCCAAAAAAACCAACTTTTTTTAGAACATTTCTTAAAAGGGGTTATTGGAGAGCAGTTCTGTTCGATTTCAAGATTTGTGAATGTGACCATCATGTCCTAAAATTGGTTTAACTTTTTGGTCAGCATTTGCACTTAATCGTAGCTCGATTAATGATACGATCTCGAGCAGCTAGGTATGCACAATGAGTCGAGCCAACTCGGGTCGACTTGAATTCACTTGTGTAAAAGCTCAAATTGTTCAAGAAAAGAGTCAAGCTCGAGTTTGAATTAAAATTCGAGTTATAAATGAGTCGAGTTTGAGTTACATGAGTTCACTTTCTTTCAACTCTAGTCAGCTCATGTCTTCCCTGTTTATTAATCTCTAAGAGTATGTTGGTAATTTTAATGAACTTTAACATTTTCTTTGTGGCCTTCATTTTCATTTATGTTAAAAATATTTAAAAATTTTGAGAACCCACAGTCGGCCGCGAGTCGAATCGGTTTTCTACCCATCCGATTCGAGCCGGTCGATTCTGATGAGTCGCTCGCGCTTAAGTGGTGCTAAACTTATGGCTCAAGAATGAATAAGAGAGGATTAGGGGTTATTTCTTGTCATTCTAAATGGCTAAGGTTGAAACCAAAGACAGTCAATGACCAAGAAGCCAAGTTGAAGTTGGTGTTCCCAATTTTGGTCTCCCTTGGCACCAAACCAGGAAGCAACCTCACCTGCCCCACAATTCCCCTATAAAAACCAAGTGAGAGGTTTCATTGTGAAGCCCATCTCACTCATTCTCATTCCCTGAAAGCATTTCCTCTCTTTCTATCTCTAGCAAAAGCCACTCCAAGAGAAAACTCCTAAAACCATTAGAATATCCTGGATTATCCCAAAAGTATAGGAGTTTCCTGAGTTATCCCAGCAGCAGACCAGTTCAGTTAAATACCCAAGTGCTGCTTTCTTCTCAGGTGCCCATCTGAAGCAGTGAGTATGAAGTCTTGGAGGAGTTCCTTTGCTGGCTTGGTTTCCGCCTTGGTTTTGTGTGGCTTCATGTTGATGCTGATGCAAGCTGGGGAAATAGCAGCAGCAAGGCCCATGGGGGAGGAGGAGTTGGTCCCAGGCAAGGGCTACCTGGTCATCTACCCTTATGAGCAGGCCAGGACAGTTGTGGCCACTTGGATGGGTCTCTTGGCAGCTGGCCCCAGCCCTAAAGGGCCTGGCCATTGATTAGTCATGGGAGCCTTTTTGATCATTGGCTTTTGCAAAGATGCAGACATCATTGATACTTGAACCAGTCACTGGCCGACCAATAGAATAGTTTGTTGGTATTGCATTCTATTTCCATTTTTTTATCCCATTATTTGGGGGTTATTCAATTGGGTTTTGGTTATGTGTATGGAAAAATATGAAGTTTGTACATTTGGGCATTGATTCAATGAATAAATGCATCTTTTGGTTGTTTTTTTTTCTTTTGATTGGGATATTAGCTGGGACCAATTTGATTTGCCTCCATTGTGTTTGGGATCTTTTTCAGTTTCAAGTGTGGGTCCACGATCCAAACAAAATTTAGTGGAGCTTTTGATGGTTTGGAATTTTGATTTAAGCATGAAAATTCTAGAATCAAAA
Organism: Nymphaea thermarum; assembly: GCA_011799765.1. Classification (NCBI taxonomy): domain Eukaryota; kingdom Viridiplantae; phylum Streptophyta; class Magnoliopsida; order Nymphaeales; family Nymphaeaceae; genus Nymphaea; species Nymphaea thermarum. Next base: position 128,268 of record JAANDH010000112.1, read on the forward strand.
TTTCTCTTTAAACTGAAACGGAATCAAAATTCAAGCTTTAGTTTTCTAATTTCGGGAACAGAATTCTTGACATGTTTAATAAGTTTAATTTCTTAAAAAATAAGTATTTTGATTGTAATAAAATTTTATGATTCTGGGTATATCAAACGCCCGAGTAAGGTTTTCCTTTTTCTTCAACTACATATACTGTTTGACTGAACCCAAAGGAGCAGCCTTTCAGCTGGCTGAGCTCAGCCCTTCAGTAGAGCTAAAATTTTTTCATGAAAAGGGTTAAATTAAAGTTTTTAAATTTTGACTATGGTCAAAATATAATTTGTCAAAATTTTTATATAAAACAAGTGATTTTTTTTTTAAATTTACATGTAATTTTTTAAAAAAAATTGAAGTGGGACCAAGGCCCATACGAGCCCTACCTTGGCATCGGCCCTAAGTGCAGGGTGGACCACCTCCCTAATAGCAAGACACCCACCACTGATGAAGCACCGGGAACCGGAAGGCTGGACTTTTAGACAGAAACTAATAACAGGAAAATTAATCATTTGGAAAATGAATATCAAATAATACATGACCTGAATTTTTTCCCCTTCACTAGTGCCATATATAAAATGGTTCTATAAAGGTGTTTTGAATGTCAGAATAAACAATAAATTATTTGTCTTGATCATGCTTTCACTTTCTTTCAGTCGTAGTGGACTTATCGACATAGTTGGCAAACCCGTGACTCATACTCAAAAGGGCTGAAGGCTAAGTCATTGGGTCAAAGAGCTGACTCAGTGGCTCTCTCAATTAGGTGATAAAATTTTATAGTGCATTTTTTATGAATAGAGGAAGAACGTAAGTTTATGATGGTTCAAGCTAATATGTTTGGTTTGTTCAACTAAAACTGAATAACATGTAACATGGATATTTTTGTCTACTTAGTAAAGTATGTAATATTTCGCAAATTAAACAAGAAAAACAAATTTTAGTATTCAGCTATGCACTATAAAAAAATGTATTTTGTTAGTTGAGGATCCCGATTAACTCGGCCAGAGCCGAGTCAGAAACTAGTCGGGCCAAGTCAGGGGCGAGTCATGCCAACGTGGCCAGATTTTCTAGCGATTCGAGCTTACTCGGGCGATCTAGCGGATTAATCTAGAAGCAATGTAAGACATGTAAAACAAATGCTTGGATGGCTCTTATACAAGTGGAAACTCCTTGTCATCACAAATAATAAAAATTCAAGCAATCAAGTTTTGGCTTAAAAAAAAGATGTATTAGAGAGCATCCTATGAACTTCAAAATGGGCAACGATCTTCTTCCTTGCTTGCTTCCCCCATTCACATTGAAAGGGAGAAAATGTATGGACATGCAAATCAAACAAAGTCTACCCGCTTCGATCCAAGCAAAAATGGTAATACACATTATTTTTCATCCATGTTTTGGTTATATTATAATGAGAACATGATATTCACCAAATGTTTTAAATTTTCATACAAGTTTCATGGTAACAATGTATTTTAATGAAAAACTGAAGTTTTAAATGAGCTCACATTACCAGGTGTGATCTCATGTACGTGGATTTAATTTAAAGTCAGACCCCCTCCTTAGATCTACGATTTTTTACATGTAATGTGAATTTAAGATGTATGTTATTGAGATCACACCTTTTAATGCAGCCTCAAATTTGAGATTTGAAGCTATCAAACACTAAATTGTTGTGATTATCCTTACAATCTTTTGAGATATATTGAGCAGTACACTTGAGGTCTTTGTGATGTGGTTGGGAGGCGTTTGAGGTATACTCTATCCGAGACATTTTGTCTATTCCAGAGTATGAACGTATCTTATTTTTGTCTCACCTTAACAATTGAAAAAAATGACACAATATTATATATTAAAAGATTAGATATTATATATTAAAATATTAGATAGTGGTCTTGGTTCTCAGTTCCGTGTTTGTTTACACATATTTTGAAGATGAGGCATCTTATTTTTATTTTGTTTCCTCCCAAAAAAAAAATCTTTTAATATATAAATTAAAGTAAATTTCTTTTTTTTACTTTTCCTTCAGGTTCACAAAAGAAAAGATATTAATATCAAGGTTGGACACTGTTGACTCGGTTAGGGCATTGTTGACTCGGTTGAGCCCGATAGGCCGGGTGGCTCAATAATTTTCTAAATATTTACTTTATTAAATTATATATATATATATATATATAATATTTTATTATAATTAATTATGTTTATATGTTATTTTATATAAAAATATATATTTTTTAATCTAATGTTCGAGTTTTAATGATTAGATCGGACTCAGGTCTGAATTTGGGTGTCGAATCGACCCCAGCGCCGCTCCTTATCAAGCAGGAGGGCCGGGCTCGGACCTTCCCGGCCCGATGCCCAGTTGGCGCCGAGGGTATTTAAAAGGGAAGAACGCCTAGCTACTGGTGGTCTTCGCCGCTCGCTCGCCGGCTTATGACGGCCTGCAGGTGAGCGCCGCCGTCGCGCAGGCAACAGTCACCGGCCCCACTGGCTATTGGGATTGAACCCACTCGTGCGGCAGGAATAAGATGGCGTCACCGCTTGCGCGAGCGAAGGGAGGAGCCCTTCTCCCGCACTCGCCGGCCAGATCGAACGGCTGGTTCTGTCATCCATGCATGGAATTCGGCGGCCAGGATTCGGGACTGGAGAGAGTCAAGGGCGGTGGTCGTCCTTAGGACTTTCGCGAGTCAAGCTGGGAAACTGACAAGGAAAATGCAGAGGAAGGAAGAATGACGGCCGCTTCCGGCGGCGGCCACCCTCGCCCCGGCCTGCCGGTTTTAAGGGAGTTTTTCATTCGTACACCCACTTTTTTGCCATAATTTTGAATACGGGCTGCATTTTTATCATGGATTTGGTCCATCCTTACTTTCAATGACGATTTTCTTAAAAGATCAAAAGAACCACCAAACAAGAATGCTGCACATTTTAACAATTGCCCTTTTTGCGTTAAAATAATCTTTAATTCTTATGAATCGACGATAGATTTCGCAGCTTCTATCGTTCTACGTCCTAAATAAAATAGTTGAAATGCAATGATAAACCGCATTTTTTTTCAATTTTTATGAAAAACCTTATTGTTCTGTCATTTCTTTTTCAAAAATTCAATCTTGATTGTCACCCAAATATACCTTAAACAGATCTTCGAATCTGAGATCCAGGGCTATCAAACAACATTTTGCTTTCAAAAGACCTTTTTTTTTTGTTTAATTCAAAAGTGTCCTTAAGAAACAAAAAAAAAAAACGACTTTTTTTAGAACATCTGTTTAAAGGGGTAATGGGTAGAGGCAGTTTAGAACATCCCATTCATTTCCGTTTGACATACCAAAGGTTGTTGAGTAATTCTATTCTATTTTGAGATTTGTAATATGACACTCATGTCCCAACATTGGTTCAACTTTTGGTCAGCAGTTGCCCTTCATCGAAGCTCAGTTAATGATAAGATCAGCAACAACAGCTAGGGATGCACAACGAGCCGAACTAACTCGGCTTCATTCGAACTCCCCTACATGAGCTCGAACTTTAAGCTCGAGCTTGAATTAAAACTTGAGTTATAAACAAGTTAAGTTCGAGTTACACAAGCTTGATTTCTTTCAACTCAACTCAGCTCAGCTCAAGTCTTCTTTATTTATTAATCTTTAAGGAAATGTTAGTATTTTTTTTCAACAAATTTAACATTTTTTTTGTAGTTTTTATTTTCATTTGAAAAAAATATATGAATCAAGTGATACAAGTCTAAAGAGATCTAACTCGAGCTCGGCTCGCTCGTTGTTCACCCGTACAGCTAGAGTCGAACAAAAGTCTTACTGGTCACGCGGCCACCCGATTCAAACACATGTTCAAAGACGTGGAGAGTAAGAAAAGCTTACCTCGACAAGCTTGGTCTTCACGTAACCGGAACGGAGGACTGTACGGAGCTCAACTTTTTTCAAACCCTTGTTTCAGAATAGACAAGAACACCCTTAGCTCATGCACCCTATGCAAGCACTTGTGAGTTGATAAGAATAATACATGATAATTTCGTTAAAAACATGAAAATATATTAAAAAAATATTTTAGAAATAATAAAATTGTTAAAACTGTCTTATTACCGACAATCGGTCTTCGAGTCGGATCGCTTTGCTACCTGTTCGATTTGAATCGGCCGATTCTGGTGGTATCGCTCGCGCTTACATGGTGCTAAACTCATGGCTAAACAAGGAATAAGAGAAGATTAGAGGTCCTTTCTTGCCATTCTAAAAGGCCAAGGTTGAAATCCAAGATAGTCAATGACCAAGAAGCCAAGTTGAAGTTGGCACCAAAACAAGGAAGCAACCTCACCTACCCCACAAATTGCCCTATAAAAACAAGTGAAAGGCTTCATTGTGAAGCCCATCTCACTCATTCTCATTCCCTGAAAGCATTTTCTCTCTTTCTATCTCTAGCAAAAGCCGCTCCAAGAGAAAACTCCTAAAACCCTTAGAATATCCTGGATTATCCCAAAAGTATAGGAGTTTCCTGAGTTATCCCAGCAGCAGACCAGTTCAGTTAACTAACCCAATTGCTGCTTTCTTCTCAGGTGCCCATCTCAAGCAGTGAGTATGAAGTCTTGGAGGAGTTCCTTTGGTGGCTTGGTTTCCACCTTGGTTTTGTGTGGCTTCATGTTGATGCTGATGCAAGCTGGGGAAATAGCAGCAGCAAGGCCCATGGGGGAGGAGTTGGTCCCAGGGAAGGGCTACCTGGTCATCTACCCTTATGAGCAGGCCAAGACAGTTGTGGCTACTTGGATGGGTCTCTTGGCAGCTGGCCCCAGCCCTAAAGGGCCTGGCCATTGATTAGGCATGACCAGAGCCTATGGGAGCCTTTTTGAGCATTGGGAGCAGACACTATTGATACTTGAACCAGTAACTGGCCGCCTACCAGCCGCTGGCCTAACCAGTTGAATAAGCGACTGTTGGCGTTATTTGATTGGTATTACATTCTTTTTCCCCCCCTTTTTTTGGGGTTATTCAATTGGGTTTGGTTATGTGTATGAAGAAGTATGAAGCTTGTACTTTTGTGTATAAATAAATGTATCTTTTTCTTTTTTTTTTCTTGGTTTTCCATGTTCCTATTGGTAAAGAAGTATTAAGATGATGAGTCAACAGGATTTGATTGGATATTAACTAGGATCAATTTGATTTGCCTCCATTGAGTTTCAGATCTTTGTGAGTGTTGAGTCTGGGTCCAAGATCCAAATAAAATTAGGGTTTTCCTTTTCCTCAATCTGCATATTCTGGTTGGCGGAGGCCGGGGGTGCAGCCTTTCAGCCAGCTGAGATCCGCCATGCAGCAGATATTTCTAGTGGCCCTTAACCGGATATTTCTGACTCCTCCCCTGCTTTACCTGGATAACACAATGAATCAAAATTACACTGAAACATGTTACATTTACCTTCTAATCTACTTACATGTGAGAAATTGTACTTAACCATTAGTTGATCCAAGGCCCATTTGTAGTGAGCTGAAGAAGGAGAGAAAGTTCAACCATGCTAGGAAAAAGTCACCATGCCCTTCTGTTTTCACTGGTTCAAGTTGCAGATGCAGTATCAGGAAAGAAATAAGATATTTTACCTGATAAGCAGTGCCAAAAACAAACCATGTTACATGCAAATGAAGATATAACATTAAATCCATATGCTAACATAAATAGACTAACTTGATATGTTTTTTTTTTTTTTCGTAAAACCAGATTTTGCAGTTTACATAGGAAGAAAATTTCATTATAAAACTTCCTGCCATGAAAGCCAGATTTTGCAGTTTACATAACGTGCTAAAAACCAACAGGAAAAATGACAGAACGTTGATCGCAGCATCACGTACCAATGTCTTCCAAGCAACAGAATCGCTTTGAAGCAACAGTTTTTCACTTTTCTTTGAGACATTTTGTCAAACATTTCGAACCGCGACATTTAGGTGGCCTCATCTCCCATTGGTAGCTGAAAAGAGGCCGCTAGAAGCTCGTTTGCGCATGGAGCATGGGCTGTTTCAGATCGATCATGGCATCCCAAGCATGAAGCACCGACAACAATGTACCCAATTTAGGCTCAAGTCTGCGCCATGCCATGCATTGGCAGGCACTGGGCAGTGATGGCTTCCTTTAATCAACACAAGCGAACAATTAATTCCTGATGCTATAGTTCCATTCCTCAGTTTCTAGTCTTCATCTTAGCGACCAACTATTTTTTTGCGGTCTTGATGAGAGGTGAATGGCATTCTGTGATGAGTTTTGATTCGTCCTGGGAACTGGAAGAATTTGTTGGGCTCTGAGCGGTGGATGGAGAAGATGGAGCAGAAGAATAACGAATTGAAGATGGGAGCTGGGGAAAGGGCTGCTTGTCTGTCAACCTGACCATCACCGGCCGATGAGAAAGAGAAGTAGAAAGGCATGTCTTCCCCGACGAAGCAGGACTCGGACCAAAGGGAAGGATGCAAAGCGGGGGAAGCAGGAAGTCGAAGAGGAAAACTCCGGCCACAACCTCAGACACAAATTTTGGTGGAAAAAAGTTGGACCCCTCTCGATCGATCCGAGACTTTTTTTGGCCGAAATTTTTTCCCAAATCCACCGGATTCGAGGAAAAATTTGGCGCGTTTGTTTGGTAGTAAAACTTTTCACCAGTTTTGAACTAAAGTTCCACTTCCACCAATTCAAACGCCCAAGATCCAAGATAAACACTAATACAAATGGACCAATTTACATGAACAAAACCTATTACCAAACAGATGTGTTCTAAAGAATGCAAATGTCTCTTAAGATGTGCCACCAAAAACAACAATTATTACGATGCTCCAATGGACATAGCATAACTAGTCGAGTTGGTGACAATAAAGTCACACAAGTCCCGATGCAACTCCAGAGTTCTCGGGTGCTGAGAACGAGAGAGTTGGTAGGATTGCCCTCAATGAACTACTAAAACTGAAGCAAAGTCTCAAATCTAGGGTTAACTTGCAATTGTTTGAACATAAGATGCAGAAAATGAGAGCTTAAAAGCTATAGGGATCGTTTGGCAAACGAAACAATATGTGAGTGTCTTATAAACGTACAATAAGATAGATTCGTGGACAAGATAAGGATAGATTCGTGGACATTTCGTAATCTATTTTAAACTTTGAGTAGACTCATATGGTTAATCGGAAGTTCTGAAAAAATTGATTGTATTTTTTAAACGTTTTTAGAAATGCTCACCGGTTTTTCAAAAACTCTGGTACGACGTGCGCCATCTTGAAATTTTCATAAAACAAGGAGAACGAGGACGCTTGCCTGCCTGCCTTGAACAGTTTTACCTGATCGCCGACTGCTGTAACCCCTAACACGAAACTCTCTCTCTCTCTCTCTCTCGATTCCGCGCCCCTCCACTCAGGCCCACGCGAAAGAGGAAACGGCAACCGGGCTCCGGCGATTTCCGCCTCCGGCCAACTAGACAATTTCCCGCAGACGGCGTCAGAGCCAGTTGCCCTCCTCTGCCACTGGCTTACTTTGCGAGATAAGGAGAAAAGGGAGCCATGAAGCTGGACGTGAACGTTCTAAGGTACCTTTCCAAGGATGACTTCCGGGTCCTCACCGCCGTCGAGATGGGCATGAGGAATGTAAGTAGCAGTTCTTCTGCTCCCCACCTCTATTTTCTCCTCCCTTTCTTTTTTTCTCTACTTCATTGTCTTGTTCTTTATTTTAGATTAGGGTTGTTGATCGAACTAGTGTTTCATCTTATCCGCAGTAGTTCTTAATTTAATTTATTTTTATCGTCTTCTTCCTATCTCCTTTAGCACGAGATTGTACCCGCTGAGCTTATCGACCGAATTGCTTCTCTCAAGTAAGTCCATCTACTCCCTAAATATCATCCAACGCTTAATCTACTTGTTCAAGACTCAAGTTCTGATCGACATGCCAGATATTACCACCTTTTATTCTTTGTTAATGCTCGCTTCATTGTTCTTGTCACGTTGTGTTGCTTTTTCATCAGAACCATAATTTATTTTCTGCAGACACGGTGGCACATACAAAGTGTTAAGAAATTTGCTCAAGAATAAGCTGGTGCATCACGACTCTTCCAAATGTAGGCTACTGTGTGTGTGTGTTTTTTTCTTAACAAGCTTCTATATTAAAACTTACCAAGCATCCCTTTCATCTGACGAGTCCCCTTCCGCTTTGTCATCCTTCTGCAGACGATGGTTTTCGCCTGACCTACCTTGGCTATGACTTCCTTGCGATCAAAGCTCTTGTCAATCGTGGAGTATTTGCTGCCGTCGGAAGACAGATAGGCGTAGGAAAAGAGTCAGGTGATCAACCCTCTTTAGGACTGTAAAGCACAAGGTTGTCTCCGTTTGTTGGTTTGTCAAGGCCATGCCTTCGTTCTAATTTGACAGTGGTGCTAGCCTTTTGGTGTGATTGTTCTTGGGTTTTTCTGCTGACATTGTCCTTCTTGCTCCAAAGACATATTCGAGGTTCAAACAGAAGATGGGAAGGTTTTGGCTATAAAACTGCACAGACTGGGTAGAGTTTCCTTCAGAGCTGTGAAATCCAAGCGTGACTATTTGTTGCATCGCAGTAGCTACAATTGGCTGTACCTCTCAAGACTTGCGGCCTTCAAAGAATTTGCTTTCATGAAGGTTGCTCTTCTCTTCCACACAATTTTTTTAGCATTCCAAATAGGTATTCCTCATCTGAAGGTTTGTAGGTATTCCTCATCTGAAGGTTTGTATCTCATTTTTGGAAGCTTTCAATTTTCCAGGCATTACAGAAACATGACTTCCCTGTTCCAGAAGCTGTGGACTGCAACAGACACTGTGTTGTTATGTCCTTAGTATCTGGATATCCACTGTAAGCTTCATCTGAAACCCTTTGGGAGCTTTAATCATTGCACTGCTACTTTGCCTCTTTCTATCTCATTTTCTTTTCAAAACACATACATTACCTGCATTTGCTATTCATGTTCTGGTGGTCCCTTGTGATTGTGTAATAGTTTGTACAACATGCATGATTTTCTTTTGGTCAATTATAGATTCTTGTTTGATGCCTTTTGCAGTGTCCAAGTAAAGCAGCTGCAAAATCCAGAGAACGTTTTTGAGACGATTGTCGGTCTTGTGGTTCGTTTAGCAGAGCATGGCTTGATACATTGTGACTTTAACGAGTTTAATATAATGGTAGGTTTGATGGGGCCCTCTCTCCTGATGAATTCTTTCATTTGGTTCTAGATTTTCTTCTGACATTAATGGGTGAACAGTTTGAGACAACTGAAGAACCTTAGCTTTAGGGTTATCTGAAAATTTTATGTTTCACTTACTACAAGTAATTCGTCTTCTTGGGCAACCGATGCTCAGGATGCACTTCCACTTGCATATCATGCCTCTCTCCTCATGTGTCACAAGTCTCATTGTATGGGATGATAATTATATGATTGAAAGGAAAAAAGAAAATACGGAAAAAGACTTGTTTGAATCTTATGCCACATGGAGCAACTTATTCATGTCCAGTTAGGTGATGGATGATGTTGAAGCTTGCTTGGATTCATGGTTCCCAAAAGTGATGGTCAGAATGAGAATTACTAGAGTAAACCTTCAACAGGGAACATGATTTTAGTTAAATGAGAGTGAAAATAAGATAGAACTTTCTTAAAATGCCACATGCTAAGTACGTGTAGTCCTATAAGATGCTTGGAGAAGGTCAGGTTCCATGAAAGGAGCATGGCTCAGTAATGAGTGAAGGAAGGAAAACAAATTATTCTTAAATTATGAATAAGTAGATGAGATGCAGTTATCCTAATGGTTCATGGAAGATTGGAAGGCTTAGTGGATCCTTGGAGAAAAAATGTGACTTATTAACAAAATGTAAAGCTCTTTGCATTATTTGTTTTATAATGAATATGTTGGTAACTGTGGGTCTCTTGAGTTGACTATAGGAACTTTGTCATCCAAAAGATTGTGCAAAGTGGAACAATGAGAAAGTTGATAATTTTTCATGAGTGGGATATTTAATGCCGTGAAATGGATGATGTATCTATCATTCCAATATATTATGCTTGTTGGTTTATGAATGCGTTCTTCTCTTTTATTTCTTCCTGTGTGCTAGCTTGTTCTTGGGGTTTGCCTTCTTTTGTTTATGAAATATGTCCTTTCCTTCAATTATCTTTATTATCAATGACACATGTTTTAATGATTTATATTTTTGTTATCAGCATTGACTTTTGCTTAAGAGGAATGTCTGTAAATAATGGCTGATTTATTGTTTCAGGTCTGATTAAGGTTAGGTAGGAGTATCTAACAAATTTTTATTTGGTTTTGGTAGATTGATGACAATGAAAAAGTGACCATGATAGACTTCCCTCAAATGGTCTCTGTTTCTCATGAAAATGCCCAAATGTAGGTATTTGTTGCTTTTCTTTGACTGCTTGATTCATTTTATGTAAGCTTCTTTGGTTTGTTTTTCTACTTCTTTCTTGCCCATTAAGATATTAAAGAATCTATATAAATTGTTTTTTTTTTCAGGTACTTTGATCGTGATGTTGATTGCATTCATAAATTTTTCAGTAAAAGGTATTGTGCAGAACAGTGCATGGTTCCTAGCCGAGTTTCTTTTATTTAATTTCAATATTTCACTCATCCACTGTTTGGATCCTTATGAATCTTGCAAAGTTGATGAATTAGTATGTATTCCCTGTGCTTGACCTTGTTAAGGCTTATTTACTGTCCTTTAGATCATTTTCTAGAGGCTGATCATGCTTTTTCTTGAGGGTTTATACCTCATACAAGAAAACAAAGTTGAAACTTGTACATTATGTGCCTGAGTGTATGTGTGTGTTTTATAATTTATATGGGCAAGGCTACTTAGTATGTTGGTTGTGGTGAACATAAAAGAGAGCATAGTTGGTTCTGGTGAACACACATGAGAGAGAGAGAGAGAGAGAGAGAGAGAGAGAGAGAGAGAGAGAGAGAGAGAGAAAGGGAGAGATCTTCTTTTAAAATTTTCCCAGTTTTAGTGGAAAGAATTGAGAAAATGGTTCTTTATAATTGTTGTTTAGAGAGGTAGAGAAGAGGGAGAAGAAGAAAACGTGAGGAGGAAAGAGAGTAAGGAGCAAATCACTTGTTACGGCTGCTCCCTTTCCTTTAAATAATAATAATTAGGGTTAGTCCAACAAAACTTTAAAATTTAGAAAGCTACCTAATACTAAAATTTCAAAATACAAAAAACCTCAAATGCAAAACAGTAAGTTGTCTCAACACTCCCCCTCAAGCTGGAGCATAGATGTCTATCATGCTCAGCTTGTTACAACATTTCATGAAATCAAATATAAGAAGAGCTTTGGTAAATATATCTGCAGTTTGATCTTCTGAAGCAATATATTCAGTAGAAATAATTTCTGCTTGAACAAGTCTCTAATGTAATGACAATCAACTTCGATATGCTTGGTCCGTTCGTGGAAAACCAGATTATTTGTTATATAAGTAACCACTTTATTATCACATTGCATTTTTATAGGCAATTCTATCTGTATTCCAAGACCTTCTAGCATGGCTCTCACCCAAGTGATTTCAGTGGCAGTTTGGGCCATGGCTCGGTATTCTGACTCTGCACTTGACCGAACAACAACAACTTGTTTTTTACTTCTCCAAGAGACTAAGTTACCACTAACAAAGATACAAAATCCCGTAGTGGTCTTTCTGTCATCATCAATATAGTCTGCATAATTTGCATCAGAATAAGCTTCTATCTGAAGTGAAGAACTTTTTCTAAATAATAGACCCTTTCCAGGAGAACCTTTTAGAAATTTCAATAATAGCATAGCTGCATCCCAATGAGTTTTTCTTGGTTTATCCATAAACTGGCTTAGTTTTTCCACAGCAAAGGATATATCAGGTCTAGTAATGGTTACATATAGTAGCTTTTCAATCAGAGACCGATATGATTTGCTATCAACAGGTTCAGATTTATCATCATATAAGTGAATACGAGAATTCATAGGAATAGATGCCAGTTTAGTTCCAGTCATACCTGTCTCTTGTAGCAAATCAAAAACATATTTTCTTTGGGAAATGACTAGACCTTCTTTACTTCTTGCTACTTCTATCCCTAAGAAGTAATGTAGAGAGCCAAGATCTTTAGTAACAAAGTGTTGTTGGAGATACTTCTTTGTGTCTTGTATTTTTTGTTCACTATCACCAGTTAAAATAATGTCATCTACATATATCACCATAACAACCATACCTCTTGAGGTCTTTTTTATGAACAATGAATGATCTAAAGAAGATCTATGAAACTCAAACTTGGACACAACATCACACAATTTCTGAAACCATGCTCTGGGACTCTGTTTCAAACCATATAGCCTTTTTTAACAAACATACCTTGGTACACTCTCCCTGTTTCTCAAAGCCGGGCGGTTGCTGCATATAAACTACTTCAGATAGATCCCCATACAAAAAGACATTTTTAACATCAAGCTAGTACATATTCCATCCATAATGAACTACAACAAATATAATAAGGCGTATAGTACCCAGACGTGCCACATGAGAGAAAGTTTCAAAGAAGTCAATACCATATGTCTGTGTGTACCCTTTTGCTACCAATCGTGCTTTGTATTGCTCAACCATAACCATCTGAGTTATACTTGATAGTAAATACCCATTTCGAGCCAACAATATCTGCTCGAGTAGGAGGTTCAACAAGATCCCAAGTGTGGCGAGATATTAAAAAATCCATCTCCTCCTTCATTGCTTGGTACCACTTAGAGTCCAACATAGCTTGTTCATGTGAAATAGGAACAGAAGTAGCTGACAAAGCATCAATAAATTTGCACATATGATCTCCCAAATGAGCTGTACTAACAAATTTAGAAAGAGGATGAATTGTGCGTTGTCTGATCCCTTTACGCAGTGCAATTGGTAGTTCATCAGGATGAGATGCATCAAGGGAACACTCAGGCATGTCATGTAATTCAGAACTACTTACCTCCCGAGAGCAAGATGGTGCAGGCTCATTAGATGATGGATTCCTTCTTGAATATGTGAGAGGAAGATCTTTAAACCGTGGAATGGAGAGAGTGGGACAGATGGGAGATGATAAAAAAGGAAGGGACTCAAGTGGAATAGGAGTGATTGGAAGTGGAACAAAAGGGGGCATCTCAGATTGTGGATATGAGGGGCTTGCAGGAAAGAATGGAGAAGATTCATGGAAGGTTACATCGGCACTAACAAACTCTCGATTAGTTATAGGATCAAGGCATCGATACCCTTTTTGATTTCTAGAGTATCCCACAAATACACATTTACTTGCTTGTGCAACTAGTTTATCTCGATTAGGTCCAAGTTTATGTACAAAGCATGTGCATCCAAATATACGTAGAGGCAAAGAGAACAAGACCCTGTTTGGGTAGAGAATTTGAATTGGGATCTTGTTGTCTATGGAAGAGGATGACATTATATTTATTAGGTAACATGCAGTCAGAATTGCATTTCCCCAAAATTTGGAAGGCATATGAGAATAAATCATGATCGTACGGGCTACATCCAACAAATGGCGATGTTTTCTTTCAACTACACCATTTTGTTGAGATGTGTGAGGGCATGTGAAATGTGGCCCACGACCATGAGATTTATAGAATTCAAGTAGAGAAGTGGATTTGAACTCGAGAACATTGTCAGTGCGAACAACCTTGACACAAAAACTAAATTGAGTTTTTATTTCCAATATGAAAGATTTCAAAATACAAGGAGCTTCAGTTATATCTTTCATCAAAAAAACCTAAGTGACATGAGAGAAATCATCAACAATGGACAGATAGTAACGAAACGACAACCGACTTGGAACCCGACTAGGCCCCCAAACATCAACATGGACTAAATCAAATAGATTTTGGCTAGACTGACTTTGACTCAATGGAAATGAAGTACGACTATGCTTGCCTAGTTGACAAGCTTCACACTCGATAGAAGTTGTGGAAGAGATCTGAGGACATAGCCGCCGTAGTTTAGGGAAGGATGGATGACCCAATCGGAGATGCCATTGGAACACACTTGAAGATGAATCGATTAAGAATGACGCCTCCTTAACAGATGCATCCAAGAAGTAGATTCCATCTCTCTCATGGCCTCCACCAATCTTCCTCCCAGTCGATAGGTCTTGAAATACACAAGTACCTGGGTCAAAAATAACTCGACAATTCATCTCTTTAGTTAGTTTGCTTACAAATAACAAATTCTTTGGGAATTCAGGAGTATATAGCATATCATGAACATGCAAAGATGAAGAGAAATGAACATTTCCATGCCCTTCTACCGGAGATAACCTTCCATCCGCCAATCGAACATACTGTAAGGGATTAAATTTCTGCAAGTTTGAAATACTAGTATCTCCACAAAAGTGTTTAGATGCTCCAAAATCAATTATCCAACAACCATTAGAAGAAGTTCTACCTGCAGAATATGTTGAATTTGTGATAGCTGTGGATGTCGATGTGGTAGAAGGCGTAATATTTGATCGATGCTCCATAATTAAATCAAGGTCGGCCGGACTTAGATTAAAAGATGCAGCATCTACAGAAGCAGCTGTGGGTTTCGCCTTAGGAACTATACTGACAGACTGTGTTTGGAGCAGAAGTGGATAAGGATGTCACAGTAGAAGATGTGGATGAGTTAGGCTTACCCACTTTGTTCCAGCACCTATCCTCTAAGTGACCAAGATGACCACAATATGTGCATTGAAGTCTTCCACGTCCTCCTGGACCTCGGCCTCTTCCTCTACCACGGGAAAAGTATAGTCCACTTCGTCCTCCTCCAAATGAGTCAAGAGCAGAGGGTTGTGAGTTGTTTGAGGATGGAGGAAGAGTAACAACCAATCTGTTTAGCCTGTTGAAGGCCTCATCAAGATCAGGAAAATCTGATCCTGTAAGCATTTGAGCCTTGACTGCAGAATAATCCGATGATAATCCAACAAGAAATTTAACAACAATCATTTGCTCCATGTGAGATTTGAGACAATGTTTACAGGGCGGTTTTAAGGAATTCATCTTTTCATAAGTGAACTTCAGCTTTGTAAAGTATTCAGTTAAATCCAAGTCACCTTGCTGCATTTGTAACAATTCTTGCTGAACCTGTAAAATTTTGCTGATGTTCTTGTCTTGAGAGTACGTCTGCCAGAGAGAATTTCACATATCTTTAGCTGTATTATAATAACAAAGCCCTGCAGCAATGTGGGGCTGAGTGCTATTCATAAGCCAAGCACTGATTATACTATTTTCTTCCTCCCACCATGCGGATTTACCAATCTTTTCAACTGGTTCATCTTCCTCCAATATATATTTCTTCCCTTGTCCAATGACTGACAACATGAAGGTTCTAGCCCATACATCGTAGTTGGCTCCATCAAGTTTGATAGTAGATCCAAAAGAAAAGGGATTTGAGAAGGCTTTGTACTGAACACCAGCCTCTATTTGCTGATTTCCATATTCAGTTCTATCATGTTGTAAAGATTTATTGGCAGCCATGATAAAACCTTGAAAATAGGAGAATATGAAAGTCCACGGCAGACTGAATATTGACTAATAAAATATCAAATTAATCTCCAACAAGGAAGAATATCTCTGCAGTCGTTGTTCCTGCAGCCCCACGACAAACCCACTGCTATAGTAATACTATCACCACATGGCAAAAAAAAATATTTGGAGACTGTCAACACACAATGGATTGTAAAATAATGGATGGAAAAACTCTGCACGACAGACTAAGCTTCTGCTGTATTGCAAATAAAGTCCTCTTCTACCAAGCAGCCACCACAGATTGACAAGAAAAATGATGGACGTCAAATACTAGGAAACCAACTAACTGAAAACTGATATATAGTTTTGCAATGTTGCACCAGGTTTGAGTAATCAACACCAACTATCATGCACCAGGGTACTTAAAAAGAATTTTACCAGATCTGGCCGACAGTATCAACTTAACAAAATCATACCAGACCAATATATCATTGCTGCTCTGGCAGACTTGTAAACTGCAGCCTCAACAGAAACGTAAACCATACTGCTTGAGTGATGTATTTAGACGTCCATCCATCTTGAAGACCACTTAACTATACTGCAGCCATGTCAACTTCAACAAGGCATCGATCTAGGGTTTTGAAATTTTTCGAGAAAACCCTAGATCGAGCCCAACAAACACAACCCAACTGTTGTGCTCAAAACAGTAAGTAGAGTAGAGGAATGGGAAGACGATGGGTATGAAAAAGGAGTGGAGATGGAGATAAAGGGAAGCAGATCAGTCCCAAGAAGGAACACCCTCTGATACCATGTTGTTTAGAGAGGTAGAGAAGAGGGAGAAGAAGAAAACGTGAGGAGGAAAGAGAGTAAGGAGCAGATCACTTGTTACAGCTGCTCCCTTTCCTTTAAATAATAATAATTAGGGTCATGTTTAACCCTTACATAAAGAGTCCAACAAAACTTAAAATTCAGAAAGCTACCTAATACTAAAATTCCAAAATACAGAAAACCTCAAATGCAAAACAGTAAGTTGTCTCAACAATAATCATTAGAATTATTTGTACTGTTGACTCATGTTTGACCTACATGTGTGATGAAGGTATTATTGCTTTGTTTCTTTCCTTATTTAATATGAAGGAATCTAGGTGCATTAGACATCTGTGCATTCTTATAATTGCAGAAGAAAGGTTTGTTTAATTAAAAATATTAAAAACTATTTTCACTGACTTGGATAAAAATCGGGGACTTGCCTTGGGCACCATTTCATTCTAAAATATGATCATTGTATACTGCATGTTTTGCACAATGCATTGGGCATACGTTATCATGTTGGATTACATTACCATACTTCATTTTGTATGTTCAATCTGCTATGACTTTTACAACACTACATATGGAAACTTAGCTTAGAAGAACTGGATTTAGCTAGAATATATTGCACTTTTACTGGATTAGTATTGAAACTAAGAAGTATGAACCTATATTCTCTCTTAATTTGGATTCAGTACATCAAGAACATTTTGCTCATAAAAGCATGTGAACGATCAGAGGGTGTTTCTATTGTTTGTAAAGTACATATGAAATGGTTATAGAATACAGCCAACTGTTAATGGAAGTAGTGAATCTACAACCATGAGGAGCTAGGTTAATATGACAACGAAAATGATATCGTGATGAAAGATGCAATGCCAGAAGAATTAAGTGCCTTCAGCAGGTTACAAACAGAAAATGTTTCTTTATGGGTACTTGTACTGACACAGCAACTTGCATCAAGCACATGGCAGATAACCCAAGTCTGTCACTACCACCAAGTTATATGTTCTTTAATTGCTTGAGAGGAAAAACATATGTTTGTTTGTTAAGGTCGTAATGTATGTATGCTTGGTGGCATGTTCATCCTCAACAAATTCCACGGACTTGGCTATTCACATGCAGCAACTTAGATCTCTCTTTTTTGTCACTAGGTTTTAACTTTTGAAAATTGCAAGTTACAGTTGCCAGTTTTTTTTTTATTTGAGAAACTAGTACTATCTTTTCCCTTATTGCAGGTTCCATCTTTCCTTGGAAGAGATGGAAGATAATCAACTTGATAACTCTGAGGTAGGTGCATGTGAAAGTGGAAGACCTTGCTTTTCTTCAATAGCTAAGGAGGCTGGTTTTTTGGACAAGGAGTTAGCTGCTAGTGGGTTTGCAAAGAAAGACCAGGATGAGATTGACAAGGTACTCATTTGTACTCGACAGCATTTATAACTTCTCTGTATATTATACACATACCTGTATGCCCATACTCCATTTTCATATGTATTTAATGTGTACATATCCATTATTGTTTTCATATTTTGTGGCACAAGTGAACACTGCTGATTGGCCATGTGCTTAAATGTATCCATCACTGTTCTCATATTTTGTGGCATAAGTGAATACTGCTGAATCTGATTGATCATGTGCTTTAGTTCAAGAGATTCTACTTGAAAGGTGACATTGGTAAGACAAATTTCCCCCAACTTCACTTATTTATTATTGGGATGACATTCATGTAAAGTTATCCTCTCAAAAATAGAGAGACATCACTACTGTTTGCAAGGGTTTTAAACTTATTTTTACTACACATTTTGGTTGGTGAAGGATTAGCATCCAATATCCACTCTGGTTGTGGAGGAAAACTAAGGGTTAGAGGTCTCATAGTTATGCTTGGGTTTTGGATTCCTTGATGTAGATGAAATCAGGAAGTTGTCAAAATTTGATCCTCCTGTCATGATTTCACATGCTTATCACTTGTCTAAGCCTCTTAGGTACTTTTGAAGCCTGGATACCCTGATTTGGATAGTGTTGGAAGAATTGGCACATCAATACTGTTAGAATAACTGTAGCGCTATAGATCCATGATTCTTTTTAAACCAGATGTTTTTGTAGTTATCATACGGTAGTTTCAGAAATAAGTTATTATGCTTGAGAGATTTTAAACTCAATGAGCACTTACCTGTTACTGAAAGAGGGGCCTCTGTGCCGATTGTCATTGCTCTAGCTGTCTATGCATGAAGGTCGGATATGGAGAGGGGCAAGATATTTATAATGACATACCATAATTTCAAGGTTTTTAGCACACAAGTTTGAAAAGTTTTATAATCCAATGGACCAGTAGGTTCAAGTCTCCAATTTCAAGTTTATTGTATTTTCTTCATAAGAAAAATGGAAACCGGTAATCCTTGAATGTGGCCAAATGGAGCTGCATTTGAAACTCGCTGAAGTTTCAATCTAGTTGCATGTTAGCCTACCATCAGCACAAAATCTCTGCTTGAACTGTAAGACTTTCATCTCACTTGAGCTCTTGTACATGCACAACTAGTGATGGTTCTTGATTGCAAGATCTTGTCATTCCTGATTGCTTGACCCTGAAGCAAGGATTATAACTTCTTATACTTTATCTCAAAGAAGTGAACAGCAATATGAAACTGCAAAACGAAAACATAATATAAAAAAAAAATTAGAAAATGAAAGTGCTCTAAACACTATTATACAGATGGATATACAGTGTTATTGGGAAACTAGATATTGATCGCAAAGTAATAATAAAAAATTTCACTCAGGCTACTTGTACAATTATATACAAATAGCTACGTAATATTAATGATTAGTAGTGTAGATGCTAGCGCAGATTTTATCGTGATATCATTGTTTTGCTTGGAAAGTTTTGGGAAAAGGTGCTTTGCCATGAGGATGATAATCTATATTTCTTTGAGATATTTTTGGTTTTACTCAGAATACCCAAATAGCTGGATTTATGAAGAAAATCCAGTTATTTGTATAACAAATCCATTTTAATTTTTTTAATCTACACAAACTGGCCTTTCTTATCAGGTTCAGTAAAAAACTTTGGGAACATTTTGTTTCCAAAATACCATGATATGTGGTGAGTGTGCTTATAACTAATGAAATAGTTGAATGGATTTTGCAAATGTACCATGTTCAGTTGTAATACGGTGCTGCGGACATAGTTTCTATGATGGTACTTATTTTTGGGAGGTTCTTTGAACCTGTATGTTCCATACCAAGTTGGTTTCTGAATATGAATATCACTATGATGTTGGATTGCTTGTTGAAGTATTTTCTATTGTTGTTTTACTTTGTTAATGCTGTGGCTGATCTTCTGGATTCTTAGATTTCAAGCATATTATTTTGTCATGATAGACTTGCTCTATAGTCCTTTCTTTGTGTTATAACAACATCGTTTTGCTCTCTAGTATTTACAATTCCATGGTTGTGGACTGGAACTGACCCAATGTAGTTGTATTCTGCAGTTCATCCTAGATGTTGTTGAGAATCCAGATGACTCACAGTCGGAGGATGAGACTGAAGATGATGTATCCATTAACGATGAACAAATTGATTCTCTTGTTGAATCTTCACATTCATTGCATTTGACAGCTGAGGTATCTCCCGAACTAATTTCCTAAGTCCGTTCCATTTTGAAAAAAAGATCAATACTTTAGGCTAAATGTGATGCTAATATTTCTTTGTTTCTAACATAATTTTTTGTTTTTGTTTTTAGTTGAATGAAACCTGTCATCATAATAATGATTTTGAAGACAAGAATAATTCTGTGGACTGTGATTCTGCTCAAGACCAAGCCTTGGAGTCTGCACTTGTAAAGGAGAAGGTATCTATCATTCAGTTGGAACTCGGAACCAAAAAAACCTGCTTTATAGGAAGCTATTATCTTTATCGGTTGATTTAAGGCCAATTTGAGAGAAGGATCAATAAGGTTATGTTTATGGTCAAGAACAGGATATCGTCTAAACTAAAGTTAGAATTGCTTTTTATGTTGTTTTCAGATTCTTAGTAGATGTAGGAGTAAGGAAAATGTGTGTTACCTTCAAACCTATAAGCTCTTTTATAGTAAAAAAAGAGGTTAGGCTGACCCTTACGGTTTACCTATATATTACTGTGAGAAGAAGCTGTACGGTTTCAAAGAGTTACACATGGAAAACTATATGGGTGGCTCCGGGGGGGTTGGTCTTGCCACTTACAATGTTCGTACAAAATAATTTAATTGGCTAACCTGGCAGCTAAATGCTTTCCCCATCTAGGCACAAAGTTAACTTTGTGTCTAGCCCCTCTTCACATCAAAAACACTTCCCATTCTTCCTTCCGGGTTTCTGAGAATGCTAGCTGCCATGTCCTTCCTCAAAGATTCTACAATGCTGCCAACTGCATCGATCCTCTGTCTGGAGTCCTCTCACCTCCTTAAATCACCTTCATGATAATGGATAGTGTGTCCATTATCCCTTGCCCTGGAACTTAGCCATCATGAAGGGTTCTCCTTAATGATGGGATGCATAGTCTTTCTTATGCTTTGTGTAAGATCTGATCCATCCGGAAGTTAAGTTTCAGGTGTGGCCCTCCATTACATGCATTAGTCTGTTCCCCTCCTCCTTCACATTCTGGATAACTAGCTGGAACACCACCATCCTGCTGGAATTACCATCTTTTAATCTGAATTTGGTCCCTTGACATTTAGTAGGCGTGTTGGAGAAAGAGCTAGAATGCCACCTAGTACCAAACATAGATTTAACTTCGCTCCACACTCTTCACTCTATTACACTCAACCAAGAGGTGATGTCTTCTTTCTTCAGCTCTATGACATAATGCAGATTGGCTAGCTGAAGTTATTCCTATACCTTGTGGGCGTTGGGATATTGTGCAGAGCCAGAAAAAGAGGAATCCTTGCCTGTGGACATCAGTTCTTACACCACAGAGTGGAACCCCCATTTCACCTTCCTCAGCCTGATAAGATCCCTCAGAGTCCTGCAGTTGAACGGAGGAAATGCTTTCAAAGCTATAAGCTATGAATGAAGGAGCATGCCTTGAAGATTTCCTGGTCACAGCCTAGGGTCTCCTGACTTTGGGAGGCTGTGGGGACACGGAGCTGGAAAAGGTCCTTTGTCTGTTGGCTGAATAACACAGAAGAAAGAGATAAGAGAGAAGGCTTTCTGTTTCTCTCTCTCATGAGAAGCTGTTCTTTTTGGTCCTTCATTTTCCTTCTTTCCTCCTGCTTCTCTGCTGTTTGCTCCCTATTCTTGTGCTAGTGGTGCTGTCTTAGTCTCCTTCTGTTGCTGCTGCTGTTCCTTCTCTGCTGCCATTGCTCCTTATTTTTCTTCTCCTGTTGGCCCAACCAAGTTATAGTTTTGGTGGTGACATGGTTTAAAATCTTGTGGTTACCACTGCCCTAGAAAGCCAGCTGATTCCAGTTATGCATAGGGCAACGTGCACCCTGTTCAAGCTAGGGACGTTTGTTCAACTTGGAAGTCAGATCTTTCAAGCCCACGGGTCAGCCATGTGCATCATTCTGCAAATTCTTTCTTCTGTTGCTTTCATTTTTCTCTTTTCTCTTCAGTGCTAATGCATGTTATGTACTTTGTATGTTTTGGTAACTCAATTTCATGTTTCAAGCTTGTTTAAAAATTCATTTTTGTGTTAGTAAATAGTGTGTGACAAGTTCGTTTGCTGTGTATTATAGTGTTTTGTACAATTATAAAGATAATGATAACACAAATGCACGTTTTAGGTTTTAATTCTTCTGTCTCAACATTAATGTGTTCTTAGGTTTGGTTGTGATTTCACATGCTACCCACTCATCCACAAAAATAATTTCATATATGGTAGTCAGGTCTGAAGTGTTATTTTTATATTATTTTTCCTTCTTGCTCTGACCATGTTCCCAATTAGGCTTTCTTGGGCGCACTGACCAGCACCAGCTAACTTTTGATCACATAGCTTCAAAGCTATGTATTATGTAACCAAGCGATACTAACAATTTATGATGTCAAATTATGACTTGTCACTTGTGTTTTTTGTTGGTTTAATTTCCTTTTAATTGCCAGGATGAAGTGGCTGATGGTGATGATGATGATGATGATAATGAGGCTATCACAGCAAAACTGAACAAGCAGAGAAGACGAGCTGTAGCAGCTGCTCGTCGCGGTGGGAAATCTCTTTCTTCTAGAAATATGTACAAAGATAAGGGGGGCAAGAGCTCCCACAACGCTAAAGTGCAAAAGAACACAAAGTTTTGGTGATCACTGTCCCACAATTTCTGGTTGATAAAGGTTTCAATAGTTTTGCAGTCAGCTTTAGGCGAACCATGGATACATGTGATGGAAAACATTCTAGATTGAAGGTATTTCCTAGAACGCATGTAGGTGTTGAGGAGAGTGATAGGCGGCCTCCATATGAAGTCCAGCCGACATATTTTGTTCTATTTACTTATCATGTTATCTCTTGTATATACGTCCCAATTTAAGGTTGAGGATTTATACGTGCATGAAGAGATTGAGGTATCATTCTTTGCCGGCGTTTTGATTTTGAAATTCATTAATTGAAATTTTAGAAATGTAATACCTTGGTATTTTTTTCTCCCTTTTTGCTAGTGGCAATTGAATTGCAATCTTTGGAAAAAAAAAATGAGTTTATCTTGTAGTTGTATTGTGCATTACGTCCTTAAAACTGTTTAAACTGTTCTAAGGTCATTGCTGATTAAGGATTTCAAATATTGGGAGAAATTATGCATCATATGCAGTTAAGGATCTGGACCTGCTTGATTTTAGTCACATTCAAGCAACGTCACAGGGAAAGTTTTGTGATCGTAGAAATACAAAGTTGTAACTGGTATTGGCGTAACCTGGACGTCTGGAATGCTGTCACAATTCTATAAGGTCAAATTGGCTTTTACATGACGTTGGCGAAAAATTGGGAGTCATTTGCTATTGTGGGCAAGGTAAAATGGTTATAGCTATTGAATGATCAATTCATACTTGATGCTTCTAAATAGTCCTTGAGGTTATATATGAATATAAATCTTTTGTTCTTAAGGAAGCCTGGAGTCTGGGGAATGTTGGGGCGTTGGCCTCTTGCTCACCTGGAAATACTGTTGAGGAAAGAATACGAGAGATGTTTCCAATAATATTCCATGCGGATCAACTGATCAAGTGACAACCTCATCTTTCTGACTGCACAGACTACAGTAAGCTTGAAGCGGTTATAAAAAAAAAAAAAAGAGGATGATGGCGTTGTCCCTCTGTTTACTTGTTTTAGGAACTGCAGTCATGCGATCCCTGACACAGTATCTGTCTTCCATTGGAGTTGGACATTTGCATATGGAGTTTCTTTCAGGAGCGTGTTCCTTGATAGCACAACCCTCCCATTAGACTTCAGAACCCAGGACTTTGGTTGCACATTTGAGTTTACAGGCTTATTTGCATGCATGTGTGGATCCTTTGTCCGTTAAGACACTGTAACATCTTTTTTCTTAAATTTCCCTAGATCCTCACGGTGTGCTGCTGGAAATTCCAACCCCAAGAAGGCCTTGAATCTCCTTACCATGTGAACCACCGTTGTTGCCTTGAGCTATGCATAGTGTAGGTGTTTAGCAATAATATAACCATCGCCGCTTATCATCCAGTGACAGCATAGTTCATCATATTTTCATTCATTTGAGAATTCAGAATCTCTTGACAAAAATAAAAACTAATCTGGGCAAAAAGAATGCATTTAGTTCATCTCTCAGGGGCCATTTATGATTTATACAACCCCTAAAGTATGATGAATCCAGTTCGCGCAACGGGTAAACCCATGTATTGTACTAAACATTTGTTGATGCCGAACCCCGTGCCTTCATTCCTGCATGATATGGAAACTAACAGAACGCCCTACCTGCTGCAAAGAACGCACCTGTGACACGAGTTTGGGAGAGTCCCAAGACATGAACGTGAAATTTTGTTGCTATAACACAATAGACTGAGGGTAGCATTCACGAACTTCTAACTTCAAATGCCTCCAAACTTGTTTACATCTTTCAAGTTTTGACGACATGTCCACCATAAATGCTTTAGCCCATTGCTCATCATCTCCCCGCATGCTCAACTCACAAGGCACCGTAAAACTATTCATATCATCACCAAAAGAAAGAGTCAGAATCCATTATCATACTTGAGTTTGTGTTTTCATGTGTTTGGAGGCATGCATGTTTCCTAACAGATGGTTCCATCCTGAAAGTGTGCATTTTCTCCCTCTCTGTCTCTCTTTGTCCAAACCATCTTCAGTTACACAAATCCAAAGAAAATCATGAGATTTGGAATATAATCAAAACAATATGAAATGCTTGCTAGGAGCCTAGGGCTTTCAGAGAAATACTCATAAAAGCGGTGAGAAAAGCTAGGAAAGGATATAATGAAAAACCATTGTCTAATTTGTGAAAAGGAGAGAGAATTTTCAAAACTGAATAATATTTTCTAAAACAGAACTGCTATAATTTGTCATTATTGCCCATGCAATTCTCAGTGGCTCTCATTGCATTCAATTTTTTCCACTTTAAATGACCATGACAAGCCTGCTAACGTTCTTCAGCGTTATGAAGGTTTAGATAAACAGGTCCCATGCCCTTAAAATTTATTTTTGGCAAGCTGCTGCTTCATCAATGAAATTCAAAGAAATGAATTCCATTCAGAAAATTTGGTCTTTGGAGAAATGACAAGATACTTAGGTTGCTTATAGCAGGAAATCAACAACACATAATTTTTCTGTTTGCCTACATACAGTTACACAACGTTTTGAAAACAATTGCCAGCTACAAACAGTCAAAAGACTGCCAAGACAACGAGACTTCAAAAGCATAGATCTAACTTGAAATGGAGCATACGTAAGCAATTATACCTCATTAGTTCTTGAAAATTGTCCTTCTTGGATACCACATTTCTGAAAAGTAAAAATCCTAACACATTAGGATAAAAGGTTGTAAGTGAGATTAAACTGCAGGAATAGGTCACTATCATACCTGCAAACCAAAATCATGTAAAGGTGAAGAGGCTTGGAAGACAGGTTTGATACAGCATCAGCAACATGATCTTTAGTGAACAAATAAGCAACTGGATAACCAAGAAGCCATCTGCATAAATAAAATTATTAAAATTCAATTTAAACAAAACAATCAACATTTGATTTTTGGTTGCATTTCAGAATCATAGTCTTTCAGCAGTACAGCATCAGTACCAAAGATTTCATACTTGTAAGGTAAGCAAAATGAATAAACAATGTATGCCTACACATAGTGCTCAAGAATCGAGATGATTACTGTGCAAAATTTTGGAAAAACTATTAACTCATTAGTTGAAGAATATCCACTTGCATACAGAAGATTGATCAATGTCTCGGTTGCCCTAACCAAGTTTTATCAGAAGATTGTACATTATGTAGTTAGTCAGATGGTCTTGCTGTCAATGTTGGTGAGGGCAAAGGTTTCCTTATGAATCACCTGGAATAAACTGGGGGGAACTTAGTTCTTTTTCTGCAGTAAATCCACTGCATCATTATAACTTAATTCCTGAGGAGTTAAGAGTTGTTTCTCTGCAGTAAAACCACTGTTCGTGTCTTGCTATATGAGGCTCCGCACATGCATACACAAACTTAAGATGTGAACATGTGGAATATATTCATATAATCATGTCTTATTCCGTACACACCTAGCCATAAATATGTTGATCAGTGATTATTTTCCTGATGGCAGACACTCGGCCACAAACCATTCAAATGATGAACTAAACCAGTACATGTGCTTGCATCAGCTAGACATATATATAGATATTCTAGATTTAATTTCCATCACAACTACATTTGTACATTGGCTACCAAACCGAGTCAACTTCCAAGCAGAGTTCATTCTGATATATAGTGGCGGTTGTTAGATAAGTATCTGAATTTGTTTCAACAGTCATTCCCACAGCTTTTGCATATAAAATAAATTCTTGATTTTTGGTTTATATTTAAAAGCTGTCACATAATTCAAGTCTAAAAAATGCAAATCTGGTAAATTTCTGAGACTAGTAACTCAAAAATATGGTGGCTTCTGTTCTGTTAATACAACTATCTGAATTTGTGTTAACATATTAACCATTAGCTTTTGCAGCTCCAATAGATTCAAGATTTTGAATATTATATTTATCTGCTGCCACATAAGCTAAAAGTGTGAAAATGCTTATAGAGATAAGTTGTCTCACGGATGCATGAATAGATAAAGTGCACAACTAGCACCTATGCCTGCCAATAAAAAGATGGTTTACCCATTCAGAGTGGGCAGAGTGACCTGACTATCCTGCATCAAGCTGCTAAGGTCAATAGGCCCAGAGAATTCATTAGCAGGATCTTTCTGATAACCAGATTGCTCAACCAACACTTTTTCTGGGGGTCCAATCCCCAGAAAGGGTGGGATATCTGCCAGTAGGTCTTTGTTCAGTTCATGAACACAAAGTAGTGAGAAGAGCATTTTCTGAATTGATTCAAGCTGTGATGATACTACCTGTCCATCTTTCTGTAAAAGCATCTGCCACAGGCACAATTGAATTTGTCATTATTCAGAAAAAATAAAGTAACAAAGAGAGGTTTATGGGAAAAAAAAGCCTGTGAAGGAACCCCAATCAAGTCAACCTTTGGAGGGTCTTTATCGATGTCTACAAATAGTAGCTCCCTTTTCAAGCATAGGCTTGCCAAAGCATGTTCCGCCAGTCCTCTGATATGTATTAGGTAGATCATATCCTCAATTACCATGACTCTTACAAGCTCAAAAAATGATGATTGCTGTCCAAAAAGGAACAAAAGGTGGATTACCATAACTTTCTATGGCACTTATACAACTTTACAGGACATGTTACTGAAAGGTGAATATTCAACTATCCAAACTCAAATTTGAAGTCATGGAAAAACAAATCCCTGACAAAAAAAATTGCTTCTTTACCAACACCAGAATGTTCTATAGCTGTATGTACTATATCTTCTCCAACAAGCAGGAATGCTTAACCTCTAGCTACTGGCTAACCTTCAAATGATTCAACTGGCTGCAAACATATAATGAGCTTCCACATGGCCACTAACATTATTATTCATAAAGAATAGAGTTACTAATTTAAATTTATTCCCGCTCCTGATAAAACCAGAACATAAAATTAACTACATTATGAGGAACAGAAGTTGGTATATGAGTTTCAAAACAAGAAGAGGATAAGAACTAGCTCCTGGGGAGCACAGAGGACGAAACGGGATTAGGAAGCATACTAAGGAGGGAGAATCTGAAAAGGAATTTAACACAATTATTTGATACCTAGAGACAGCAGATTTCTAACTGAGAACGATGCTCCCAAGGAATGAGAAGAATGCTCCAGTGTCATGATTTGGAACACTCTCTCCTCATACGACAAAACTAACAAAATATCATTTGGCAATAGGTTGATATATCAAAGTTTGGTTGTAATTACACATTGGTGCAAAGTGAGAAGCTCATTTGGGCTCTAAACCCAAAATGTTCTTTGCTGCAGTGGCAGATCAAACAACACGATCAACTATCATGTATTGCACATCCTATACTTCATTCTTCGTTCAAACAAATGGCATGTAAGTTAGAAAATCCTCCCACATAGGCATTTCAGCTTTCATTGTCGAAATCGTGACATGAATTTTGTCATTCACCGAATACATACTGGCAACACTAAAATGTAGAATAGCTGACTAAGCAAGATTTTATCAGATTGCATGGGAAGTGAACAACAGCACCGAGAGTACAGTTCTATATATATGAAGTAATGAAGTTCAGACCTTTTTAATCAAATCTAGTAAAACGCAAAGGTGTGCTTGCAGTTCAGATCCATGACCACCATAATCCACCATTACTGCAGGCCTAAGACCTGTAATTAGTGCCAGTATATCTGCAAATTTAATAAAAACGAAGTAACTATCCCATCACTCGGATATCTTTTTGAAAATCTGCAGGTATGATGTAATGCCTGAATACTCCTGGATCCTAATGATATGCACACGCCTTCGAGAGCTCTTAACTCTTAAGGAGTATTGGAAGGAAATGCCATGCCATTTTCTTCTCATCATTTTTTCATTTCCTAAAAAATTTTCCTTTTACATTTTGTGCTTGTGCCCACCATGTGCAACTACATCAAGCGTTGTTTGATTGTCTTCACTCCTACTTTCATTTCTGATCCATAGAGAAATTTGAGATATATACTACAAATCAAGTCAATTAATAACATATGTACCAGAGTCCAGACATTTTCATTTGCTCACAGATAGAAATGTGGCAAGATCAATACGAAGAATGACCCTGTTCTTTCCCTTATCTTTAGAAGGTTATGTAGAAGGAAACATTTGGTTATAGCTGATCCAGTTACCCAGTTGACCCGTCAGAACGAGTCAACAGCCCGTTCAACTTCGTCATGCACTTTATCAAGAACCATTCTTCCCGAAGCCAAGGTCCTTACTCGAACAAAATTGTACTTAGATACCTAAAAAAGGAGAGGGCGAAAAAAACAAAAAAACACCATGCAAATTGCATAACAGAAAAACCCCATTATATTGTGTTCATTCCATCACTTAATCTGCTGTATGGTGTAACCAAGAAATGAGAAAATAGTCATTAAACACGAACAGAAACAACACTCAACATCTCAAATTTGAATTCCTCCATGCAACAAAATCCATGAGATTTTTTTCTATTCAAAAATCAAAAGAAACCAATAAAATCAAGCACAAGATCATGTTTGCAAGGGAAAAAAATGCAACAGTAAGTCAAACCATTCCGTCCTTGATACAAGCACAAGGGGGAAAAGGGTACCAAAAACTAATCGATTCTTGGATGAAGGCCTGAGCTTCCATTTGATTTCGGCTATGGAGGCATCAATCACCCTAAATGCATCTTCCGCTTGTAAATTATCCATCAATATACGAAAAGTGGAATTAGTGTGCACCCTTTTCAATTTGTAGCTCCTTTTTTGGACTCTCCGCCCTCCGGGGGAATATTCCTGCCAACGAGGTGCGTCGTAGGACCGAGTCCGAATCCGCTTAAACTTATCGGGTTCTAACGAGACCAAAACTGAGTCGTGCAAGTAAAGGCGCGTAACCAAAACTGAGTCGTGGAAGTAAAGGGCCGTAGCACAATCTATAGGCAATTAAACTCAACGGGTTTGTTGTTTATATCTCGTGTCTTGGTAGGTGTTTTTTTTTTCTCACCAACAACGACAAGCGTGACATTCAAATTCAACGGGTCTGTTGTTTATATCTCGTGTCGTGCATTACCATTTTTTACCCAACAGTGACAATTTTTTTACCCAACATTGACAAGCATGACAATGTCGCTAAAAGTTTACATATTCTTGTAAGTGCCCATTTTACACCAATCTAGACGCCCACCTGATTTTTAAGCCTTGACAAATGGCTGCGTTCGAAACGAAACGAAACAGTGTAAAGAGTATTGTTTAAGTGAATCTTTTTTTTTTCATCATTAAAAGCAACCACTAAATGAAACCTGGTTGCCTTCAACCTGTGGAAGTTTTCTATGATTCTCTTCTTGTCTTATCAAATGAACTCATCAGAACTAAATTGAAGATAACCACACTCCTTTCGCTTTGGCGTTCCTTTAGTAATGACATTTTCCTTAAGCACACACCCTTAGCTTTGGCTTTCAGTGTTAAAACTAACCATTATCAGAGTGAATGTCATTTTGACTAGATTAGCAAAAGCATAAAAAGCCCTTGCAAATCCTCGTCTTCTTTTCATTCTTTGTAGTAAGTCTAACAAAGTCAGAGAATCTTGGCACCAGGGTACGACCTTAAAGTTTTATGATAAGGCTATTTCCCTCAAGTAAAAATTAAAAATTCAATTCCACATTTAGCTCAACCATTACAACAATTTATTGCATCGACTACAAATTCTTCTCTTTTAGTTCAATCACTGTAGTTTTGGTTCCGTAACTTTTGGTGTATTCTTGGTTTGTTTTTACTTTCCTGGATCGCTCTAGTCCTTAGAGTGGAGTGACTGGTAATTTTTGCTGTACATATTTTCTTTTTTTGGAATAAAAGGTTAAGGGGTCTTTCCCTGCAGGGTTGTTGCTCAAAAAAAAAAAGAAACTGGACATTGCCCATTTACCCTCCATCAAGAATGTGGTGATGCAGAAGAGCTTTTAAGACTCAAGAAGCTTTTCTCAGAACAAGAACACCCTTTTTTCTCACTTAAGTCGAATAGGAAATGAATAAGAAAAAAAATGGGTCTGAAATAAAAATCAGAAAATCAAATCAGCTGAAATAAATCGGATCCATCCTGTGATCGATAGACTTGCTGGCTATACAGGTCTTTCTGGTCTCTGCTAACAGGAACTTGTTAGGTGATTGCTTGAAATGCCAAATACCTGAATTTTGTGAGGCGATGAAAATGCAGACATCGTGAGTATGATTACTGTGGTGCTTGTAGAGTTTTCCTGTTTCTTGTTCTTCCTTTACTTGCTTTGAGGAAAACTGACTGTGTGGGTTGGTGATTTAGAGACATATTAGACAATCATCTACATGGACCAAATTCCAAGTGCCCTCAAAGCAAAACATGGACGACGGATCTCTTTCAGTAAGGCCTGCCTTACGAATATTGACTTTAGCTCTTCAATTTTCTAAAATTTTCCTATCAGTTCAAATATCCCATGTATAGGCTGAACAACATTTGTCTGGATAGTTCTTGCAAAGGCACTTGTTTAATATCAGGTTGGTGGTGTTCGCCATTTGCGTTCCTGCGGCGGTCATCTCATCCTCATATCATAGTGCTTTTACCGGTCAAAAATATATCATTTCTACCGAATTTTTGTTCGATCGAATGCTGGGAATCCTAACAAACCTTCTAAGTAGTTGAAGCTCATAAAAACCTCGTGAATCCGGCGAAAATCCAAGATAAATGACTCGCCTTTCATAGATATAGCACAAAGAACAGATAAAAATTTTGAACCATCAGATATGCGTCTAAATGCGATTTTTCTCTCTTAAAACATCCGGGTCCCAATCTAGACACGTTTAGCAATTAAATCAGTGCAAAAAAACCAGTATCTTAACACCTTGCTTGAATGGATGGAGAGGGAGAGAAAGGAATGAAAAGAAAAACCTTTTTTGTGTTTGGACGATTAATTAGTAGAGAGGGGAATAAAAGAAGAGCTAAGAACTGTGTTTGGGTGCCAAAAGAAAAAAGGAAGAGGAAAGAATTTTAATGTGATTCCAATCCCTCTAAAATGGAGAGATTGAGGAAGAGCGGTTCATGATGCCACAGCCATTTGTGGTATTTTTAGCAAAAGTAATAATAAATTTTAAATTTTAAAAAAGTAGATTCAACTTTTCTTAATCAATCAGCAACATCCAGCATCAGATATACTAAAATTCTCCGCACATCAATTACTGAGTTATTGGCTCCGAGTTGAATGTTTAAAAAATTGTATATACGAATCTGAACTCACATGGTGGCGGTCACACTTATTTTTCCCCCTTTTTTTTTTTGAGTGCGGCTTAAAGTTCATAACCTGAACAACATTTGAACTTCAAAACAATTGAACTCAAGATAGGATTGATATAGAAACAGTTGTGACATTGTTCTACAGCGAAGGCAAGGCATCATAGATATCTTTAAGGTCGGAGTTCTTCTTTTGTTCAGTCAATAACATGTAGAATTGTAGTTCTCGGATGCCTCGCAAGGGTCTACGGCATCCTTATTACATTATCTTACAAGTTAACTTCAT
The DNA here is from genome assembly GCA_011799765.1 of Nymphaea thermarum. Lineage (NCBI taxonomy): Eukaryota > Viridiplantae > Streptophyta > Magnoliopsida > Nymphaeales > Nymphaeaceae > Nymphaea > Nymphaea thermarum. Next base: position 160,367 of record JAANDH010000112.1, read on the forward strand.
CCAATTGTACAACCCGAAGGGGAATGTAGTTTGAAGGGTTGATTTCGCTCTTCCTACCCAGATTCAAATTTTGAACATGCAGGCAGTCTGATCGACCTATCAAGCTTTTGCAATGGAATTTGATCTATCAGACAGTCCGATCCCCCTTGCCATCCATTCCAACAACAAAGGATGAATCAGACGCCTCAAGTCTATTATTGAATGTAGAATGAACTGGCATGAAAAATTGAGGTTTTTATCTGACCACAGTTGCCACTCGAGGCTCAAAGATGATACAATTCCTTTCAACATCGACTCTTTGGTAAGGGACTGCTCCGACTCTTTTGACAGATACTCCACAAGTTGATCCTTATATATGCTCAATTTTGTTTCTTTTTGGTAGAGGCCATTTTTTAGCTTAGTTTGGCTTTTTGATTACTTGTGAATGGTTGTTGTGTTAGCAGGCCTTACTACTTACCCATAAATGCATGGCATCCCTGTCACCCTTGTATATATATTTTTTTTTTGTCGTGTACATATAATTTCTTTTTAATAAATGGTAGGGAGCCTATCTCCCAACATCCTTCATTAAAAGCTTTTGCAATGGAGTTCTATACTGCCCATGAGACCCTGGACAATCAACTAAAATGTTTCGTTGTGTGTCACGCACGTTTCTCTGTATTGAGTGGGTCAATCAACAAATCAACTCTACCTTGAATGTCCAAGGAATATGCAATGCTCGTAGTCATGGATCCATATCATTCGTTGACTATCCAATAACTCAGCCAGCCTTTACCTCTTCGTGCTGACAGGTGCCCACTTTGAAATTAAGATTAGTTCTTACATTTTATTTTCCAATCTATTTTTTAAAAGTTTAGTTAGGGAAACCCAGTTTCAAAATTTGATTTAAAAATCAAAATTCGGATTTTGACTTTGTGTTGTCTTTTCATTTCTTGAAGGCATAGCATGTAAGTTGTAAACCTTTTTGCAGAACTTTTTTAATCTCTTATTTGCTTCTCTGAATCACGTTAATTTCAAAGTCACCTTGGATTTGAACCGACTTTTATGGATTTGACTGAAGAACAGCCACATGTTTTCGTGCAATCTTTTAAAGATAATAATAAAATAGAGATGGTTGACCATTTCATTTCTTAGAAAGCACAATGAAGTCAAACTTGAACAGACCATGCGCATGAACTCAGTAAGGCGCTATAAAATTCCAACCAGACTCCTCTTCCACTACCACTCTTCTCTTCTTCGTCTTCTTCTTCTCCATACCTTTATCATAAATCTGTCACCCATGTCATCCAAGTCATCATTATCATCATCAGGTTCATCTTCTTCTTCTTCTTCTTCGATAGAGTTTGAAGTGTTTCTCAGTTTCAGAGGGGAGGACACTCGGAAAGGCTTCGCAGGACACCTCCATGAAGCTCTGTATCAGAGAGGCATCAAGACTTTCATCGACGAGGAGAGCTTGGAGAGGGGAAAGAATATCAAAGAGCGAATCTTCAGTGCGATCGAGAGGTCGGCCGTCTGCATACCCATACTGTCTCCGTCCTATGCCGACTCCAGGTGGTGCCTAATGGAGCTGGCCAAGATGATAGAGTTCAGGAAGAAGATCATCCCCATCTTCTACCACGTCGATCCTTCCGACGTCCGGCATCAGAGAGGTACTTTCGAGGCAGCCTTCCAGAGCTACCAACTACGCTTCGACAGGAGCACGGTGATGGAGTGGAGGAAGGCTTTGCGGGAAGCTGCTGATATCTCTGGTTACGATCTCAGAAACGTTGCTAATGGGTGAGTCTTAAAGGCGCAGTTGGGTGTTCGATCGGCAAGCGTTATGCCCAACTGCCCATTACTCTGCTGAGATCTCAGGCCCACTCCATGCTTCTGTTGTTGATTTTCAGTAAGAAACGAATCAATCGAATTCTGATTCAGTATTTTGCTTGTGTTCCTTTACATGGGCAGCAATGAGGCGGCACTGATCCGCTTGATTGTTGATAAAGTTTGGCAAGAACTCATCTATGGACCTTACAACTTGGCTGGTATGAGTGGCAGCAGTCCAGGGTACACGGCCATCGAAAACCAGATGAAGCGGCAGCAAGAGCAGTGGCTGATGAAATTTGCCGACGACATGAGGCAGATGCCTGTGTTAGGGACACCAACTCAACAATATTCTCCGGGAATGCAAGCATTGGAGAAGGTGGCAGAGCAGCAGCACGAGCAGTATTTGATGCAACTTGCTGAGGAGCTGAACTCCAAGAATTTGTTTGGAGTCCAAACTCGGAAAACTCCCGGAATCGAAGCCCTTGAAAAGGTGGTAGAGCAACAGAGCGAGCAGTTCCTCTTGCAATTTGCTGAGGAGATGAAGGGTAGCTGCTTCGTTGGGGATGAACCTCACCGGAGTCCGGCAATGGAGGCCGCAGATGATCAATGGAAGCAACAGCAGCAGATCTACAGGAAGCAATTTGACCAGCTTATAAAGCAACAACAGGAGCAGCTCATGGCGCAAATTGGTCGACAGATGAGGCCCAACCCTGATATTACAACACAAACTAACACGAGTCAAGAAGAAACATGGCAGACAACAGTGAATCGACTGGAGGAAGAATACTTGCAGCAATTTGACCAGCTGATCAGAGAACAGCAGGAGCGCTATTCGTTGCAGCTTGATGGGATGATGAAGGCCAGCCCCAACACCAAACGCCCCATGTAGCCATGGTTTTAGAACAGAAAGATGAAATGGCAAACTGTTCCCATTGTTGTTGACCATAGAGATGAAATCGCCCTCAAAATGCTTACTACCTAGAGAAGTACGAGCCGTTGACTTTCACATTCTCAATCTAACGCATATCTACTTGTACGTTCATGAGTTTTTGAAAGGCTATCTTGCTTTCTTTTTTTTCTATATATATTATATGCATATACATAGTCATAGACACATGTACGTGTATATATATCGGGGAGTTCAATGCTTCCTGTGCATGATGTCACTAGATGTTTAAATTTTAAAGAATATATGTAGCTAAAAAAAAGTCACTAAATTAATATTAATGAGCACCTGACAATTGTTTATGGAGGCATTAGCAATTCTTTATGATTTTTTTTCCAGTTACACAAATCCCAAGAAAATCATGAGATCTGGAATATAATCAAAACAATATCAAATGTTTGCTAGGGCTTTCAGAGAAATACACAAAAAAACAGAGATGTAGAAAAGCTAGGAAAAGATATAATGAAAAATCATTGTCTAATTTGTGAAAAGGAGAGATAATTTCCAAAACTGAATAATATTTTCTAAAACAGAACTGCTATAATTTGTCATTATTGCCCATGCCATTCTCAGTGGCTCTCATTGCATTCAATTTTTTCCACTTTAAATGACCATGTCAAACCTGCTAACCGTTGTTCAGGGTTATGATGGTTTAGATAAACAGGTCCCATTACCATGTCAAGTTGCTTATAGCAGGAAGTCAACAACCCATAAATTTTCTGTTTGCCTACATACAGTTACACATAACGTTTTGAAAACAATTGAGCTATACAGGCAGTCAAAAGACTGCCAAGACAACGAGACTTCAAAAGCAGAGAACCAACTCGAAATGGAGCATAGATAGGCAATTGTACCTCATTAGTTCTTGAAAATTATCCTTCTTGGATACCACATTTCTGCAAAGAAAAAAAAAATCTTAATACATTAGGATAAAAGGTTGTAAGTGAGATTAAACTGCAGGAATAGGTACTGTCATACCTGCAAACCAAAATCATGTAAATGTGAAGAGGCTTGGAAGACAGGTTTGATATTGCATCAGCAACATGAACTTTAGTGAACAAATAAGCAACTGGATAACCAAGAAGCCATGTACAAAATAAGATGAATAAAATTCAATTTAAACAAAACAATCATCATTTGATTTTTGGTTGCATTTCAGAATCACAGTCATTCAGCATGTACAGCATCAGTACTAAAGATTTCATACTTGTAGGGTAAACAAAATGAATAAACAATGTAGACATTGCCTACACATAGTGCTCAAAATGATTACTGTGCAGATTTTTGGAAAAACTAGCAACTTATTGGTTGAAGACTACCCACTTGCACACAGAAGATTGATCCATGTCTCAGTTGCCCTAACCAAGTTTTATCAGAAGATTGTACATTATCTAAGTAGTCAAATGGTCTTGCTGTCAATATCAATGAGGGCAAAGGTTTCCTATTGACTCACCTGGAATAAACTAGGAAGGAACTTAACCTCAGAATACTTATATAAGTTCTTCCAGTGCATCATTATAACTTAATCGCTGAGGAGTTATGAGTTGTTTCTCTGCAGTAAAACCACTGCACGTGTCTTGCCATATGAGGCTCCGCACATGCACACACAAACTTAAGATGTGAACATTTGGAATATAATTGCATCTTATATTCCCTACACACCTAGCCATGAAGACGTTGATCAGTGATTATTTTCCAGATGGCAGACACTCGGCCACAAACTATTCAAATGATGAACTAAACCAGTACATGTGCTTGCATCAGCTAGACATATATATAGATATTCTAGATTTAAATTTCCGTCACAACTACAGTTGTACACTAGCTATCAAACCGAGTCAACTTCCAAGCAGAGTCCATTCTAATATATAGTGGTGATTGTTAGATAAGTATCTGAATTTGTTTCAACAGTCAATACCACAACTTTTGCATATAAAAATAAATTCGTTATTTTTAGTTTATATTTAAAATCAGTCACATAATTCAAGTCTGAAAAATGCAAATCTGGTTAATTTCTGAGAGTAGCCAACTCAAGAATATGGTGGTTTCTGTTTTGTTAATATAACTATCTGAATTTGTGTTATCATATTAACCAGAACATTATTGTACTTACTCGAACAAAATTGTACTTAGATACCTAAACGAGAGGGCCAAAAAAACAAACAAACACCATGAAAATTGAACAACAACAAAATCCCATTATATTGTGTTCATTCCAGCACTTAACCTGCTATATGGTGTAACCAAGAAACGAGAAAATAGGCATTAAACACGAGCAGAAACAACACTCAACATCTCAAATTTGAATTCCTCCATGCAACAACATCCATGAGATTCTTTTTATATTCAAAAATCAAAAGAAACCAGTAAAATCAAGCACAAGATCATGTTTACAAGAAAAAAATGCAACAGTAAGTCAAAGCATTCCGTCCTTGATACAAGCACAAGGGGAAAAAGGGTACCGAAAACTTAATCGATTCTTGGATGAAGGCCTGAGCTTCCATTTGATTTCGGCTATGGAGGCATCAATCACCATAAATGCATCTTTCACTTGTGAATTATCCATCAAGATACGAAAACTGGAATTAGCGTCCACCCTTTTCAATTTGCAGCTTCTTTGTTAGGACTCTCCGGGGGAATATTATTGCCAATGAGGTGCGTGGTGGGACCGAGTCCGAACCCGCCTAATCTTATCGGGTTCTAGCGAGACCAAAACTGACTCGTGCAAGTAAAGGAGTGTAACTATAAACCAAAACTGAGTCGCGCAAGGAAGGGCCGCAGCGGCAATTCAAACCTTACGGTTACGGGTCCGTTGTAAGCCTGGATATCGGACCGGTCCGACCCAACATCCAAAAACCAGGCTAGGGCTCGGCCGACTCAGAAAACACGAGCCGGAACTCGGCCCAGATTCGATTGAATTTAAAAATATAATTTAATATAAAATAATATGTAAATATACTTAATTATAATAAATATTATAAATAAAAATAATAAAAAATTTAAAAATAAAATTATTGGACCCGAATCGGGCTTATCGGTCCCACTCGGGCTGGCCGGCCGATAACGAGTCCAGCTGGGTACTGGGTACCCAGCGGCGGCCCAGCCCGATGCCCAACCTTATTCGATTGTTTATATCTCATGCCTGGTTGGTGCATTTTTTTTTTTTAACCACTAATGACAAGCGTGACATTAAAACTCAATGGGCCTGTTGTTTATATCTTCTGTTTTAATCAATGCATTATTTTTTAACCAACAGTGACAAGTGTGACACTGAAGTTAAAAAAAATTAAAAGTTCATATAAGTGCGCTTTACAGCACTTTTCATACCAATCTTCATTAAATTAAAATTTTTTCATGAAAGGGGCTGAATTAAAGTTTTTAAATTTTGATTGGGGCCGAAATATTATTTTTCAAAATTTTTATGTAAAACAAGTGAAGTTTTCTAAAATTTAGATATATTTGAAAAAAACATTGAGTTAGAGCTGCTTCGCTTTGGCTTTGAATGTCAAAACTAACCATTGTCAGAGTGAATGCCATATGGACTAGATTAGCAAAGCATAAAATGCCCTTGCAAATCCTCGTCTTCATTTCATTCTTTGTGCTAAGTTTAACCAAGTCAAGAGAGTCTTGGCACCAGAGTACAACCTTAAAGTAAAAATTCAAAAAAAAAAAAAAAAGGATATTGTAAGTTTATGCAGTGGCGGAGCTACTTGTTAGCTGGGGTGGGCCACTGCCCACGCCAACCATTCAAAAATTGGATTATAATGTCCCAACATCATATTGCTATAACCCTAAAATTATATGCAGTGCCTACTCCACATTTGTGTCGCCAAGGCAAGTGCCCTACAATTAAAAAATCTTGGCTCCGCCACTATTTATGAATGGGGCTGGGCCCCGGGCAGGGCCGCAGGCGGGGGCCCGGGTCAGCCTGGGCCCGGCCCGTTAAGGATTAAAAAATATATTTAATACTAACAAATATATTTTATATTTTAAAAATATTTTTTATTATTTTTGTTACAACCGAGCGGGGCGAGGTCGGGCCCGGGTTTCATATGTCGGGCCGATGCCCACCTCTATTTGTTAGGTGGGTGCCCCTTCAACCCCAAAGTATATTCAAGTGATCAAGCACAGAGAGTTGTGTCTCGCCATGAAATTGGTTTGATGACCAGATTATCCCCTTGAGTTTTTCCATAGAAGCATTCTCTTGTCCGCAGTACACGTGAGCTTGATGATATAAGGAGCTGTGAAACAAGAAGAGTCAACGAAGCCATTTTCGGGAGAAGGAAAAGAACAATTTAATTTTACGGCCTCTAACATAAGAATTGAATTTTTTATTTTCAATAAAACAAGGGTCCAAAGTTGTGTTGGTGTCAATAATAAGTCGAGTCGACCCAAACTAGAACACTATTCCCACCCCACTAGTGATGGGTAGCACAAGCGATTGGGTTAGGTGGCGTGTTGTAGCGACGTCCTTAGTTCGATTCTTGAAAGGTGCTATCCTGCTAAACACATACTCTGTTTAGGATATGGATGCAAATCTATATCCCACTTATCCCAAGATTAAAATCCTGGGATTTTGACCCGTTTTTTGATGTGTTATGGATCTTATGACTTATGAGTTATTACGTGGATCATGTTAAATTATGTTTCTTAATGTCTTACATCATGTTGTGTTACTATGACTTATTAATGTTTATGAAGTAACTTCATACCTAAAATAAGCATGTTATTATGTATAACATGTTTTTTTAATAAAAAAACATATTTTTCACCTTTCTTGACTTTTATGATTTTTTTATATTTTTATTAAAAAATAATTTTACGATACACTAACGATACTTTTCCATACAACATATCTATTGGCTGGACCAGTACAACTTACAATACTCTTTTTACAACATTGGGTTCAAGCAATGAAGCAAATAAAACAAAAGGAAAAAAAAAATCTCCAAGAATTTTTACATTCATGAAAACTACGCAAATTGGATTTTCCATAGGGAGAGTATGCCAACAAAACATGCTGCTGATAAAGCCGAATTCCTTATAAACCAGATAAAGCTTCTACGAGGGCAGAGATTGCTGAAGAAAATGTCAGACAACTTGAGAAAAGGCAAGCCTCATTGAAGCAAGAGGCTGCTAATTTGAAACAAGATTCAATCGTCTCAAAGAATTAGTATTTGCCACTCAGATACAAACAAGTCGTCCAATAATGAATGAACAGACTCTAAATTTTCATTAACTTTGAATATTAGGAACTGCATGTGAGTGTTCCATGAATCCACTTTGAATTTTTTATTGTTCAAGTGTTCCATGAATTTACCCTTTAGTTCATTAATTTTTGGATCATATTCATGAAGCACTCACACCTTTAGTCCATTAAAAGCCCGGCCGTCAGCCTACTACGGCCTATCCTTGTAAGGACCGACTTCGAACTGCAACACACACAAGCCTTAGCACACCCCACACATATATATTACCATACATTTCCGCCCCTAAGAAGAAAATCCAGCGTCCAACCAAGTTTCCAAAGGACATGCCTGTCTGCTTGTCTGCCTGCCTCCATGTGCTTCCACTCAATCTTAAGATGATCAAGCCAAACTTGCCCACCAAACAAAATAAGTGCAAATGGAAACAACATGCATTCACATTCTGGTTGACTTAAGGGTAGCCCCTAAGTCTAGTCTACCTTAGCCAAAGTCTTTTGGCCATGTCGAAAAAGATTCGGGCCGAGAAATTTAAGCAATGGTGGAGCCACATGCTCCGCCCACACCAGCCACTTAAAATTTCTTTATTTTCACATTGGCATATATATATATATATATATATATATATATATATATATATATATATATATATATATATATATATATATATATATATATATATATATATATAACACATACCCATTTAACCAAAGCTGTCTGATCTAACATGATGGACGCTTAAAAAAAAAAACAAAGAAAAAAAAGTGACAAACATTTTCCTTATCAACATGGACCAATTCCAAGAGCCATCAAAGCAAAACATGGACGAGGGATCTTCAGTAAGGTCTGCCTTACTAATATTCACTTTAGCTCTTCAATTTTCTAAACTTTTCCTGTCAGTTCAAATATCCCAAGTATAGGCTGAACAACGTTTGTCTGGATGGTTCTTTCAAAGGCACTTGTTTAAAATCAAGTTGGTGGTGTTCGCCATTTGTGTTCCTGCAGCGGTCATCCTCATATCATAGTGCTTTTACCGGTCAAAAACATATCATTCCTACCGAATTTTTGTTCGATCGAATGCTGGGAATCCTTCTTTTGTTCACTCAATAACATCTCTACAATTGTAGTTCTCGGATGCCTCGCAAGGGTCTAGGGCATGCTTATTACATTATCTTACAAGTTAATACAATTGTATAACCCGAAGGGGAATGTGGCGCTCGGATGCCAATCATGTGGCGCCTTGCCCGCCATCTCTTCTTAGTTTGAAGGGTTGATTTCGCTCTTCCTACCCATATTCAAATTTTGAACATGCAGGCAGTCTGATAGACCTATCAAGCTTTTGCATGGAGTTCTATACGGCCCATGGGATCTTGGACAATCAACTAAAATGTTTCTTTGTGTCACACACGCTTGTCTGTATTCACTGGGTCAATCAACCAGTGCATGAAATCAACTCCACCTTGAATGTCCAAGGAATATGCCCTGATTGAAGGCGCTATAAAATTCCAACCAGAGTCCTCTTGCACTACCACTCTTCTTCTTCTTCATCTTCTTCTTTTTCTTCTTCTTCTTCTCACATATCTTTACCATAAATCTGTCACCCATGTCATCATCAGGTTCATCTTCTTCTTCTTCCATAGAGTTTGAAGCGTTTCTCAGTTTCAGAGGGGAGGACACTCGGAAAGGCTTCGCAGGACACCTCCATGAAGCCCTGCATCAGAGAGGCATCAAGACTTTCATCGACGAGGAGAGCTTGGAGAGGGGAAAGAATATCAAGGAGCGAATCTTCAGTGCGATCGAGAGGTCGGCCGTCTGCATACCCATACTGTCTCCGTCCTACGCCGACTCCAGGTGGTGCCTAATGGAGCTGGCCAAGATGGTAGAGTTCAGGAAGAAGATCATCCCCATCTTCTACCACGTCGATCCTTCCGACGTCCGACATCAGAGAGGTGCTTTTGAGGCAGCCTTCCAGAGCTACCAACTGCGCTTCGACAGGAGCACGGTGATGGAGTGGAGGAACGCTTTGCGGGAAGCTGCTGATATCTCTGGTTACGATCTCAGAAACGTTGCTAATGGGTGAGTCTAAAAGGCGCAGTTGGGTGTGATCCTCAAGCGTTCTGCCCAACTGCCCATTAATCTGCTGAGATTTCAGGCCCGCTCCATGCTTCTGTTGTTGATTTACAGTAAGAAACGAATCAATCGAATTCTGATTCAGTATTTTGCTTGTGTCCCCTTTACATGGGCAGCAATGAGGCAGCACTGATTCGCTTGATTGTTGATAAAGTTTCGCAAGAACTCGTCAATGGACCTTACAACTTGGCTGGTATGAGTGGCAGCAGTCCAGGGTACACGGCCATCCTAAACGAGCTGAAGCGGCTGGAAGAGCAGCGAATGATGAAATGTGCCGACTTGATGAGGCAGAATTTTAAATTTTAAAGAATATATGTAGCTAAAAAAAAGTCACTAAATTGATATTAATGAGCACCTGACAATGGTTTATGGAGGCATTAGCAATTCTTTATGATTTTTTTCAGTTACACAAATCCCAAGTAAATCATGAGATTTGGAATATAATCAAAACAATATCAAATGTTTGCTAGGGCTTTCAGAGATTTACACATAAAAGCAGAGATGTGGAAAAGCTAGGAAAAGATATAACAAAAAATCATGGTCTAATTTGTGAAAAGGAGAGATAATTTCCAAAATTGAATAATTATTTCTAAAACAGAACTGCTATAACTTATCATTATTGCTCATGCGAGTCTCAGTGTCTCTCATTGCATTCAATTTTTTCCACCTTAAATGACCATGTCAAGCCTGCTAACGTTCTTCAGGGTTTTGATGGTTTAGATAAACAGGTCCCATTACCATGTCAAGTTGCTTATAGCGAAATCAACAACCCATAAATTTTCTGTTTGCCTACATACAGTTACACAACGTTTTGAAGACAATTTAGCTATATAGACAGTCAAAAGACTGCCAAGACAACGAGACTTGAAAAGCAGAGAACTAACTTGAAATGGAGCATAGATAAGCAATTATACCTCATTAGTTCTTGAAAATTGTCCTTCTTGGAAACCACACTTCTGCAAAGAAAAAAAATCCTAACGCATTAGGATAAAAGGTTGTAAGTGAGATTAAACTGCAGGATTAGGTCACTGTCATACCTGCAAACCAAAATCATGTAAAGGTGAAGAGGCTTGGAAGACAGGTTTGATATTGCATCAGCAACATGATCTTTAGTGAACAAATAAGCAACTGGCTAACCAAGAAGCCATCTGCAAAATAAGATGAACAAAATTCAATTCAAACAAAACATCATCATTTGATGTTTGGTTGCATTTCAGAATCACAGTCATTCAGCAGTGTACAGCATCAGTACTCAAGATTTCATGCTTGTAGGGTAAGCAAAATGAATAAACAATGTAGACATTGCCTACACATCATGCTCAAGATGATTACTGTGCAAACTTTTGGAAAAATTAGTAACTTATTGGTTGAATACTACCCACTTGCATACAGAAGATTGATCCATGTCTCAGTTGCCCTAACCAAGTTTTATCAGAAGATTGTACATTATGTAAGTAGTCAAATGGTCTGGCTGTCAATGTCAATGAGGGCAGAGGTTTCCTACTGAACCACCTGGAATAAACTAGGAAGGAACTTAACCTCAGAATACTTAATAGGTTCTTCCACTGCATCATTATAACTTAATCTGAGGAGTTATGAGTTGTTTCTCTGCAGTAAAACCACGGCACGTGTCCTGCCATATGAGGCTCCACACATGCGTACACAAACTTAAAATGTGAACATGTGGAATATAATTACATCTTATTCCGTCCATACATAGCCATAAATATGTTGATCAGTGACTATTTTCCAGATGCAGACACTCGGCCACAAAGCATTCAAATGATGAACTAAACCAGTACATGTGCTTGCATCAGCTAGACATATATGTAGATATTCTAGGTTTAAATTTCCGTCACAACTACAGTTGTACACTGGCTACCAAACCGAGTAAACTTCCAAGCAGAGTCAATTCTAATATATAGTGGCGATTGTTAGATAAGTATCTGAATTTGTTTCAACAGTCAGTACCACAGCTTTTGCATATAAAAAATAAATTCGTTATTTTTGGTTTATATTTAAAAGCTCTCAGATAATTCAAGTCTAAAAAATGCAAATCTGGTTAATTTCTGAGAGTAGCCAACTCAAAAATATGGTGGCTTCTGAACTATCTGAATTTGTGTTATCATATTAACCATTAGCTTTCGCAGTTCCAACAGATTAAGATTTTGAATATTATATTTATCAGCTGCCACATGAGCTAAAAATGTGAAACAGTTTACGTATAAACATATAATTCTTCTATCTTTTTGTTTTCCCTGCATGTATGATTGAATTAGTGCACCTTAAACTGGCATACTTCAGAACCTGCCAGTGCAACACTCAAGAAATGCATACATCTGAACAAAGCAGCAAATATAAGTTTGGTCATGTATCTGCAGAATGGACAGTAAAAGTCAGGATGCTAAAAATTGTGAAGGCAGCTAGAGTTGAGTTGTCTCAGGGATGCATGAATAGATAAAGTGCACAACTAGCACCTGTGCCTGCAATGGTTTACCCATTAAGAGTGGGCAGAGTAACATGACTTTCCTGCATCAAGCTGCTAAGGTCGATAAGCCCAGACAATTCATTAGCAGGATCGTTCTGACAACCAGATTGCTCAACCAACACTTTTTCTAGGGGTCTAATCCCCAGAAAAAGTGGAGGATATCTGCCAGTAGGTCTTTGTTCAGTTCATGAACACAAAGTAGTGAGAAGGGCATTTTCTGAATTGATTCAAGCTGCGATGATACTACCTGTCCATCTTTCTGTAGAAGCGTCTGCCACAGGCACAATTAAATTTGTGATTATTCCGAAAAAATAAAGAACCAGACAGGTTGATGGGAAAAAAAAGCCTGTGAAGGAACCCAATCAAGTCAACCTTTGGAGGGTCTTTATCAATGTCTACAAATAGTAGCTCTCTTTTCAAGCATAGGCTTGCCAAAGCATGTTCCGCCAGTTCTCTGATATGTATTAGGTAGATCATGTCCTCAATTATCATGACCCTTAAAGGCTCAAACAATGATGATTGCTGTCCAAAAAGGAACAAAAGGTGGATTACCATAAATTTTTGTGGCTCCTATACAAATTTACAGGTTGCATCAGTTGACATGTTACTGAAAGGTGAATATTCAACTATCCAAATTCTAATTTGAAGTCTTGGCAAAACAAATCCCACACAAAAAAATTGCTTCTTTACCAACACCAGAATGTTTCTATAGTTGTACGTACTATATCTTCTCCAAGAAGCAGCAATGCTCAACCTCTAGACTGGCTAACTCTCAAATGATTCAACTGTCTGCGAACATATAATGAGTTTCCACATCGACACTAACATTATTATTCACAAAAAAATAGAGTTACTAACTTAAATTAATTCCCACTCCTGAAAAAACCAGAACATAAAATTAACTACATTATGAGCAACAGAAATTGGTATATGAGTTGCAAAACAAGGAGAGGACAAGAACTAGCTCCTGGGGAGACAGAGAACGAAATGGGAGTGGGAAGCATATGAAGGCGGGAGAATATGAAAAGGAATTTAGCACAATTATGGGATTCCTAGAAACAGTGGATTTCTGACTGAGAAAGACACTCCTAAGGAATGAGAAGAATGTTCCAGTGTCATGATTTGGAACACTTTCTCCTCATACAAGGAACTAACAAAATATCATTCGGCGTTAGGCTGATATATATTAAACTTTGGTTGCAAATTATACATTGGTGCAGAGTGAGAAGCTCATTTGGGCTCTAAACCCAAAATATTCTTTGCTGCAGTTACAGATCAACTATCATTATTACACATCCTATACTTCGTTCTTCGTTCAAACCAATGGCATGTAATTAAGTTAGAAAATCCTTCCACATGGGCGTTGCAGGTTTCATTTTCAAAATTTCTGACATAGAATTTTGTCATTCACCGAGTACATACTAGCAACATTAAAATGTAGAATAGCTGACCAAGCACGATTTTATCAGATTGCATGGGAAGTGAACAACAGCACCAAGAGTACAGTTCTATATATATGAAGTAATGAAATTCAAACCTTTTTAATCAAATCTAGTAAAACCCAAAGGTGTGCTTGCAGTTCAGGCCCATGACCACCACCCACCATTACTGCCGGCCTAAGACCTGTAATTAGTGGTAATATATCTGCAAATTTAATAAAACAAAGTAACTATCCCATCACTTGGATATCTTTTTGAAAGTCTGCAGCTATGGTGTAATGCCTGAATACTCCTGAATCCTAATGGTATGCACTCACCTTCAAGAGCTCTTATAAGGACCACTGGAAGGAAATGCCATGTCATTTTCTTTTCATCATTTTTTCATTTCCTAAAAAAATTTCCTTTTAAATTTTGTGCTTGTGCCCACCTGTGCACTACATCAATGGTTGTTTGATTGTCTTCACTCCTACTTTCATTTCTGATCCATAGAGAATTTGACATGTATACTATAAATCTCTGCTGTTTCGTCCGTGCTCCATCACGCACGGAAGAAAACACCTAGGTCCGACGTTCATCCGCGGATAAAATTTGTAGCCCTTAAAGGTTCTCATTTGAGCCTCGCAGGCTCTCTCTCTCACCCGCCTCCTCTTCACCCTCGTCTCGTCGACCAGGACCTGAATATGAACGCTCCTGCTCAATCTCTAACAATGAGTCAGGGCGGCAGTGAATATGTCCTGGATGGTAGGAGAGAGAGAGCTTGTGAATGCGACAGAGAGTCAGGTCAGGGTTGGAAATGGGGAGGGGAGGGGGCAAGAGCACTCGTCCGCCGCTCCTCCAGCGAGCTATGCATCAGACAGGAGAGGATACCTTGGGGAAGGAGCTTCTCTGGCAGTCGACGGGGCTTCATAGTTCATGGCGAGCAGAGGACTTGGGTGATGGGTCCCCACCATTACCAAGCACTGTCGAGGGTGGAAACCCGCCACCGAGTGACAAGAATGAAAGAATATGTTAGACCCTTGACAAGGCTGCCACTACAGGCTGCGGTTGTTCCCGGTGCTTAGAATACTGAGGTGTGAGGGTGAGGAGAAATGAAATTTTACAGTTGTACAAATATGCATTACTGCGGCTGTTGATTAAGCTATGATCCAAAAATTAGTTCCCATGCAAATTAAGTTATGATCCACAAATTAGTTATGTTGTTGATTGTTATGAATTAGTTATATTGAAATTTACAATGTTATTATTGTCAGGGTGTGCAAAATAGACATGTGGTGTTGTTCCTACTCATATCCTGCCTTTTAACAAGTACCAGTTTTTCTTCTTCTGTTTCTCTCTCTCTCTTAAAAAATATAAACATCATAATATATTTATGATCACCTTTTTATATAAAACATGCTTTGATTCTTATTGTTTTTGTGAAAAAGGTTGAATTTTCAAATATCAAAATGTTGACGCTATAGGAGCCGATCATTTTTTCTTATTACTATTAAACCATATATATATCTAAATTTTTGCTAGAAAATTATTTAAAAAAATATAAACATTATAATATGTTTATGATGGTTATTTTGATACAAAACATGCTTTGATTTAATTTGTTTTTATGAAATATTTGAATTTTCAAATACCAACTGGAGCCATTCATTTTGGTTTATTATAAAGGTACTATTAAACTCTAAAAATGATCCACTCATTATTTAATATACGTTTTTCATCATCTTAAGATCATATCGGTAAAGTTAGATTACTTCTCTGATCTAATGGTCTGACACCTACCAAGATACTTATATATTAGAGGTTAGCTGCAACAGCATTCACTCTCTCTACATATGTTTAATAATTCAGTTTTTCATTCTTTATTTTTATTTTTGTCCTTATAACTATGAGACTATTGTCTCTTTAAATATGTGTGTTTTTTAGAAACTGACAGTTTAGAGAAAAAAAGAAAAAAGTGATGAGTATTTTCATTATCTAGTATTCGTTCGCACATTTTTCTTCTTGTTTTTTTTTCAACCATCTATGTGCTTTAAATGGACAACGACTTTGGATATGCAAACTCATCATTTACTATATGATAGGTCCCTGAAAAGTCAGATTGGTTAAATGTAATAATTATGGTTTGCAATCTAGCCTTCTTGAAAGTAAGTTGATGGGAAACACATATGAAGTTGATCATTTTTTTTAAATTTATTTATATTTTTACAACAAATTAAACGGCTTGTATAACATCAAAAATTTGATGACAGAGAAATCCCCATCTTTTTAAAACAACTTAAACTAAAGCATGTTTAAACATGTTTTGCATCAAATTAGTTTTTATGAACATATTAGGATGCTTTTATTTTGTCTAAAATATTTTTTAGCTAAAAAAGTAAACGTTCTGGTTTTTATCGTACTGATTTCATATATATATATATATATATATATATATATATATATATATATATATATATATATATATATGTATATCAATTAATTCTATACTCCTTACCATCAATTGTTATTGAAGAACAAAAAACTTATCAAATATCAATTAATTTGAATCCTAACTGATTTAAGTACATACATAAATTTAATATGGATTCATAGCGTCACCCAAATGGCCGGAGGTTAAATAATACTTATCCAATTGCATCAGCATCCTGTCAACTAGGTTTCTGCTTTTTTTTTTTTTTTTTTTCCTTCCAACACTTCTCAAACAATGAAAAACTAGTACACTTCTTATACTTTTCATATGATTTTCCGTCACATATTAGTGTAAGAAATAAACATCTTCTCCTCGTATTCTTTTTTCAAGTTGTATGCTCTGTATTTTGTCCGCAATTTGTTTTAAAAGGAAAACCAAATAAATGGCTTGTCTATAGTAAAAAGGGCTCCTGGAAGAAAAGAGAGGGGAGGGAGGGAGAGCATGAAGTTGGTTCTGCTAGTAGTTCTCCTCCAGGTTGCCTTCAGTTTCCACCTGGTTCACTCCGAGAAGGATGGCAAATTGAGCCCCAAGACATGCGAGGAATTAGGGTTCACGGGCCTCGCCCTCTGTTCCGACTGCAACACCTTGGCCGAATACGTCAAGGACGATGGTGATCCTTTGTCTCTCATCCCCTTATTTCTTTTTGGTTGAAGATCTGATTGCCTATTAATTATTCGTTGACGGATTGAGATAGATCCAGCCTTTTGGCGGGTTATTGGAGCAATTATGCTGTTCTTTCTTCATATATTTCCTTCCATGACCTGGTGTTGTTATGCTGAACTCCAAGGTTTTCTGATCTTTTGCGATTTTTAAAATTGGTTTTGAAACAATCATGACGTCTAGTTTTTTTAGTTTTGGGGTGTTTAGAATTGAACATTTCTTTGGCGGGTGGCTAAGAGAAGATTTCTTTAGTTCTGGCTCTGTTGGGTTGTCCGTTGTTTGGTGGTGTGTGGTTTCATAGAGGAGGGGAGGACAGCACAATAAATTCCAGAAGTTTGGGAAGCCAATTGGAAATGGTTCCTTAAAACTGCGTCAAGATAATATACTACCTAGTTGTTTTTAAGACATAGACTCCTGTTTTTGTTGACTCTGTATGTATGCATCTACTTATAAGCACACCACTTTATAAACTAGGTATTGTTGCATTTTTCTTGTAAGGTAGATGGTTGTCTCGTTCTGGAGGATGATTAATTTATTAGACTGATGATGAATTTTGACATTTCCACGTTTCTGTCGGTTTCAGCACTGGTATCCGAGTGTCGGAAGTGTTGCACAGAGGATTCTGATGATTCCATGAGTAAGGTATGTTTAATAGTTCACGGAATAGCTGTGGTTGCTTACTCTTATTCAATGATTTGGATTCTTTGCTTGATCCATGGTTTCTGATTTTAAGATTTTTTGCTACGTTTTAATGTGTTAATCACCTATGATCATTTTCTTTGTTTGCTTTCATTAAGGTGGTTCTACATTCCAATTTTTCAGGTGCTGTTGGTTTTTAACTTTCTATATTTTTCTTTCACCTTTTGTTGGTGTCCATGTGGAAGCATGTTCATATTTCTATTCACATTTTTCAAGAAATTTCACAGGATATTGTTTGCCCTCAGTTTACAGTGCATGCTGCTCCTAACGCATCTCATCGAGCTCAGTTGATGAGCTTAGTTAGGCTTAAAATGGGACAATTTGAGCCAACTGCTAATCATGATTAGGGCAGTGCAAGTCAATAGTCGTATTATAATGGAGTGCTCCTTGTGGCATTGGCTTTGGCTTGATTTTGGGTAGTTAGTAACTACTACAGCCAATCAAAGTTTGTGGTGGATGAAACATGAAAGTATGCTGCTTTTGAAGATGAGGGAGATCTTGCTAGTTGCTACTTAAGGGAGAAATCAGAAAATGTCAATTTGAAGCTATATTTGCTGTTTCGCACCTGAAAGATTAACTTCTTGTTGAAGAAAGATAGCAATTTTTCTGATTTCTTGTAGTTGACAATGGCGATTGCCGATCGTTTATTATTTGCGTTAAACAAGATCATCTTGTGATCTATAACAGTGTTATCCGTATCGTAGATACTAGATACGTATTGTATAGGTTGGAAAAGTACCTATATGGAACGGGCATGATACACAAAATGCATGTGTATTGTGCTTGTGTCGGCTGTATCTTACAGCTGATACAGGCGATATCTTGCCATATGACTTTGTTTTTCAAAATGGGTCTGATGCCCCTTTTTTGTTGTGATTTTTTTAAAACAGTTCCTCTTCCCTTTCATTTTCAACACCTCTAAGAGTTGTGAGAGGTGGGTTTTCACTGTTTTAAAAAGAAATCACCAAGAAATCATTATTTGAGGGAGAAATCACCAGCTTGAAGGGACGAAGATGAAAATGAAGAAGATAATGAATATTGTTTATTTCATCATAAACATTATTTCAATTCTCATTTGACAATTAACGACTACAGATTATTCGTTTTGATGTGTTGTAAAATACTTTAAAGTTTACAACTTTACACTTTATTTTATTAACGTGTCGTTACATATGAACAATAAATCATGAAGGTTCATTATGTGTGTAATGAATTTTTTATATAGAACACATTTTTTGTTGATTTTTCAAGATTTTTTTCCAAATTATTCTCCATTTTACTATTTTTTCTATCTTTTATGAATTAAAAAATAATTGACGATATGTTTGCAATATGTCACGTAGGTCGGCCTGACTGATATGCATTACGATGTGGCTTTTACAATATTGATGTTTAAAACTTTGAACTTATTTCTTGATGTGCTATGATTTATGACATCATGATTATGTTATGTTAAATTGATGAATGTTCATTGCTATAATAAGGCCTTTATTTATGTGACATGTTTTTCTATAAAAAACATTTTTTAATCTTTTTTGACTTTTTTCTATTTTTTATGATTTTTGAATTTTTGAACCTTAAAAAATTTATAATTTTTTATGATACATTACTACATTGCATTTTATCTTGTTAGACTTCTTATATGTCCTATTGTTGAATGACTTGAATCTAACAACTGTTTAATTGCAACTTAGGTTACATACTCTGGTGCAATATTGGAGGTCTGCATGAGGAAACTTGTATTTTATCCTGAAATTGTGTCCTTCATCGAAGAAGACAAAGATCAGTTTCCATATGTGAAAGTTCAATATGCTTATGCTTCACCCCCGAAACTGATCATGGTCAATGAGGATGGTGAAACCAAAGAAACAATAAGGTTGGTTTAGTACCCAAATACTTGCTGAATTCAGATTCATTGGCTCTTTTGTCATGAATGTTTCATTTGTTTGTTTGCTTATGTATCCAACTGAGGCACTGCATAGGAGCATCTGCTAAATGGATTATGCATGTATCTCTTGTTAAGTAAGCTGCTTGTTAACCTCCTTGGGTATGTTTTAAATACATTTTAAAGTCTAAAAAAAAGTATCTGAACACAAACATCTCTGTTTTTTTTTTTTTGGTATACATAATCACTGGAACATCCTCTGTAGTTAACTGTATCTATAGAAGAATCAGAGTTTTAGCTGGCAGTGCGAGTCATCTCGATATTCGAGATGGAAACAGTTCCTGATAGGAATATAATAACGGAATTTAGAATGGTATACCAGTTTGTTATTCTGGAATATAAAATCACATAGGTTCTTTTTATGAGGTGGCAATTGGAGGGACTTACAGACATTTAGAAAGGAGTTGGCCCGTTGCACCCTGCATGTGGTAGCCACCACCTCTAAGAGCTGTTCTGTACTAAATCTACATTTTAGTGTACTTACAAAGGGAAGACCGACTTGCTTCCCAAATGCATAAACTGCATCTAGTTGTAAACTTCCAAATGAGCATTTTGAAGTCAGTTCCAGAAATATGTAAGAATAGTTTTGAGTGTTGAAATGCACTACATGAAGAATAGGTATACTGGTTATTCAAATGTTCCATCAATTTTGAAATTTGTATTCTCTAAATCTAATTTCTGTTTCTTCTCAAGAGAATTAGTCTGAATTCTTTTTCTTTTCAGATACATAACTAATTAATAAATTCTCCAAACATCCAGGAAAAACAGGTCCAATCATCTATTTAGGTTGGGCACATGAATAAGCATCTGTCGTAGCATTGGCCTCATCTTCTCCATATCTCCAGAATATGGGCCAATTTTTTACGGTTACAGTCTTTTTTTTTTACCGCCATTTTTTCCAAATTATGTTTTCGATTGTTAGTCTATTAAATCATCTGTGGCACTGACACACTCTGGAACGAGACTGCTCTAATTCTCTAAATTTAGGCTATGGTTTGCCATACATGTACTCTTACCCAGGTAAAAGCGAGGATCTTAGATCCCTCTATTACTTTGAATCTCTATAACTGAAATTGTAAGTTTCCTCTTATCGTTGCAGAATTGACAACTGGAAGCGCGAGCACGTGCAGCAGTTTTTGAGAGAGAAGGTGAAACCAAGCAGAGGGTCGAGCTAAAACTGGGTGCCAATCCTCCTGTTTTTACAGAACATGTGCATCCACCAATTCCTAGCAGAATTTGACTCATAATTAATTTTTGGAAATTCTTCTGTTCCTTCTGTACTTCCATAGTTGTTACTAGTCTCTAGTTGAGATGCGAAAAGTAGAAAAAGTTCGGCTGTGTAACCTTTCCTACTGAAAGAAAGGAGGCTTCGCGATTCAAAATTGTTGTGCTTGTTGTATTGGACAGGAAACCAGCACCTCATCTAATTCTGTTGCACGTCCCTCCTGCAAATTCTCTTTCTTGGCAAGATCCTCCTTTTTGTTTGTGTGTTATGGAGGAGGAAGGGAATGCGCTTTTCCTTCTCGTTGTCTTAGTCATTGGTATAACTGTTATCATCTTTGTTGCAGCTACGTGGTGATATGAGCTCTGTCCTTTATCGACGCACGGGGTTGTGGCTGCCGACATCATGCAAAACCAAGAAGCGGCTAGTAATTTTGGATAGAAAAATCAAATATTTTAAGAGGGCATTCGATAGGAAGAACATTGTGTCCTTAAAATACATTGCGAAATATAGAGTGATTATGTATACTTTTTTCTCGCTAGAATTTAACAATCAAACGCTAGAGGCCATATATTTGTATGGTACTCTTCTTATCAAATGGCCTCATATCTGCTTGTAGAAACCGAAATCCCATAAATGTCCTTATTTCAATAGCATCTTTAAGCATTCATTCTATTGACCGGTCCAGGTGCTTCAAGATCTTAAATTAAATTGAAATATGATACGCAGTTAAGGCCACAAATATGTGATTGGTGTGAGCGAATCTGGGGATCAAGTTCACATAAAGAAAGAGAGGAACATAAGTAGCGAAAGATTAATCACTGTTTTTTGAGCCAATTTCTTTGTCAATACTTAATAACCTTGCCCAAATAATATCTCCTTTATATTTTACATCCCACAAAAAACAATTATACTCTTGCCCTAAAAAAAATGTTCTCTTCTTCAATATA
This sequence comes from Nymphaea thermarum, assembly GCA_011799765.1. NCBI lineage: Eukaryota > Viridiplantae > Streptophyta > Magnoliopsida > Nymphaeales > Nymphaeaceae > Nymphaea > Nymphaea thermarum. The sequence goes on from JAANDH010000112.1 coordinate 182,323, forward strand.
CACAAAAGGTACATTTTTTAATGGTAGAACGAAACTTGCTCAAGTGTGAAATAATGTTGTTTTAACTGCATCGTTCCATTGGCTTGATCAATATATTGAATGGTGAGCATACTTCATATCGTTTTCATAATATATCCATGCACAGGTGGAGATATGATATCGAACTGTTTCAGCATGATCAAAAGCTGCAACCAAACGAAGAAAATGGAAACTTGAGCTCGATTTCCTTTCCAGGAGATGGACATCAATCTCCCTCTCTCTCTGCGTTGATCAAGCCATATATACATAGATTCCTTTTCTGCAATGACAAAATACAGTTAAGATCATGCTGTGAAAACGACAATGAATCCATTTTACTGATTCAAATCTTTTGCAATTACTACTTACCTTGTAGACAAATTCTCATTCCAATATAAGATGCAAAGATGGCAAGCATTTCATATCACGTATCCAGACGACACAGATTGGGATGAGTTACAGGATGCAGTCGCTCGTTCTGGTTCTCTTCTTCCTCTCTTTGGCTGTCATCCCCACCACTTTGGCAGTGAAGAAAGTACTCTCTGCCTCTCTCTCTCTCTCTCTCGCTCTCTCACTCACTCACATATGAAACAGTTGCAATTAAATCACAAAATTTCTTTTTATTTTTTTGGGATTTCGGGGAACATGGAGATAAGCTGATGATACAGGGAAAGTAACATTGTAGCTTGGCTTTTTCGTTTTACGTGGTGACAGTCATACGTAGTGTACTTGGGAGCACATCCTCACAAATCAGCAGCATCAGCAGCAACAGATGTTCAACAAAATGTGATCAATTCTCACCACCAACTTCTTGGATCTGTTTTAGGAGGGTAAGAACTATATATTATACTATCACATCTTCTTCATATCTTTTCCCAGTCAATGTTTTCTCTTAGCATATAATAAGGAGAAAATTGCACACATATATTATTATGCATATAGAATAAACCTAAATGACACGATAAGATGTTATCAACAATGGTGGAATGCGAAAAACCAAGCCACCCTCCTTTCTCCCTGCCCGAGGGTCTAGGAAGGCTTTGAAACTTGGGTTCTCATGGCTTCACGGGACATCTTTCAACTCAAATATTGTTCATGTTACCATTTCCAGTTAAAAAGAGTAACACCCACATGAATCAAGCTGGATGTATTTGCATGCTTCTCAGACTGACCAGGTATGCAAAGGGGCAGATGTTATCAACAATGAGTTACGAGGATCAATACACACACACACACACATACATACATACATACATACATACATATATATATATATATATATATATATATATATATATATATATATATATATATATATATATATATATATATATATATACACACACACACACACTCTCTCTCTCTCTCCCTCTCTTTTAGAACATCATTTTTTATTGTTAAAATTAGTCCATTTCTTATATGGTCGGCCAACTTATTTGAATTTTTAGGATTTCATATGCTATCATATATATGTTGGGGAGTTTACTACAACGTTGTTTACGTTTAATCGCAAGGTTGTCCATTCATGGAAGATGAAATTAGATCCAGGCACCGCCAGGCTTTCACTTGTGATCCTTCGTCTCTCACTTCATCTTGTTTTCCTCGCCTTTTTTCAGAGTAGAAAAAGCGAAGGAATCAATATTTTATTCCTACACGAACAACATCAACGGATTTGCTGCAATTCTAGATGAAGATGAAGCCACAGAATTGTCCAGTAAGAAAGCGTCTCCCGTTTCTTCTCCATTAATTTGATCTGCCATAACAATAATCTCTCTCTCTCTCTCTCTAGAGCATCCTGGTGTTGTGTCTGTTTTCCCCAACAAGGAGCAACAACTCCATACAACTCGTTCATGGGAGTTTCTGGGCCTGGAGAGTGAAGGCAAGACTGCGCCGAATTCATTGTGGGAGAAAGGCCACTACGGTGAAGATGTAATTATCGGACACCTCGACACAGGTGGGATTACTTCTACCCTTTAATTTCAAGCAGTGTGATTTTTGATGATATATAGTTAGCATCCCTCGTCTGCAACTCTTGCTCACATTTTTCTTCTTCATGGCTGATTTAGTTGGGAATATGAAATTGGATCTGATCTGATCTAAACTATTCAGATTTGTAGTAGTCCGGATTTTCTGAGGATGGAACTGTATTCGCCTATCTTTTAGATAGGATTTGGACTCGGATGCTAAAATAGTATACCAAATTCAAAATGGTAACTTGATCCTATCTTTTCCGAATCCAAGTAATCAAATTCGGATCTAGATCTACAATCACAATCCATCAATTGGCACTCCTCGATACTAACGCCGGTGCTGCTGGAATATTACTGCTCTTGTGTGCTTTCCTTGACTGACTTTATGTGTTAGATGGATCGTTGTCACTACAACCATCTTAATGTTGAGTTGCGTACAAAACATTAGAAGGATGGACCAAAGGACCATGCTTCGTCTTCACTATATTTTTATATATGGACAAGACGTTCTCTTAAATTTCATGAAGTATGAAGTTGATGGAGAAGAGTATTTTTGCATCGTTTAATCTCTCCTTCACAGGTTTCATACTTCGACAAAAAGCTTATGATTCGATCTCTTGCAGCTATATTATACATGAGAAATAATGAAAATTTCCTGCCACCTTTGACATCCCATCTTGGTGGTGGGAGGAGTTGGGCCTGTATATGTAAGGGAATGATGAGAATTTCCTGCAATTGTTGACATCTGATCTTGGTGGCATCAGGAGTAGGACTGTGTACCTGAGGAAATAATGAAAAGCCCTGTAATTTTTTACATATGATCTTGGTGGTATCAGGAGTTTGGCCTTTGTACATGAGGAAATAATGAAAATCCCTGCAATTTTTGACATCTGATCTTGGTGGTCGCAGGTGTTTGGCCAGAGTCAGAGAGCTTTAGTGATGAAGGCCTCGGGCCTGTGCCTGCAAGATGGAAAGGAGTATGCCAGAATGCGACCGATGTGAATGGTGTTAAATGCAACAGGTTTGCCGCCTAACTCCAGACTTCCCTCTCCTTTTCTTCCAATATTTTGCAACAAAGTAAGGTACTTGGCCCGTAATTGAACGTCTCCAATGGCGGCTGGACTACAGAAAGCTGATCGGCGCACGCTACTTTGACAAGGGCTACGTCAACGGCGCCGGTGAGCAACCAAAGGACGACAGGTCTGCTCGAGATTCGGAAGGTCATGGCACTCACACCGCGTCTACAGCTGCCGGCAGGTTCGTGCCGAACGCGAGCATATTCGGCGCGGCTAACGGAACGGCGAAGGGCGGCTCTCCAAGGGCTCGTCTCGCGACCTACAAGGTCTGCTGGGATCGCCAGTGTTTTGATGCTGACATATTGGCTGCTTTCGACGCTGCGATCAGGGACGGCGTCGACGTCATCACCCTTTCGCTTGGCGGCTCACCTCGTGACTACTTCAACGATTCCATCGCAATCGGCTCGTTCCACGCCGTCAGCCGAGGGATCACGGTGGTCGCCTCCGCCGGCAACGATGGCCCGATGCCGCAGTCAGTGTCTAATGTGGCTCCGTGGTTGATTACCGTTGCTGCTAGCACCTTGGACAGGGAGTTCGTTTCTTATCTTTCTCTTGGCAACAATAAGACTCTTCAGGTTGGTCTTGCATATTTTCCTTTTAGTGTTTCTCTTTTTTCTTACTGCTATCTGAATTGGGGATCCTAATTTGACGAAAAAGAAGTTGGATGTAACCAGATAGTTTTGAAAATGTTCAAGAAATAATAACTTTGTAGAAATAGAGAGAACAACCCGTAACATATGACTTGGCAATTCCACTTCTGCTGAGAATTTCATCTTCTAAATTTCAAATACTATCAATCTTTTGCAGCACCTAGTAGCATGAACGTGACTAGCATTTCATGAACCACGAGGGGATTTGGTCAACTAGTATCAGCATCAGAACCAAGTACAGGCAGCAAAATTGAGTTCATGATATATTAGTTTCTAATAGTAGAGACAGAAACATTCTTACTCTGAGCTATACCGCTTTTCCTTTTTGGGTTTGTCCTTGCGAAGAAGACTTAGTACTGTCTTCAACATCGTTTTTTTGTAGAGCTGCAAAATTTATCTACTTGTTTTTTAACATCTTAGGGAGCAAGCCTTTCTTCTTCAAGTTCATTGGCGAAAAAATTATACCCATTGGCGAAAGGTGCGGATGTCAGAGCTGCAAATGCCAAGCCCTTCTCAGCGTAAGTTTGCTGTGCATTACTTAACAGACGATCCTTTTTACTGTGGAAAACTAAGAACAACAGAAATGATCGCAGGAAACAACAGAAAAAGCCTGATGAATCTATTGAATCAAAGGGCTTTGATGCATAGCAATGGTTAATTTATTGGTTCATGCATTTAACATCATACAGAAGCTTCTATTCATTATACTTTGGGTTTTCTTTTTCTGCTTAATTTGTGCAGAAACTACTGTCGAACAGGTACTCTTGATCCCAAAAAGGTCAAGGGCAAGATCATAACTTGCCTCAGTGATTCTGCTTATGAAAATATCTTGAAGGGCATGGAAGTTAAAGATGCTGGAGGTGTCGGGATGATTGTGTGTAATGACGAGTATACAGGCAATGTTGTCAATCCTGAACCTTACTTTCTTCCAGCTACTCAGCTTAGGCTCAATGATTCCAAGGAGCTCTTCGCCTACATTAATTCTACAAAGTATGTTGCATGATTTTATTTTGAATATTGTATAGTGTAGTTGATGACATTTGTAATATCGTGGTTGAAGTTTAGAAGGGTCATGCCACCATAACTAAACCTCACGAATCTTATAAGCCCGAACCTATCCATGCCAGAAATGGCTCATGGAAACTCTGCTTGATGGATAGAGCTGCCAAAATTTTGTTAGAAATTGCATGAAACAGAATTTAGGTCAGCGTTTCTGTGCATTGAGCTGGTTTGCATAGATCAACAACCTCTGCTTGTTAAACTTCCAAAGAGTTGCTCCATTAATTACTAAGCTGTTTTAGCTTAAGATGCAGAGTTCACAGATAATGAATTTAAAGTTTACATATGGGAGAGCACTCTGAATTAGAGGGGACTTGCATGACTCTTCCTGTTTAACCTTAACTGTCCGTCTCTCTTGAGGAAGAATGAATTTTAACCTTTCTTGATAAGGCTATACTGATCACTGGAACACATTTGTAGGATGGCAGTCGCATATGTAGGCCCTTCAATTACAAAGCTGCGGACAACACCTGCTCCAGTAATGGCCTTTTTCTCATCACGAGGGTTCAACTCTATCACGTCAGATATCCTCAAGGTTTGCATCCATGTTATGCCATAAAATTGTGAATGCATCTAGAATCTATAATGTGTTGAGTACTAACTAGTGTTTTTCTTCCTCTTAATGAAGCCTGATATTACAGCGCCAGGAGTGGAAATCCTTGCGTCCTACAATCCGTTGTTGTCGCCATCAGAATATAACTTTGACAAGCGCCGGTCTAATTTTACTCTACTGTCAGGTACATCCATGTCATGCCCACATGTTTCCGGCATTGTTGGCCTCCTCAAGAATGCTCACCCTGACTGGAGCCCAGCTGCAATCAGGTCAGCAATCATGACTACAGGTATGGATCACAACTTTCTTATTCTCATAGAATGTGAATTGTGCAAGCACAGAATCTAGAAAGAAGCTTAAGTTAAGTGACCTGCTGCCAATTTACTGTCATGAAAAATCAGTTACTATTGTTATGCATTTTGCGTTCGGTTTCCTTAGTACGACATAATGAATATGCTCTATTTTGTCTTTCTTTGAATTCTGAAGCAATCCAGCAGGACAACCTAAAGAAGCCAATTACAAATGAGCCTAAATCAGTGGCAACGCCATTGGACTATGGATCTGGGCATCTTCATCCCAACGGGGCTTTGGATCCTGGCCTGGTTTATGACATTAACGCGACAGATTACCTCAACTTCCTGTGTGCTATTGGTTATAACAAGAAGAACATCTCCTTAGTTGCTGGAAGATCTTACTCATGTTCTGTACGTGTTCCAGAGGTTACAGACTTGAATTATCCTTCAATCACCATCTCCAATCTCGAGGGAACAAAGACAATTTCCAGAATCGTGAAGAATGTTGGGAAGCCCGGAACATACACAGCCAGCATCGACTCGCCACCAGAAATTGCGGTTTCAGTGAGACCACAAAGCTTGAAATTTGAGAGGATCGGTGAAGAGAAGAAATTCACAGTGACTGTCGAAACTAAGAAAGGTTCTTCTCATGGTTTTGTGTTTGGGTGGTTGAATTGGTCGGATGGTTTGCACCGTGTTAGAAGCCCGATTTCGGTTGGAATCGGTCCAGTCTGAACCAACATAACAGCTTGTTCCACTTGATGGACTGGTCATGTCCATTGTCATCTTCTTTCTGAAATGTTGAGAAACACAACTGTGTTGATGCCCTCAAAATCAGAATCCCTGTGTATGAACCTTATAGATGAAATTAGTGACTTACAGTTAGCCCACATGAAATACAAGATGAATCTAAAGGGAAGCAGGGACCTGCTGATCCATTGCAAATTCAATTTGAAGCAGCATATCCTAAACCAACTGCACATGCACATTAGCACAAATAAGTTTGTGGGGGAATTGTGAAGGGTGTTAAAACAGATCAGTCCTCAACCTTGCCATCTTGGACGTTTATCATATTCCTATATTTACCTCTAAGAATAATGAATCTTCCCATTCACTTTTATGCAGCACCCCTTACATCTTCTAAATTGTTTGTACAAATCCAACTGAAAAGATGCATACAGGGCATGCTGAAAATCCCACTACAAGAATTCTACATTCAATAATAACCTCATGCTCACCATGACAATTGTCCCTGTCTCTTCCATATTTGTAGCAATGATGTCTCCCATCTGGCAACCTAGTGGTGGTGGAGACGGATATAAATAAAGGGTGGGTACTAGTCCCATATGTGTGTGTCAGTGTATGAATCTTAAATCTACATTTAAAGTTAAATTTTACTGAAACCTTGATAATGTAGTTGAAACAAGAAATTTTGGGTCGTGCCCATTTCACATGGCCACACTTAGCTGTGCCACTGCTAATACTAAGGTCGAAACATAAGATTGGTTGTGGTTTTTAGCGACGGGACATGTGTACTAAAAGACTAAATGTTATCATTTAAATGCAGCAAATTGGATACAACATTAGTTAAGTCACTGGACTCTTCTATTTTACTGCACCAGAGTCTGCATCGAGTCGGGTGCGCACTGGAAATGGGTGCGGCTCCGACTCACACATGAGCCCAATTAGAATGTCATATTACTAAATTACTTATATAATATATGTTGTTTTGATATTTTCCTATGCAATACAATTATTCAAGTATGTTATATACATTAATAACTAAATTATAATAATATGTTTGTTCTTTTATATATATAATAAATTAAAATAATAATAATAATAATAAAATACCCTCGCCGCACTGCCGCACCTAAATTTTTTGGGATGCGTCGTTCCGGCACAGGCACCAGCACCGACACCCTGCAATATGGTGACATAGATCATCAGCATTGAGAGGTCTTGACTCTTGAGCACCAACTTGGACCTGTGGATGGTAGGCGGCTAGTAGGTGGTCAATCTCTAATTTAAGAGATATAAGCTTTGTTGGGCCTGTGGCTAATAGGTGGCCGATCTCTGGTTAAAGAGACATGAACATCAATGGGCAGTACTTGTTTGTGAGGTTATAAATAAGCTGAGGGATCACAAATCAAATTTCCTAGCATAGCTCTTGTTAGGAGAGCCTATTGTAATAATAAAGGACGGTACATCACAAATAATAAGAAGAATGATGTGAAAACTCTATTCCTTGATGCCCGGTACTTATAGGGATGTCAATATATCTGATATGAATTGGATATTCGATCGAACAGATCTGAAAAAATCGGATATAGAAAAGAATTTCATATCTGATTAAGAAATCAGATGGGATTCGGATTTAATAAATAGCATTCAATCAGATTCAGATATACATAAATATTCAATCGGATTCAGATATGGATTCAAACCGAATTCATTTTTAGACAAATATCTTGTGTCTAATGCTATTAAATTTTGAAAATTGACAAAATGTGGTTCAAAATTCGGATTCGGATATAAATATAAAAATCAAATTCGGATCGGATTCAATTGTAAAATAGAATTTCAGATTTGAATTCAAATATGACTTGAATTAAATTCTAATATGTGAATATTTGAAAAAATAAATATGATTAAGAATATATCCGATGGGTGTAACGCCCGTGCACCATCAACTTGGCGTCGCAATCTACTTCTGCTTTTCTAGAACATAGAACTCATGAAATTGAAACTAACATCGTGATTTCTTCGTGTCCGCTAGGCTCATAAAAAATGACACATTGTTTGACTCATAATGGTTAATGCGGGACCGAATCGGCCGATACAGTCTCCATACCGTTGGGCTTTAAGCCCCAAGTTTAATCTCACAACCTAAAATACCCGAATTGACTCTCTCTCTACTTTACCGATTGGTCGGTCGAAACCAGGTATCTCCATTTTCTCCCCCTTCTTTTTTTCTTTACTCGCACTTCTTCGTCTTCACTTCCTTGTCACTCGTCTTCTTTTCATGCTCATAATAGAGTCGGATACATGGTCCACGATTTATAATTTTTCCTTTCCCTGTTTGGTTGGAGGGATTAGCTTATAACGATGGTCGTGAATGGTTTTTAAGCCGGACAGAATGAATTTGATTAGCTATCTTTATTTTCTGGTTGTTCGCATTTACCTTGAAAGTTTCTTTTTCAACTATAGGATGATCAAGTGTTAATGGACTTGTTGATTGTGAAACCAACGAATTGGCACGAATAAGCTTGAAAGGATAGTTGTCCTTTTTCTGCAATTGTTTGGACCTTTCGGTACAATGGGCTGTTGACTTAATGACATCTGTTAGAGTCATAAAGCAGTGGAATGAAGTGCACTGTTAGGGGTCTTGAAAAATAATCGATGTCCCTGTGATTTTGATTTTGCTGGCTAGACTGTGTGTGGTGTTTTCAAACAAATAAGCTTTCTCTTTAAATTCTCCAGAAGGATTTTTCTTTTCCTAATACAACAATTTTGAACTGAATTTTAAGATTTCTTTGTGTCCTATCATCCAGATTTTGGTGGAAGTCGATGGATCTTCAAGGTGTTCATTTTCCAGTTCCTCATAGGGAGGTTACAGTTGATATTAAGGTAATCTTTTCATATGTTCGATTTTGTCTTTTGTATCTGTACGCTTGCTTAAATTTCTTAAGCCCTTTTTCTAAACTCAAAATTTATGTAGGTTTTCTGCACATAAACAATTTTGTGTGAGTAATATCTTTAGAAGATTGTTAGTCGGATTACGTTCATTGGATGAAATGCCATTCATACATAATGTGCATAGCCTTCAGAAGCTTCTAGAAATTGCATTGAAGCCTAAGATCACTTTATGTACGTGCAACAACTTAGCCAAAAGCTCACCTAACACTTGCAGGATGGATCTTAATCCACAATTGAGCACTCAGAAAAGGGGTATGAGCACATAGGTTAGTAGTTATGCTCAAACTATCAAACGTCTCGTTCTTTACAAACTTATCAGATATGGAACTGTTTGCAGGTCATTTCATTCAGTAAGGTTTACAAGGTGCCTTTTGGAGTTTTCTAAGCCAGTTTTGTAAATCTGTTGCATAAACTGAATCATTAAAATTTGATGTTAGTGATTCCATTTTAGGAAGAGAAATTTACAGAGACTGCCTAATTCAGTGATGGTTCTAAAAGCGGCACTCTCTGGCTTACCACTATAAAAGTAACCATTTACCAAAGCATAAAAAGGGTGGTGGGCACAAAATATGATTTTAGCCACCTGATTATTGTTATTCCTGAATTCTCTTCCTCACATTCCACACCCTTTTTGTGTATCGTTCATTACCTTACAAGCATCTATGTTTGTTTGAGGTTGTAGTAACTTAGTTTAAATTTGTTTTTTGTCATTCCTGAATTCTCTTCCTACTTTCCACACTTTTTGTGTATTGGTTCTTGTAAGCTTGTTCAGCATTTTGTGTTTGTTCTAATTTACATGAACTTTATTTGAACCTCATTTTTCTTGGCCCTTTCTTTTAGAGCTGCGGCTGTTGATTCTTATATTTCAACCGGTTCCATGAACACATATGTCAGGCCAAATGGTTGACCTACAGCTGGTGTTTCACTTGTGAATGCAAAATCCTGCTGAAATTTTCAAAGTTTTTCTGGACACATGATGGAATTACCCATCAAAAGCCTACTTTTTGTTTAGCAATCTGTATTTATCTTCTGCATCCGAGTGCCATCTCCATAGACTGCATATATATAGATTCTTTCTGATGTCTTAATCATTTTTTATTGCCCTTCAGATCAATTATGTTTTCATTTTTCACCCACAATTTTTGGGTATTAACATGATATATTTGTTCTCATTTTTCTTTTCATCTGATATGCAGGGAATCGGAACTGACATAATGATCTGCAGATATGAGGATCATTATATGGTATCATTTATGTCCCTTTCTTGGCAGTGGTAATTTATAATTTTATTCATTTAGGTGTCTCATTTGCTAAAACACATATAGGTGATAGTGACACAGATTGGAAGCATGGGAACAATACTGCATGCAAGGTGCGCTTACAACCTGCCATTTATTTCCTTTTGCTCTCTACTGCCATGGGATACTAGACTGCTCTTCATTGCCTGCTCTTTTCCATTATCCTTTTTGATGACTTTGTATTCACATATTTTGTTTTCCTTTTCGATACCTTCTCTTCATGTATGTTTTTGTTGAAAAGGAGTATCGTGCATTGTATGACTACATGCTGGGACTTTAGAGTTTTATTAGCTTCCTGTACGCTGTATACAAGCAATTTGATAACTTATTTCCTCTTCAGGAAAGAAGAAGGTGTTACCATCAATCCAACATTTAACGTGTCTGTAATATTTGGGAAGAGAGACGAGGTAGTTATTTGTTCTGTTTGGCCATCTCATGCATATTGGTAAAATGATCACTGTCTTTTTTGTTCTAGATGGCCATAATCTGTCATATGATTTGTGGTGCTTTCCTTTTTGCAAGGCATATTCTCACTGTTTACAATTTATATTGCTGCAGCCAATGATGGTGGCATGTGCACGTCAGCTTATTGAGAATATAAGGTCAGTACTGCTGCTATTGCATGTCAATGCAATGGGAATGGCTTATTCATATTTCATCTTTCAAGGCACCACTTAAATGAACGTAGATCTCTTTTTGGTTTATTGAGTTGTTGAAAAACCAATATCTGCATCTTGGTACAGTTCCATGCATATGACACTGAGTCCATAAGAACCTGTGGGGTAAATGGTAATATAATTGTTTAGTCGGTAGCACTTATTATTGTACCAGGAGCTGTGGAAACGGCTGAGAAATCCTCTGCAACTCTGGTTGCTGGTTTAAGGTTTTCGTTAGATTAAGTAAATGAGGGAACTTCTAGTTTACCATCTCCTCATCCACAAAAATAAAAGGACTGTTTCTCATATGCTCATTTTTCTTTTGTTACCTTCTTTGCAGTAAGTCTGGTTCATCAAGGCCCTTGTTGTTATCTCTTGGACTCAAGGACCATTCATCGGTTAGTTTCAAGATTTTTTGGCTTTTCATTCACTCTCACGCAGAATTCTTGTAGGCTCATTTTGCTGGACTTTTTGCAGGAGACCATGAAAAATATCGTATCTGTTGTGACTGACAACAGGCTCTGGTAGCAGGTGTGGTGCATCTGGCGCAGATTTAGTATTTCCTCATCAAAGCTGTGCAAGAATTTTGTCATGTTACTCGCAATTGTCACAATCAATCAAGGGGTGTACATCCTTGTCCAGTTCTCCTTTCAACACCTCATATGCCCTGTTGAAATCAATTTGTAAGATGCAGAAAGCTTGTACACTTCATTCATCCACCTTCTGAGTAAGGCATATTATTGGTGTTCATTTCTAACCCAAGTTTTTTGGATCTTCCACCTTGCATAAAATTTCCAGATCATCGTATTCCCCTGATACATTGATCTTAAGGCTGTACAAGTTTTTGGATGGGAGCATGATATGGATATTGGGCTTCAATAGGAAGTATCCTAGTCCTAGAGCTTGTACTATAGTTACCAGGATACAGAATAGACAGACGTGGTACAAGAGGAGGTGGGGAAACGAGCCGCAAAACTTTTACTAAGTGGGGGGCAGTATGTATGTATAGACTAATTACATGAGAAAAAAGAGTGAAAGGTAGTAGCACAAAAAAATTGAATAACTGAAGAACTTGAAGAGTGAAGACTAAAATTAAGTTGAAGTGTGAACATAATCTTATGTGATGCCATGTTTTCATTTTAAAGAAACAAGTTTCTCCAAGCTTTTGCATTCACCTCTTGGACAAGTGTCCAGTTTTAGGTATTGAAGCTTGCTTGTGGGGGAATTAGATTATCTTTTAAATGCGGGATAGGAGTTGGGTCGTGATATTATACTAAGTTTTTGGGATATCAATTTCCTGCGCCATCCATGCCAATGCTGGTGTCCTAATGAAGCTGCCCTTCTCATTCTGATGTTGCAGTAACTATAAGTTTCTATCTTTTGGAAAAAAAATGAGTGCAATATCTTGGTTTTCTTGATCAGGGTCGAGCTGCCATGTCCAAAGCATATTTTGGGGAAGTTTTTATAACACAGAGTCGATAGCAATAAAAAAGCACACTGTAATCTCATCAGTCTGCGTTATCTTTCTTGATCAGTATAATTATCTGCTATTTTTAGTTGAAGTTAGAAAATTCTTCAAAGAAAATCTAATTATATAAATAAAGGTAGGTCATCTCTTCGTGCTATTTTGCAAAAGGCAAAAATGATAAATTTTCATTGATTTAAAGGATTAAAATTTCAAAAGTAGCTGATGGTTAATATTTTTTCTATTAGCTATGTAAAACGTAATTTGGCTCGTCTTTAACAAGATGCCAAGATTAGGTGTGCTTCTTATTATTCTTCAAGTGCGTTTTTACAGAAATTTTTTTGAAGTTTTAGTTGTTATAAATTAGTTGTTTCCTTCTAGTTATTAATTGTTTAATATACGCCACTATCTCATGTTGGATTCTGAAGGTTCCGAGCTTGCTGCAGTGAGAAGTAATCTTACTAACCTTGGCCATGTACGGGCATTGATCTACAATACCTGGAGTGACACATACATTGATTATATTATGCACGCTAACTCGTTCGTTGTGCATAAACACCTTTAATATATATATATATATATATATATATATATATATATATATATATATATATATATATATATATATATATATATATATATATATATATATATATATATAT
>JAANDH010000112.1:195821-250387 GCA_011799765.1 Nymphaea thermarum
CACCGAAGGGCCGGAATTTAGGGGCATTTTGCCATTTTTGAAAAGACGAACATTTTTGGGTATTTCTTTTTTCCACTTTCCTTCCTTAATTTGGCCTCATAGGGGGCTTTTGAGGAATTAGAGCCTTTTTAGTTATTTTGTATGCGAGTACAGAAAAACACCGTGCAAGAAGGCGGTGCATATATAGCCAGCTTAATTGCCCCGAAGCTTATAGCACAACTGATTTGTCAGTCACTATTAGGCGGCTGGTCACTGGTTCAAATGTCAATGGTGATGGCCCATTGTGGAGGCACATGTGAGCTTTTGTGGGCATTTGCCCACACAACTCCACAAGACTTGCTTAATCACATGTTTCTATGTCATAGACCACTTGCTTATTTATACATATCGGTGCCCCCTTGTATACTGCTCTAAATTTCTGGCTACAACCACCAGCTCCTGTACTGTGATTTTGCTGCATATACTCATTGGTGGAAAAGATTATCTTGGCAACTAAAATTTTCGAAAGCTTCATCTGTTGGTGGAAAAATTTAAAGGATTTTACGCGGGGACCATAGCAAATGCATGCTGTTATACTTTTATTCAAGTTAAAAAAGAATACGAGTTGGACAATATTCACTCACGTTAATGGAAGAAAACTTGTTTAGGTAGAACATAAGTCGTGAATTAAGTAAAGTACACGAAAAATCATGAGATTGTCTTAATATGTATTGTTAGTTACAAAATTCAATATTTATTGAAGAAGGACCCATTAGTTAGCAAAATGTTCCCTTCCCTCTAATTTGTATTGCTTAACCCATGCTATATCAATTACTTTGTTAGTTCCTTTTTCCTGGGATTAATGAAGGATTAATGAAAGGGAGGGTCAAACAGTGGTTTTTTTGGTCCCCTAGGGGGTTGGTGCAAAAGTGGGGTGAGGGCTGATAGGTGGCCAGTCTTTATTTCAAGTGTCAAGGGCATCAATCTTATATGCTGCAAAAGGGAGGGTCACTAATGCACAAGTTGAAATGCGGTGGTGTTGTCACCTCAAAGTACTGAAAAGAAAAGCTCATGTCCTACAAACGACAAGGGGTTAGGTAGGAGTTGCAGCTTTTTACCAGGCAGGCAGTAGTCTCGCTGCTCACATGAGAGCAGTGATTTTTTCACCAACCTTTTGGCATATTAGACTCATATGTAAAGTGTTTCCAGTTAATCCTTATGAAAGGTCTCAATGGGTCTGGGCTTTTTACTTCGCTCCATACATATTGTTAATCATATTGATGGCTGTGAAGGAAAGGTCTTTATACGTTCTAGGGATTAATGGCCTTCTTCATGTGTGGCTGAATTATTTCATGAGAAAGAGATTAAGGATGAATCTTCTCCTCTATAAGAAATGTTTGTTTATTATTATTATTATTATTGGTTTACTTCCAAAGAAAAGGCAACTTTGAACCGGGAAAGTGTGCAAGTTGACGTTTAGCCCAGACTCCATCTCAGGTACCAATGCAGCCTTGGAAAGGAAGGGAAATGAGGGGGCAGGCGTGGGCTCTCCCTTGGAAAGTGACCGAATTTCCTCCCACTCACCCAGGTTGCATGCCTATGAGAATGCAATTCACATCGATCTAATGGTGGCCTCCTAATCGGTTGTCTCATGCCTGATGATTTTGTATAATTGGGTTTAAGGTTGTGTTTGGATGGTTTATGTGTTTGGGAGAAGCAAACACGGCCTCTCTCTCTGCACCAGACTGGTCATTCCCGTTCATCATGTCCCACAATGTCCAAAACCTCCAAATTAAGAGGGAGTTTGGAAACCAAATCCATCTGTGCTGAGAATTCCACCCGAATCTGTCTTTAGATTTTGACTGGCAAACAGCGTGCATGGTTGAAGTAGAGAGAAACCAATCAAAAAGTCTTTTTTGGAAATTGGAACTCATTAAAGAAAGCCTCCTTCAAGGTACCATAGTCAATTCTCTGCCATGCTTTGTGAAGCTATTGAACTTGATGTATGGTTGCTTACCGCAATTTTCGTCACATCTCCCCCAACTTAGACTTTTTCTCAAGCATCTTCAATCATATTTTCTGTCACATTTGTGTGCTCTTTCTTATTCACAGAAAATGCCTCCTGCTCCTTCCATGTTGTTGATGAAGATGTAAACTATTATTCATGGACTATAGATACCATTATGGAAAATTTTCATCCTAAGTGTCCTGCTCTACTTGATCCTCTCGACTCTTGTTCCTCTAATAATTGAGTGAAGCTATGAAGAAGGTCGCTGTCTGCTTGTTTATCTCTGATGTACCTCTCTCTCTCTCTATCGCACTCACACTCACGCACACACAAAAGTCCTGAGTATTATCATGTGCTTTCACATACATGCTTAAACGAAGCTAAAGAGACTTGGTGTATAAGTATAATGTCAGACTTGAACAGTCCGGTTGTAATGCAACCGAGCGGTAAAGCACCTACTCAAAGGGTTCAAGGTCAAACCCTACTAGGCTTCAATGTATTACTGTTTTGAGTAGAAAACAATAGCAAACACAACACTCGAGATAAAATATGTTTTATAGGTCAACTCAAGCCCCAAAGCAAGCCTAAACCTTGTAAGCATATGACCGTGAGAGTTTACAACAAATGCAGTCTCTCATAAATAGTAAACATTAAATAATGTTCTTGCCTTTTCCTTCAGGATCGATATGGGACCCACCTAGAAAGGTTAAGGTAACGTTTGGATGGCACACTCAAGAAATTGGTTTTGTGGAACCAGTTTTCAGAAAATTGTTTGTTTTGATCAGTTTTGAAAAAGTGGGTTGCATGGGTGGTAGGACCAAAATACCCTTTTTTTAGAATAACCTGGGAGTGTCAGTCACTTCCTTTTGGAAACCAGTTGTAGCCCAAACTGAATTTTGGCAAAAACTCATTTTTGGTGTCGTCCAAACACACCTGAAATGATGTTTTGGAAAGGAGACTATTTTTTACCTCCAAAAATTGGTTTTAGGGTGTCGTTCAAATATTCTACAAGAATTTTCGCACTCAGCACCATCTTTCCCACACCCAAATATACAGAAAAGTCAGTCCAAACAAATCACAGGCTGAGAATTCGGGTAAGTGCACATTTGGGCAACTGCATGTTTATACATTTACTTGGGCAGATACTCAAACAAAGCTTGTTACATTTGGTTACTGCTAGGAAAAGATGATAGTAATATTTACAAATTCCACTTTTCGTAAGCAGTAACGAGCCACTGCAGAGATCTATCTTGAACTGAAAGGCACACATATTAAGATATACAAAAAAGAAACGAAAAAGAGAGATACCGGTTTTCCAGCAACTCTAGATAAAGATGGTAAAAGAAACAACACCAAGAGTTTGTCCTACGTAGAGCAGCTTGATCTTCTAACTGTTTCCTCCGAGACTAGCTACATCTGCTACTGCATTAAGACAAAGGAAAGTCAGCCCAACACGAAAAAAATGGTTATTTGGAAGAGTTTAGCTATACCAGGTTTCAAGCAGATGGCATATCTATCTAGAGCTCGTCGAACACAGATAGGACAAGCTCTAGAAGACCATCAAATTGAATCTCCAAAGAACATCTAAGGGGAAGGTTTTAGTGGAAGCAAACTAGGTAGCCAATGATTGATTGTTAGCATTTTTAATCAGTGTGGACATTAATGGCCCTATGGACTCCCTAACAAGATATTTGGAGGGGATCTCAAACTCACATTTCTTCAGTTCAGATATATAAGACTATCTCAGAATCAATTGTTTGTAGATTTCCTGTTAATTCACCAATAGCATTGTGGTCTCCGTTATTCTTCCTCATACCTGCCCTTCTGCTGAATATGTAAAAGATCAAATGAACCACCATATTCTTTTTACTGTTACTACTTTTCAGTTAGATTGTATCTAAACCATGTGTGCATGAACTGACTTGGATGATGTCAAGACGCTCTGAGCCCTGTTGATGGTATTGAGCAGAAGGGCATGTGTTTGAACCCGAATTCATACTTTATATTGAGACAAATGAGAACCAATGACAAGTTTATGTTTCCACTTAGTTCCATCTGGTTATTTCCCAAAGAATGATTGTATGCATTAATTAAAGAAAAGAAGAATGGTAAAGGCCTACCTGTCTTCGCCTTCGACTCTGTAAAATGTAAAGCACTCTCAAGATCACATAACATGGTAGAAGCAATCCAGCAAACTGAAGTAGTGAAATCTAGATAATGCAGGATAAATATTAGATGTTTGGATCACAATGCATTGGAGAAAACAGAAAAAATAATATTTACAAATTTCTTCAGCTGAATGACGGTACATACATTGAACACCGTCAAAGACTCCTGCAGAAACCCAGAATCCCTGCTGAGGGTAAGTGCATGGCGCACAAGCAGAAGTAACATCAACTGTCATGAGAGAAGAAATATGTAATTCCTAACAAAATTATCTCAAAAAACAAATAGAATACATATGTGGTGAATTGATTATATTGGAACTTGGAAGCACTTATCCAAATCAGCATTATCACTCAAGCAATAGAAATGAAGCAACACAGAATGGAAATGAACATACAGCTAGAGCAACAGTGCGGCAGACACCAATTCCAGTAGTGTTTGCAACAGCATAATCTTCGTATTCAGCCTGGAGCAACCGATGCTCAGCAGCAGCTATGGCCAGAATATGAGGATCATGAAGGTCAATTCGAGGGCCCCAATTTTGCCTGCTTACAATGAAAAAAATGAGAGAGAGAGAGAGAGAGAGAGAGAGAGAGAGCAAACAAAACAAGAATGGAACACTGGCTGCAATGAGTAGTTGGCCATGTGCCTATGATCTCCACAAGGATCAAAATGAACCACAATCACAAGAAATCACCAACAAACAAAACATTGATTTTTGTCAGAATTTATACCAAGACATAATAACGTATTGCCCAAGCTTTCAGTATTTTGGGAATCCAAGCAACCGGTTGGAAAATAAGATATACCCACTGACAACCCACAGTTAGGTCTTTTAAAGGACGTTCATTAGTGCAGGTCAAATACTATCTCACAGGACATGGCATTCTGTCCACTGTTCCAACAATTCCACCAAATTGAAGGAAGGGCAGAGAGTGCCTTCTAGGCATTCTCCAATGCAAAAGGGACCGCAATGTGCATCTTCCCTTGTTTGCAACTCATTGCAGGCACCACCAGGAACACACACAGGTGGTGTTCCATGTGCTGGAGAATGCCAATGTCCTCTTAGAGGCCATCTGATTCCTGCTCCTGGAAATGCCGGGAATTTGGAAGAAAAAATGGAGCCCCCATAGGTGCTGCATTTGATTTCTTATTGAAGGGATGCTCCGTGTTGTTCCTACTTTTTGGTGTTACTTAGGATGCAAGCGGTGCAGCTCCATGCATCCCAAGTTTTCGTCAATCTCCATGAATTAAATACCTTCTTAGAGAATAAGTGGGGAACGAGAAAAACCATTCAATTTCAAATATATACTATGAGAAAGAATCAACTCGTAATGTTTACTTCACATGCTTGCACACACACATGTACAGAAATGACCTTAAGAGAAAGCAGGTTTTGACCGACGTGCACAATACTTTTAAAAACATGTGCAGGACATGGCTGTGTGATATTCTATATTTCATAAAATATAAATTAATAAACAAAAAATAGAAAAATACCAGGTATCATTTTGCCATGCTTGCACCGTGTCTAGAGTCAGAACAGGTGGGTGCCTTCTATATGAATCTCTGTAACATAGGTTTTGACACTCTACCACCAAACTGAACAAGAATTGTTGTGCAAAGTGTATTACAGAAACCTAAGTCATAGGGACACACTAAAGGACAGCAGCAGCCACATCTACATGACACGGGTGTGGCACTGAAGTCTGGAACAGCCAACATTCATCTAGTGCAGTCAGTAGCACCAGACCAAACATATCTGTTTGTTGAAGTGCACCCCACTCGGATCAATGGCAATTGGATGCTCTCTGTCTTTAAAAAAATAAAATAAAAATTAACTTTTGAAGTGTTAGGTTCGATTGACAATAAAAATAGATGTCAAATGCCTGATCAAATTGATTAGGTCATGTAGGAACAAGGTTCAAATCTCTCAGCCTGTTTGGATGCCACAGCTGCATACATCACTGCACTTCCAGTTGACACTTATCATGATGATAAATGGCTCGTCTCACTGTGATTATCTTACTGAGGTAAAGCATTCATTTCAAGCTAAGCTTCTTGGACTGAAAAACTCATAAAATTAGGCAACATTAATTATACAAGGCTCAATAAGAACATTAAAAGCAGAAGTTAGAAGGCTATATTTATCTACTAAACGTAACACTGTTAATGATGTAATGTTCTTATTCAGGTGCCTAACTTTCACCAACTAGACAAAATACAAAGGCAAGTTGATTTCTGCTCTTACAAGCTCCTTACCGTGAACAATAAGTCCAGTGGTAAACGTGCAGGCGAAAAGAAGTAAAGATCAGCATGTAAATAAGTACCTTATGTCGATTGCCAGACCATCAGAACTAGCCCTGGTTCGTGGAATAGAGTAATTTGGAGAATAGACCTGGCAAGACATAAGAGAAATTTCCAACAATTGAACTAAGGAAAGTTACGACAAATTTCTCAATTCTGTAAAAGCTCACAACAAAGAATACTTCTACCAAATCATTGCAACATTTCACATGTGAAACAAGACCCACAGCATTTGCTAGGATTCCAAGGTCTATCATGACTTACAGAGTCAATTTCAACCAACCACAAGAACTAACAGGCACCACCCTACAACATTTTTGTACCATGCTCCATGTACATATTAATCTCAAACAAAGCATTTTTCGGGAAATTGTTTAACTGAATGCATGAACAAAGTGTAATGAGCACATACATGAACAAAATTTGGCAGTCATTTTCTAAGTACAAGATAGTGATTGTAGATATTGGTGAGAATGAAAAATACAAGTCAAATCTGAATACAAGATTCATATACAACTAAGCTTGGAAGTTAATTTAAAGGAGGCTAAAAAAATAATTACGGGTTTTATAGCAGGGATTTTTTGCAAGCAGGCTGACAGGGCACACTAACATCTAGGCACATGTGTACACATGCATTCAGGTTCTTGTTTGACTTACATTGTGCACGCACATGCATAAAAAACAATAAAGACATGCATACATACACATACATGAACACAAAAATTGTACCTTAGGTACAAAAAATAAACAAGGAGGAAGAAAGTGTCATTTGGGTTGATAAAATTAAATGGAAGAAGCCCGGTGTTTTCTCCTTATCCTAGTAACTAGCCATCAGGACCTTACAGCTAAGCCTGTAAGAATCTGAAGGAATTTGGATATTCTATACATCCAGAATTAAATTCAACCAATATTTGTTCACAAACAATTCCAAGTGAAAGACTCTCTTAGTCCAACAAGACAATATGGACTTTTGGACTCTTGACATTTAAAGAAACCAGAAATCATTTTAAATCCAAAACTTGAGAGTGCCTTCTAATGTTTGAAACACTGAAACAACACAAAATTGTAAGTTGGTAAATCATCTTTTCTTCTCTTGATTTAAGGATGAATCTCCAATCAGCAAAAGTTATGTTTTACTGGCTTTTTTCACTGGCATCTCAGTTATCCAATTTTTTAACTTCCTTGACAACTGTCTGACATGAGAAGGATAATAAGCATTTTTTGTTGTATTAAACATTTTAAAATATTTGATAATTAATTGTTAAAGAGGAAAACATAAAATAGCCTGCTGTAGTATCACACAGGCCAATCAGTACGCTAATATGCGTAGGATTTAAGGATTCCAATATGATTCAGAATCCAATGTTTACAACATTGGGAAAAAAACCAACTATTATGCATTATTACAAAGACAACTTTTTTTTTTCTTTTTTTGCATCTAATACCGTACCTGATTGCAAATCTCACAAGTAATATCACCCTTCTTGTTGCACCATCTCTGAATACATTTTCTGTGAGCAAACTGCAGCGAAGCCAAAGCCAAATCTTCCATTTAATAGGGATATACATTGTAAAAACTAAAAGTTAGAAAGATCTGAAAACTGAAAAACTAAATATTAGGCTGGTCCACAACAGAAGGGGAACCACAAGAAAAGCACAAACATGACTGGAACAACAGTACCTTGCAATAATGCAACTAACACAAGTAAACCTTCACACAAGAAACGTACAATGCCATTAAAATAGGATGGATAAGAGTTCCAAAAAAAAATGATAAGCATAACAAAATTTCGGATGAAAATAACAAAAGAAGTGATTAAGAAATGCATTCAGAAACAGATAGCATGTTAGGTGTCATCTTTCGAAACTACTGGTGCCATCAAGTCTTTTCCAGCATCAAAAGAATGATTCGTCAATAACCCAGACAAAGCTCTGCAGTAGAAAAAACCAGAAGCTTAATTGAATCTAAACATGAACATTCTATGTTCAAAGTTGAAGCCCTTAAAGAACAAACCGTATGTTAAGAAGGAAAGGAACTATGTTAAGAGTAAAGCAAGGAGTTTTATTTGGAAACATATGCCCGTCTGTACGAGCTAGCATAACAGAGGCCACAATGCTAATGGTCAATGAACAGGAAATCGACAAACAATCTTTCCGACAGAAAAGCCATAAACTCCCAACAAACGACAGGACTCAAGTTGGTTGGTTTGCCTAAAAATGGAAACAAAAAACGCAGAAACCCCATAGACCAATGAAAAATGCAATACAGGCAAAACAAGAGAGCGGAACGGGAATCAGATACAGGAAATGAGCATAAAACTCAAAAAGCAAACGACGCCACAAGTCACGAAGGGACAAACAACTACTCAGAACAGACCGCAAGGCACAAACTCGAAGAAGGATACAGAGGATGGAATAGCATGACCAGTCAACGTCCATTTGCAAAAGACTAAAAAAAAAAAAAAAACTTTCAGAACAACAACGACCATCTCTGTCCACCACAAAAGACAACTTAAGAAAGCAAACTCCAAAAGGAAGAAATGTTCGCAGCGAAGCCACAGAAACCGCATAAATAACTACACGACTCTCCAAGAAATGCACATTGCTCAAGTTCAGAAAAAGCAAAAATAAACGCCGGAAGATCACCACCAGCACAGAAAAAATCACGATTTTCGCACGATATGAAGCATAATATCGCTCAAATCCACAAGAGACGGTCACCAGCGAATGGAAAAGCGTGATTTTTCAGGGGACAAAAAAGAACACATGAAAGCCAAAACCACAAAAGAAGACCATCAACAAAGAGCCAAAAAACCCCGAATTTCTTCCGAAAATGCGAGACACGTACCTTCAGAGTGCCGTTACAAGCGCAAGGAGCCTCCAACTCCTTCTCTTCGTCTTCCTCCTGGCATATCCTACATTCTATAAGCGCCTCCTTCTTGGAGCAACCCTCCCCAACGTGGCATTGAGCCTCACCACTATTACAACCGCCGCCACCACCACCATTGCAGCCATTGTTGCTCAGCAGGAATCCTTCTCTCCCATGAGGCATCTGCGCACTGCCATGGCCATGGAGGAGCCCCTCGTTCGCGCTCTCGAAGCAAGCCGAGGATATCAGCCGGTCGACGTACACCATGAAATCATCCACCATCTTCTTCTCCTTCTGCTCCTTTCTTCCCTCGCTTTGACCTCCCCCGCTTTTCTGCTCCCTTTTTCTATCCTTTGGATGGTTTCTTTGGAGATACCGAACGAAACGATGGACTCGTCGGAGGTTTTGGGACTTTTTCGGGGGTTCTCAAAAATAGCAGAAATTTCAAAATTCCCACCAGAAGTTGATAAAATTTCTAAAAAGGACTAACGGATCACGTCCATTCGTATACGTTCCAACTTCGTAGATAATTACATATTGCTGGCTCACTTTTTGCCTTATTACATAGCTAAAATTGACAACTAAACGACTTTTGCCTTCTAAGAC
The DNA here is from genome assembly GCA_011799765.1 of Nymphaea thermarum. NCBI lineage: Eukaryota > Viridiplantae > Streptophyta > Magnoliopsida > Nymphaeales > Nymphaeaceae > Nymphaea > Nymphaea thermarum. The sequence continues at coordinate 205,757 of JAANDH010000112.1, forward strand.
AGTTTTAGAGTCTTAAATTGGCCAAAAATCTAACAAAATTATTTTTTAACTAAAAATTATATTAAAAAAATACTTAAAAATAATTAAAGAATAAATGTGACACTCTTGAATCGGTTACTACTGAATTGAATCAATGTCGCGCTTCTAAGATTCAAAAATTACTTTGGAAAAAAATTCCGTTACAAGTAATTATATATCATGAATAGAGAGAGGATCATAGGTAGGAAGGCGCTTTCAAGTTCTGTAGCTAAATCACACGAGGACATATTCACACTTTTTTCAAGAAGAGCATTTTCGTAATTTTATAGAGGTAATTTATTTATTTATTTTTACCTTTTATAAAAAGCAATTATTGCATTTAATTTGGAGGGACAATTTGGTCATTTTAATCAGGTATGGTTGGAAATACAAGGTACATTGCTGTCTTTGTCTGTGTTCCGGGACTCCCTTAATTAGCGACGGTTAGTTGTTGATAAGTAATAAATTACACTTTTTTAATTGAAGACTTATCCTTACCTTCTGGCTCTTTGGGGTACGTTGACTTCATTAGCAAGATATTTAGAATTGCTAATAATTGATATTTACCAGCTGACACATATTTTTATCATTTTTATATACTTTTGAATTATATTTTAAAAAAAAAGTACAAACACCAAGTTGGATATTTAATAACCCTGTTTTTGTGGACATTATTCCTTACATTTATTATAAAAATGTTGCATCATATTTCATATTTCATACAATTCAAAATCAATTTCTAATCATTTTGTTATATTGATTTGTACTCATTTCTTATGGTTTTGGGGGACACTCAAAATTTTAAAGGCCAGGACCCTTATCAGAGAATTATTTTGTTGTAAGGGTCAATGGATAGTTTTAAGATTTTAACAAGAGCCAAAATATAATATTTAAAATTTTTATATCACTTAAACTAAAAATTTTAAATTTTAAGCGTAAAATTTTGAATTTTTAAAAATTTGACAAGAGGGTCATGGCCACATGTCAAGCCTATCAAGGAAAATGACACCTACGAGAATCGAAGTAACGACCAGTCTTTGACTCTCAGTTATGCCAAACTCTCTTGAGAAATTCTTCGCTTCTATGCATGTCGAAGCCTATCAAGGAAAATGACACCTACCAGAATCGAAGTAACGACGAGTCTTGGACTCTCAGTTATGCCAAACTCTCTTGAGAAATTCTTCCATCTCATTTTGTTAATCAATCAGCTGTGGTTTTCCCATTTGGGCTCTTAGTTTTTGCCTGTTGTAAAAAATGATCTTAAAAGGTCAGTTGTTTTTTCCTGTTATTAGATCTGGCTAAACAACATTTTCTCTCTCTTCTTTCTCTCTCTTGTTTCTCTCTCTTCTGTCTCTGTATGGAGATTTACAAATAATTTGGAGCATTAATAAGGTGCTTTTAACAGGTGGGCACCATTTATATTAGGAAATTATTAGATGGCGACAACTCAGTGAAGATTCAATATTGTTGCTTCCAAAAAGATAAACTAATGTCAAATTTAGTTATTGGTTACAGTGGTGGCTGTCAATTATCAAAGTGGGTAGTCGATATTTTAGATCAATTAAAGAATGTGATTTGAAAGGTGATTGATCTGCTTGCCAATTGAAGACTAGAGATTTCGGAAGGGGTCTTAAAGAGGCCACCTCATTTTTCTTAGGTGGTGCCAGCCGGCGCATTATGGCCGCAATAGGCAAATATTTAAGTAACTTTTTTTAGCGGCTTTTAAATATGTTATGTACATTTGGAAAATAACTTTTATTTTAAAGCATCTAATTTGGAAGTAGTTTTTCATGTCTTCACTTTTTTTCTAAAATAGATCAATCTTAAGTAGAAAGGACAACTTAATATAGGGGAAAGCAGAGAGATAAGTGTAAAAAGGAGGGCAGAAAAAAAAATTGTTGAGCTCATTATATATATATATATATATATATATATATATATATATATATATATATATATATATATATATATATATATATATATATATATATATATATATATATATATATATATATATATATATATATATATATATATATATATATATATATATATATATAAGGGCGGAGCGAGACGTTTTTCATCAGTAAGGCTGAATTAAAGTTTTTAAATTTTGGTTAGGGCCGAAATATCATTTTTTAAAATTTTTATATAAAACAAGTGAATTTTTCTAAAATTTACATGTAAATTTAAAAAAAAATTGAGGTAGCGCCATGGCATATATATATATATATATATATATCACAAACACAAACACAAGATGCAAGCAATAATGTAGCCATGTGGAGGTTTGAAGTGCTTTTAAAGCACACAATATCTACAATTTTAAGATTGTGATATTGAGTACATAGCAAGAGATCACATGAATCTTTGCATTGGAGATGTGTATCTTTAATTTGTTAATTAACAAAAAATTTCTTAATGACAAAAACTGGGTTGAGGATTAAGTGGCTTAAAGGCGTTGCTTCTGGTCATGAAAATTAAGTGTCATGTCACTTTTTAACATTGTATTGTTCATAACTTTTACTCGTTCGTCAATATTACCCCGATGAGCGTGGCGTAGCAACATAATACAAGTCATTAGTATTAGTTTGATTTTTATGGGCACTACTCTTTTATACTGTAAACAACGGATGTGCTATGTTTTTTATTGATGTACAATTTCCAAGGTTAATTTGAAAAAAAAAATTATCAATTCTAAGTCTGAATCTTATTAACATTAGGTGCACCAAGCCTTTGGAATTGTTCTTTTTTCTAATGATGAAGTATCAGATGCTCTTACAATTCCTTGAAGTCTGATAAGTAGCCGCCCCTCAACTTGCAGCTAAGTCAAAAAAAAAAATTTGTTGCCATTATTTTTAATGAGTTTGACCAGGTCTTGAACCCTTGGCTGCAAGATCATCTATCAATTCTTTTTTTTTTTAATGCTCAGATCACTAATCTAGTAAAAATTTAAATATGTAAATATATAAATATCAGTCTACATTTTAAAATATTTTCAGACTGCTAATCTTCCTGCTAGAACAGGTTATATAATTTTTAAAATTATTGTCAATAAAATTAAGAAATTTCTGTTTACAGACTTTTTCTTATGTATAATTTCAGAAAGATTTCTTTTATACTAACTGCGAACAACTACCAAAATAGGTTATTTGTTAAGGCATTTTACCTACGACGATGGAATGACCCAATCATCTGACGTCACATGGCAAGTTATGCCGTATGATGTTGTCGATTGGAGCATTAATTATCACAAGTAAAATGACCTAACACCCAAGTCGCCGCCTACCACTTAGCGGCATAGGCTACCACCCTTTTTAGTTCATACCAAAAGCTTGGATGGAATGAGTGAAAACACAATAAATATCTTTTCCTTTTCCCTTTTTTCTTTCTCTTTTCACAAGGAACTAACACTTTTTTTTTTTTAAGTTTGAAGGAATATGCAAAAAAGTTTAAGAAAATCACATGTTTCAAAATGACAGGCTTTGGTCTAAGGCTTTTTCGCTTTTGAACCTTCTTTAACAAAAGCTGAATGCCCATCAGCAAATTCAAAAACTATTGCTTTCTCATATAGCGACCAAAAGTTAGGGTTTCTTTCCTTTTTTTTTCCTTTTTTTCTTGAATTTCATATGATTTTTTTCATTTTGTTTCAATAAAAGATCAGGTTTTAAGGGGTGTAGTATAATTGGCGGCAAGGTGGCATACATTCAAGAACTACAATGTTTGAATCTCGTGGTTTCTGTCACACTTCAGTGTGTTATTTTTCCGTACTACAAACAATGGTAAGTGCACGATAGGAGTTGAAAAGATGTATCATACGTTCACCTAGGCTCGTAAGCAAGCCAGATCCTTAAATGCACAAGTTTATGGCCTTCAAAGTTTTATGTTGTAGGAAATTTGTGCACAAGTTTATGGACTTCAAAGTTTTATGTTGTAGGAAATTTGTCCTAAGTAAACACAAAAAAATGGGGTGTTTGATTCACGAAACATGCACTGAAAGACGAACAATACATGCAAACGCCCCCTCCCACAAACCAGGGAACACTGTCTTGTATTATTTGGACAGCATGTCCCTCTCCTCCCCTTTTCTATCCTTTTCTTCTTGCAGTTCAGAAAGCAAGTATCCATCACTCTAGAAAAAAATTGATAATAAAAGTTATATAATAAAAGTCTCTGCAAGTTTCTTTGGTGTACCTACTCCCCTATTACAACTGTTGGATTTGTTAAGCTCTAACGGTTGTAATGTAAATATTAAATGCACATCTACCCGTTTTATGTAGGTACACATTGATGAAAGTTCTTATTATTAATATTAATATTATTATGATTATTTATTATTATTATTATTATTATTATATAAAGGAGAGAGGGATAACAGCTCCTAAGCTGGCCAGCAAATCGAATCGGTTTGCCACTGATACCATTCGAATGAGTCGATTCAAGCGGATTCTGATAACACTAGAGACCATTATAATGACCATGTATCATGGATTTTGCAAGTCAAGAAAACTGAAAATCGAATTGTTACATGCCCATAAATCAAATTTATACACTTCAGGTGAACAGGAAGAATATTTCATCATATCTCTCGTTTGAGAGAGGCGAAATCTCCACCCTTCCTACCATATTTTCAGGGTACCTGATGTGCTTTCGGTGTCTCAGGGTGACGCCTCCACAAAGAGAGACTCAAGAAACTCAGAACATGGCCCTGGTGATGTAAAATGGAACAGGTATATCTGATTTAGAATCCATTTAGTTGGATCTAGTAAATAATCCAGATCCAGTTACTGATCGAGTACACGTTCAGTGTGCTGTTACAGGGTCGTATGCAATTTGAATGTCACATTTAATTGAAACCTAAGAAAAATCCAAAGCAATCGCGTGCTTGGTTTTGGAAAATGGGGTCAGAATCTGAGTTTGAATCCAAATTTGATTAAGTTGAATTCGATGGAGGCCTATTTGTTAGGCTTCTATCTGAATATTTTTGTGGTTTTGGAAATTATGTCAGATAACAGAAGAACATGTCATTTTGGGTTAGAATAGATATAGAATTACTGAATCGTTGAAGGTGAAAATGTTTAACCTGCAGCAATGTCTTCCCCTGGTCCATTTGCAATGCCCGAATAGCCGTGAGGATGTCTCCCCATCTGCAAGATTCGCAGCAGATCTTGGATGGACAAACAATTTCCTGCCCATGAACAATTCAGATGGATATTTTATATCAGAAGCAACCCGAATCAATCCAGAGCTATCTGCACCAGCAAATATCAAATAAAGTCCAACCGTTGACCTGATAAAGGGTCACCTGGTAGTATGATAAGTGTTTTATGAATCTGCTCCAAAAATTGAGACATAATATATAACACTAGAATTACATGATTCTACCTCACACTTTCGAGCAGAGTCACAGAATATTCACTTAGTGTTTCTGCTACCAAACGATCTCTAAGAATAAATCTCACCAGACTCTGATTCTAGCCAGGTCAGGCCGCTTTGCTATTATTCTTGTTATGACGGATTGTTCCCTCACATTATGTTGGTATGATACGATGGTATAGCAAAACAAATAGGGGCTATTTGGCATTAGGGACAACCTGCACAATGAATCTGCCCCCAAATTAGGGTAGATACATGAAAGACTTGAACAAGTGTCATATGAATCAACCTCTATTTTGAGGCAGATTCATGAAACATTCATGTTCTTAATGTCAAATTCCATGCAGATTCATGAAACATTCATGTTCTTAATGTCAAATTCCATGCACATTCATGAAACATTCATGTTCTTAATCTCAAATTCCATGCAGATTCGTGAAACATTCATGTTCTTAATGTCAAATTCCATGGAGATTCATGAAACATTCATGTTCTTAATGTCAAATTCCATGCAGATTCATGAAACATTTATGTTCTTAATGTCAAATGTTCCACTAGAGCTCGTGAACTGGTCGAGGTAATCAGAATTTTACCTCCACTTACAGCGCTGACCGAGATCAAACCCATGGCCATGCCAATCGAGACCACTGAACATGTAAGACAAATTCAAATCAATGTCATCAGAATCACTTCAAACTGAATTCATCAAGCTGCCAATTTGGTGAATCAACTGAATAGTTGGTAATTAGGCAAGGGAATTCATCTTTTTTGTAAAAATGAAAAGATAATAAGATTTTCATTAGAATATTTTTTAAAAAATGGCACATTGTGCTCTTTAATCAGCCACCAAACTGAATCAGTTGCCACAGATTCAATTCAAATTGGCCGATTCTGATAAACCAACGATGTACAATAGTTTAAGCTTACCAAGTAGACATTCTAGCAGTGATTTCTAAAGCAATGGAAGAAGGAGATCAACCTCGTATAACTCTCAACGGGGTGATTGCACCATTCGCATTCAAGAGACTTCTTGACAAACTTGTCATTCGTAGAATGCTGTAACCAGAAATCCGGCCATGGAAAAGGCACCGGTAGCAGCGAAACTTTTCAGACGTCCATCGCAGGATGACACTTTGGGGGCAGTTGCAGTGCAGACATTCTACTAGAAGCAGGGGTGGAGCCAGAAATTTTTCATGAAGGGGGGCTCGAACTAAAGTTTCTAAATTTTGACAATGGACAAAATATTAATTTTCAAAATTTTTGTATAAGACAAGTAAAATTTTCTAAAATTTACATGTAATTTTTTTTTTTTTTTTAAATGAGGTGGGCCAAGGCCCATGCAAGCCCCCTTTTGGCTCCACCCCTGACTAGAAGAGTTGTCCCTCGTAAATGAACAAAATGTGTAAGTAATGTTCACAACTACAAGTTAGTTACACAAGTCCCATTTAGTTTCCTTTGCCATGGCCAATTTCCTTTGAGGAGAAGCCAATTGAAGGAGTGGAGACATTTGACAGCTACGTAGACTGGCCCTAGAAGGAGGCAGCTGCCCCAATAAGGGCCGAAGCCCTCCCCTTATCCCTGGAGTTCAGGGCTGCTTCGGACCATCAACCGCAGTACTGAAAGTACATCCAGTACCCTACGGAGACAAGGAGTTGAGTGGGAGCTTCAACTTTCTATCAGGCAGTAGGCCTCCCTCACTAACCCGGAAGGGGCCGGAGTTTCTCTTGCAAATGGTTGCTATAGTTGTAGAAAGAAATTGGAAAATGCTAAGCACTAGTGTTTCGCTTGGCAATGGTTGCTATAGTTGTGGAAAGAATTAGGAAAACACTAAGCACTTACGTTTTGCTGGCAATGTGGCGACAGACATTTGGAAGATTGTTGTTGCAATATTCAAGCAGAGAAGTTTTCTCCGTACCTCTTTTCTTCCTGAATTCAACCGGGAGCTTGGAAATAGTTTCAAACGGGGATGGCTCATGGAGTGTTGGAGAGTCTGTTTTCACATGGTAGTCTGGAGATCATGGTGCTGTAAAAACAAGAGACGGTTTCATGAGGATGTTAGGCCTGCTAAGGTAGAGGCTAATATGATATGGGAAAACCGTGTGGAGCTGTTTCTCTGTAGCAAAAGCCGAACTCGGCGGGGGAGGAGAAAATGTGAGCATGGTTGGACGCAGGTAGCATGCCTGGCTATTGACTGCTGATTAAAAGAAATCAGATATGCATTGTTTGGGCCATTGGGTTCAGAAATAGCAGACGCTCGATTGCAGTGGCCATTCGGAGTGACGAAGTTCACCTCGAAACAGAACCTCTGGATAGAGTACTTGCTGTCGAAGGACGAGGGTCGATGAAAAATGCCTTGATAGTGGCTAATAGATAAGGAAGGATTGGCGGGCTCACGGGCCCGTTGGAAGGCAGAAAGAAGAAGACTCCACTCAAGATTCAAAAATATTATCCTTCTCGCAATTTACAGGTTGTAGCCATCATGCTTTTCCGCTCACTGTAACGGGTCTTTTTTTTTTTGCCTCATTTCTTTTTTTTGTTTAGTACAGCTCCTGTTTCTATTTTTTTATTGTTGTACAGTATTTTTTTCAATTAATAAAATGGTCGAATGCCATCACCCTAACAAGTTTGTTGTTAAATTCCCATTTAGTTTGTTGCAACCCCAAAGGATGTTGGGTAGTTGGTCGGACTAACGAACATTGAAAATCTAATTGTGTTCAATTCCTATGAGCACTATTCCTCTGGACTGCAAACAATGGATACACCAGATTTTAGTTGATTTTAGTTGATAAGTGTCTCGCTTCCCTCTTCAAATCACAAAGCAATCCTAAACCCCAGGGAGAAAGTGAGAGGGGCTTCAAAGTATATAATCGCACCCACTCAAATTCAAATTTAGTTTGTGCAGAGGTCACGTATATCTTGTGTAAAAAGGTAATTCAAAGACTAAAACAAAGAAATCAGCACCACCAATCCTAAAAACAAAAAAAATCCTACTTATATTGCATATCATTATTCATTTATGTTGAACTTTAAACAGTCATCCTCATGATGCCGTTCATCTGGAATACCTGTAATAAGAATTAAATTGAAAATCACACAAACTTGTTCAACTTTCAACAGAAGCATTGTACTATAGCTACAGTTTTCCACAGGGAAAAAAAACCAAAGCCACAACTACTAAATGGTAAACCTGAAAGGTGGCCATGACTATACTGGAAACCACCCAAATTTTCTATCAGCAGCTGCCCAGTCAACAAAATTAGGACGGCTAGAATAGATCCACTTTGGAACATGGCAGTTCTTTACCCTCCAGCTTAATCTGTCAACCTTGAAAATGGGATCCACAACATACAAGGAACGACAGCAACAAATGATCACAAGGATGTAAAGTTTCTCAAGCGCTTGGGTGGAGTTGACATCTGCATGGCTCCACTCAAGAACTTTCTTCCCAGCTCGAGCTTAAATAGAGGAAGGCGATCAATTTCATTAACAAAACTATTACAAATGACAGCCAACCGTGATCTAGGCATCATATGCAGCATCTGCAGAAGCTGTATCCATGTCATTAAGACCCAACTCTTCATTTTGCTCCCATGACCTTTCATATTCTTCAACTGAAAAAAATCAAGAAGAACCATTTAAACTAGGATCTTCAATTTTTCTTGAGGAAAAGAAACAAGCAATACTTTATTTGGAATCAGATAAGATAAACTGCATAAATATAAAGATAGACTCGCTCTACACGGTTTATAAGAATCCAACACTTAGAAGGCATTACTACAATGCAAGGGATGTTTCTTAAATATTTCAAAATCAACAGTTCCAAATATACAAGCATCAAAAGGCATAGTTGTTTAGCGAAACAAAACTAATCAAGTTAAATTCCTTGCTCATAAGCTCAACCTATCTAGAAGAATATGCAAAAGATAGCAGAAACTACTCAGTATTCATGTAGTAGCATGATTTACAAATACACAATTCTGTTGCTTACATGTCAACTGATGATCATCCTCAATCAGTTCAGTAGCTGGTGCAACAAAGGAATTTGCCAATGCATCATCAATTATCAGCGTCCATGGTTCCTCAACTTTCAAAAGCTGCAAACTCCATAATTGAAACATCAGATCTTTAACGAGAAAAGCAAAGTAAATGATAAATTGACAAGTGTTTCCATCAAAAGAGTTCATCACCAGGACAAATCAATCAGACACAAACATTAAACTATCCACATCACGGGCTATTATCTGCTTTAACTACAAGACAACTCAAAAACACATGGAAAACCTTAGGACTTTCCAAAGGATGAATGAAGAAAGCAGTCGATCATTCAATGTCTTAGGGAAGTCAATCAACAAATAAAACACACAGTTGTAGACATGCTATATTGCATCACGTAAGAATCTAACAAAAAAGAAACGCAGGACTCCATTTTATTCCCAGGATAAGTTAATGAAAAAATTACCTTATTTAGTCTTGCGTTGAATTCTTGCCATTTGTTTCTTTTCCCCTCGTCAATGCTATCTCCAAATGTGAACCCATGCACCCTCTCCAGATCTGGAAAAATGGGCTGATAAACATCATCTCAAAGTTTATTGAAAGAAAATACCATGGCCTTGTTCCCATTTCTGGGAAAAATTGCCAAGTCCATATGCATAACCATTCTGGAACAACCAAGCAACATTGAGTTGCTTAGGGTCAGCAACTAAAGGACAATTTGCAGTCAATGTTTTCCTGATGCCGTTTCAAAGGAATCAGATCATTTTTCTCCAAGAAATTATTAAGATTGTAATTAAAATCATGAGAACAATGAAAAGAAAAATCACACAATTAGGACCTTCACGACCTGGACTCAGCCCTATTGAGATGTTTTGTTTGTGGAACATGTACATAAAACATCATCGAGACAACAATTAAGCATATCAACACCTTTTGATCTGACCATTGTCACACATGTCATTCTTGGGTTTTCTTGGAAGTTTTAACAAAATTTCTCTTTCTTGGAAAAATTGCAGAACACACACACACACAGATATATATATATATATATATATATATATATATATATATATATATATATATATATATATATATAGAGAGAGAGAGAGAGAGAGAGAGAGAGAGAGATAGGCACGTGAGAGAGTGAATGATTTACATTTAAATAAGGTTCCCTCTAAGCAAATGCAAAATATTGCAATAAAAATACTTCAGTGATAAATGCAAAATATCACGATCTTCCTCTTTTTTGTTTTCTTCAGTTTTTCAGCTATTATCATGATATTTTGAGTACATTGATGATATTTGTGACAATGGATCAAACTGTTCATGCAGCACTGTCAAATGTCAATGCAGAATCACAGATTACTTATACCTTCTAACCTGAGAATGCTTATTACATGAAATACAATCTTTTGGTCTAATGATGTTGAGTATTTTCAAGCAGAAAATCAACTTACTTTCTTGGATTTTGGTCAATAGGCCTTCAACTGTTGTCACAAGCCCACCCAATGTCCCACTCACAAGCTCCAAGTCAACCTCCGGAACTCTAACACTTGCCGTATCTGACTGATAAAGTTTGAATGCCAGATAATGCACATTAATAGAAAAATCATCTGTATGAGACTGACATGAAGTAACAATGCAGAAGACATCTTGGATCTGATCCATATCTAGAATCGATTTATGCCTCTATATAGGCATGGGTGTTTTATGTAGGATAGTTTTCTATTATCCTTTATATAGTTAAAGAGGCATTCTCGTCCTTTATATAATGAAAACCAAACAGGCCAAGTTGTGCCTTTTGACTGCAACCTTTTCTTTTCTTCATGTTTATTTCCTCTCTGCATTGGAGCAGTGTTAGATCTAGAATTTGTGAATATCTCCAAAAAAGGTGTTATGATTATATATGGGAATTTAAACATGTATGTGATTATTGTACATATAAAAATACACATGCATTTACATAAACACTAACACTCCCCCCCCCCCCCCCCCCCCCCCCCCCCCCCCCCCCGGTTTCTCCTTTCTTCTCTTTCTCAAACAAAAACATCATCACTAAAAGTTTGTTAAGAAGTAAAATTAATCATGAAAAGTACAACGCCCTCCTGAAGAAATCCATAAGTTCATATTCCAAGGCCATATAGAAAAGTCGAATTGTTTTCTCCAAGTATTTTTCTTGCATAAAATGACAATCTAACTTGATGCATTTGGTTTGTTTATGAAATGTATGATTTTGGGCTATGTAAATAAAATTCTAGTTATGACAACATAATTTGGTAAGCTTTTCCAGTCAGTTTCTCATGCCCATCAAAAGTTGCTTGAGCGATACAACCTCTATGGTCGTATAAGCCATTCTCTACGCATTGCTTATGCAAAAAAGAAGAAGGCAATTTGAGGCCTTTTAAACTACCCAATATTAGATTCATCTAAGAAAACACAAAAGTTTGTTATGGAGAGCCTGTAACTTGGAACTAATCCCCAAAAAACACCAATATAAGAAACAAATTCTAATGAAGAAGACAAAAAAGTACTCCTTTATTTAGAGCCTTTTGACATATGTTTATTTACAATTCCATTGATATCAGTGACATGATAATCTACAACACAGCACTCTTGTAGAATGAAGATTAAACATGCTGAAACTGACTTCCACATGGACAACATACGTTATGTCAAGTATGGTGGTACTTAAAAGTTAAATTAAATATATATATAAGGAATCAAACTATCATCTACAGGAAGTTCGATTTTCCACTAAAATTTCATCATCAAGCTTCATCTTGGTTCCAAAGAAACGCAGTTTGGCAAGTCTCAGCTACTCTATCACCTAAGGTTTCAAAATTCAGGAACAAAATCCAATGCAAACTTTATTTGTGTCAATAAGTATCTTAATAGAGAATAAATATCTTCAATTCCTCAAAGTATGTTAGAAATCTTACATTTTTTAAAAAATTGTTTTAACTTCACTACTTTCTTCTTTGTCATTTGTGTCACTGACGACTTTCATTTGGGAAATATTTCAATTTGAAAATAACCAATATCTATAAAGGATCTAACGTCTAACAGTGGTTACTCTAGCCATGAAAGCAAAAGTTCCCTCATAATCTATTTGATGCTCTTCAATCTATCCTTTGGCTACAAATCTAAGTTTACATTTTGCATTGACTAATTACTCTTGGTTTTTACCTTACCAATCTATTTAGAAGTATTGGTTTTTTTTCCTATAGATAAGTATCAGGTTTCTCATCTGTTTTGTCTCTAAGAGCATCTAACACTGTTCTACACTTCTTCCCATTCATGATGACCCTTAGCCTTTATCATAACAAGTTCATTCAATATAAAACTGTATCGCCAATATGCAAAATCTTTGTCTAACGGGTAAATGAATCAGACTCATAAGAGACAAATTTTTTTGGTACTTTTGGTGTCTAAGTAACACAGTCTCTTCCCCAACTCAACGCAAATGGGTGCAGGTGCAGCAATGTACAATTTGCTTTTTTCTCATATAGTCATTGATAGAACCATAGCACGTTGATTGTTAATTATTAATTTTGTTGTTTGTGGACAACTATATAAATACACGCACATATACATTTTCTGCACCAACACGTATTTCTTTGCCTCCCCAACACTCGCACCCGCGTGACATAGCTTGGTGTCCTTTTCAATTTTGAAATAATAGGTTGTTGACTTTGTACTCGAAAGATTAAACTTGCTTCCTTGTATCCACTTCTCATATCTATCTTGTTGATATCCTGATAACCCATGTTGTTAAGGCCTCGCCTAGGCATGGACTAAGCGTGAGTCCACACCCATCACCTAAGTCCACCATTTAGGCAATGGGATGTGTTGGCACCTAAGCTGGCCTAGCCACCAACACACCTACTCCATGGGAAAGTGAAAAGTCACATTCCCTTTCAATTAAAGTTTCTTAATTGAGTATATATTGTCATGTACTTTATTTTGTATTGATCAAGTATTTTTGTGTATTTTGTGTTGATTATCCTGTTATATGCATACTATTATATGTATATACTGTTAGTCACTTTGTTATTTGGGATACCTCATACATGTTATAAGTATACATTAGTATGGTTATGTTACATACTTATATCATGTAGTTATCTTTATTGGTAATTTGTCATACCTGTGGTAAACTTTGTATATACTGTTATGTTAAACTGTATTGTAATACAATTTGTTATTCCTGTTATATGTATTGTAATACGTGTGATATGTATATACTGCTATGTACAGTCTGTTATACCTGTTATATAGTATTGCATCAAACTATTATATGTATAGTTGTATACATTGTTAGCCTGTTATATAATATGCACTATGGTGATACCTGTTATATGTATATGTTAGTATGGTTATGTACTTATATGTATTACTATTGTGTACTTATATGTATACTATTATGTACTGTTAGTCTTTTTTATTATATTATGTCTTTCTTTTAAGTACAGATGAATTAAAGCCTTCTTGCGGATTTACATTCATTCTTCTAGAGATTATATCTAGTTTTTTTTTGTTTCTTGTATTAGTTTACATTTAATGAGGAATGTTAAACTTCTTCCATTGATATTGCATATTCAATGAAGTCAACAATTAATTTGTGATTGTCTAAGTTGATTATGCTTGTTATATTACTACTCTACACATTGCAAATATTAGTAATAAGCAATCAAAATAACTTGACATATTAAGATAACTCAAAAACTTGTAAAAAAAATTGGTTGCCTTTTTTGCCTAGGCGTTAGGCGCTGCCTGTCGCCCAGGCAGCGCCTGGGCAACTTGACAACATGGCTGATAACTCAGCCCAGTGTACAGTTCTAAATGCAGGGGTCAAAGAAACCATGAAGTTAAAAAGATTGTATAAATCTTTGGTGACTAGAATGGGAAAGGCACTGACCTTTATAACATCTCTGCAGACATCAGCTGCATTCTGTATGCGTACAGTGATCCTCTTCCCTCTATCCGGAATTGCACCACCTGGCTTTAACTACTCAAGCCAAACCAAAAAAAAAAAAAAAAAAAAACAAGCTGAATTTCTTGACTAGAACTTGAATAGAAACCCCACTACCAAGCTACCAGAGATGAAAAAGGAAACCTGGTCTTTCAGACTCATAGTTCTAGTTCACTACAAACCTCAGAATTACGGTAGCCACAAGTGTCGCAAGTAGATGCCATCACAATGACTTCTTGGAAGTATGGGATTTCTAAAGAACGTTAAGTTGAACAAATATCCAATACTATTGACACAAACTTGAAAAGAGAGAATCAGAAAATCAAACAGGAGCAACCCCACCAAGTTCAATACGAATTTCTGGTACCAAGGGATATATGGTTCCTTCCAGTAGGGACAAAAGATAATTAATTTTGAACATGTTCAAAGACAAGTGTTTTTCTTTTGATGATGTATCCTAGAACAAGTCAGCCTGCCAAAGTACCAGGAGCATGAAAAAGCACACACTCAGAGAGTGAAATAATTTGTTCTTGGATTTAGTGAATTGCTACAGAAACAACTCAGTCAACACATACTTGCATAACAAGAAGTATATCAGCTTGATAGCAGAGAGGAAGAAAAACAAGGATACTTGTTACATACATGCGTGTTTCACATTTACTTGCACAAGCTCCACATGTCGAAGGAAATGCCATCACCTGAAACAGTAAATCAGCAAAATGCAAGGCATGATAGCTAATTGATGCTAAACGTTCATAGGATAAGGCACTTGGCATGCAAATGGTCTCCAACAATGTGAACATACCTCCTCCGGAGCAGAATACTTAAACAAGGCTGCAGCAACTTCCTCACTGGTACCCTGTGCAATAGCTCGATGGCCTGCAGTAGCTCCAATTGAACCATGTGGTTCTCTCTTTGTTCCAGCAGGGACATATCTGCTTTTCTCAGATAAAACTTCACTCCCAGATGATTGAGGATTGCCAGAGGAGGATGAATCGACAAGAAAACCCAGTGATGCCTGCTGTTCAGGTGTACGATCGTAAAATGTAATGGTTAACAATGGATCTGCTGAAGGTGCACAGCTGTCACGGGAAAAAGAGCACCTACTAAGTGGAGGAAGATAAATTGTACAATATGAAGCCAACACCTGACTTAATAGAGACAAATGCCAACAAGAAGGCAAAAATTACAAAACATATATAGCAGAATTGATCAGAAAAAAAGTTTGATGACTCGACTTCAGAGGAATGAGAAGTTTCAGCCTGCCTTGAAAACCATCTAACAAATATTTTTTCACATCTAACAAACATTTTTTCTTACTGGAAACTAATCAAACGAGTTTCAATTTCCAAATTAGAGTCTTAACCTAGGCAGCAAAGTGTTTACCACTTCAAGAAATATCTCACCCAAATCCCATTTAATCATGCATATGCAGAAAAAGACACTAAGAGATCATCCATCAGTAATAAAATGTTGATTATGTAAATCAAGTCTAGTCGTGCCTAGAAACATCTCAAGCAAGGATTGTCAGTACAACTACCCAAGTATTTAAAAAAAATATGCTAAGATGGTGCAAAATAATCAACACTCAACAGGCTCGAAGACATGGAAGTGTTAGCAACGCCTTTAGCTTGTAGACTCGCATGTGAACACATACAAAATGGCATTGATATACATGAATATACACATGCATTCAAATCGACATTTTACAGGCATGAAAAGGCAAAATCTATGAACTATGCAGGCACACACACATAAACATGTAGATGAGAACAATCCAACGTACGGGTTCTCAATGAAGCTATTGCCAGCTGGATCATCAAGTATGAACGTGAAAGATCCTTCCCCTGCAGCCAAGGACTTCAATTTTGTCAAGAACATATCTAAGGCTTCAGCTGTTTCTGGATCAACTTTCTGGAATTATAGAGAGGACAAATTATGGGACTGTCAGAGGAAATAGAAAAGAACATAATCTCCAGATAATGTATATACTTTTCGCTCATCCTGAAGAGCCTCTAGTTCATTGATGGCCCGTAAAAGAATCCCTTCCACCTGGAAAGATAGAAAAAAACAGTCAAGACACTCGGTTATGAGGCATCTGTCGCAACAACGGAGTAGTTAAATATACTGGTTAATGAAGAGCATATGCTCAAAGAAGAAGAAGCAGGTCCAACTCTGCCTCTTTGAAATCATAACAAGGTTTGACCACATTTATCAATTGATACAATTTGGCAACTATTTTCCCAGTCCCTGCAGTTTAGCAAGCCACCACTGTAAAACAGCAATAAAGATATTGTCTAGATCTGCTGCAGGTGTGCAAGATGGATCCACCATTTACTTCTTATCAGTTGAAACATAGGTACTCTTACAGAACAGTCCATGTTAAGCAAAACACTAAAATGATAGCTGAAGAAAACTCAAAAAGCTAAAATATCCCAATGAAGTTCCAACAGAAGAGGTTAAGAACTCCAAATGCACAAACATGAACATGATTCCATGATCCTTTGGCAAACCAATACTGATTTTAAGCTTCCAAAGCATAGCAGGCTCATATTCTTCCAATTAAAAATATAGGAAAATCTATTAGAGTCCATTTGATTCTCCCAACATAAGCTAAAACATTTATAACTTACATAATGAAACTGAATATTGGCATTATGAAGACATCATGCATTACAAGGTGGAAAAACTCCACAACTATTAAATTATTAATATCCAGAGATGTCTCTGGATAATAAGACGGTCCGAAATTTTTGAAAGAATGAGCAGATAACCAGACGATTGACACCAAACAAGAGATACCAAACTTTGATTTCCCTGCCCAACAATGTAAAGCATGTTTTCCATGGAAACAGTTCAATATTTAGCACTATCATCCATAAGCATAACCTGGTCCTTCAACAAATAGACATCCATCTGACAGCCCAACACAGGAATTAAGAGTAAGCAAACCTTGATCAAGCTAAAGCTTCAAAGCAATGAAACCAAGTGAAGTGAAACTTGAAGAGCAAAAGCCTCTATAGGACCTAGCCATCTATTTTAGTCTTTAAAACATACAAGAAAACACAAGAGAGGTAGCCCTATAGAGTATAAATTTAAAAAATCACTCCACCAGTCAAATGTATAGTGTCATGCTCTCTGAATGCCCACATTCTATGTCGGCATAAAACAAATATATTTTGAGGCATCTAGCACATAAGCTGCTGGTATTCCTTGCAAATGAATGTAATCATTAGTCTTAGTTTGAAATTCTACATGTAATGTCAGCTTTCCCCAGTTACTTCAACTGATTATTCCAATTTTGCGTTGCAGATATTAGACAATCATGTCATTTAATAAAATCCAACAAAACTGAATACAGCATAGTACCATAATAAACCTCAACTATACTAATTACAAGAAGCATCACAGCAGCAACCTATGTACAAAGGAAAACCAGGAGAAAGCTTGACACTAGAATGTGGTTGAGGGCCTCAGGTTGATGGACATACTGTTGAAAGGGTGCCACGTTGTGCTTCTGGTGGTATCTCAAAATCCAGCTCTGGGATCTGAAAAGATAAAGTAGATAACGGCACCAAACTTGAAAATCTAATGACTCGGTATATATAAGCAAGCATCACAAATCTAGTATGTCATGCCCAAAAATGAAAATAACATGTACACACATAGGACATACAACAACTAACTCAGAAGCACATAAAAAAAGAATGTTTTAGCAAACAAATCAAAGAAATGAATAGACTTCAGGTACAGAAGATACACATATCAATAAGATGTAAGAAGAAAGAAAATAAGAAAGGGTAGCATGAACTTTTGCATGCTATGTGAAGACTAACATTACCAAAATAAATACACAGTTTTTTAAATCAAATATGCCCTTAATGAAGTATGTTCAAAATTATACACCATAAAGTCAGATAAAACAACCAAAATTTAGTGATTCATAGACATCAAAAAAATATATATATCACTAATTTTACACAGAAATCAATAAGCCATCTTTAGTTCCTCATCTGACTGAAGTCAACACTACAATCAATCCACATGCCACAGCTATGGTCTTCACTCTTAAGACTGATAGGCAAGCATTGGAATATGCCTTCCATCTCTGACAGCGATTCTCATCATGGACACCCCACATGGTTTCCACAAAATCCAGCTTTTCAGATTGGCATTCCATTAGAGGACTGAACCCCAAGCTAATGCAGCCTGTTGCAGTCCGTCGTGAAACCATGGTTCCCAAACAAAGTCAGCATATCAGTTTTGTGCATCGAATCACAAAACGTAATCTCAAACACAGTCTAACAGGTTTTTTCAAGTGCTATGTTCTTCCAAGAGATTCAATTGAAGGTTCCAAACAATTCTGTCAAGTATCTATTCTCAGGTAACTTATTTCTGGACAAGTTTCTCATAGCCTTTCTTTCAAAGCATAAAAACCATAAAGATGCTTTTTCAGAATATTTTACTGATGATCAAATAAATGCTTTAGAAATGGAATATCAGATCTATGACAAATACTTGCAGTTAGCCTGTGTTTTCCTAATGGCCATCTAAACACTAATATTTAAAAATGAATCATCAGCTCACCGAGAATCATAGCTCATTAAATATTTACAATTGCTTTTAAAGTAATGTTTGAAAGAGAATAAACGCTTTTGAATGTGATTCCCTTGATACTTCGACAGGAATATATGGAACAAGTGATCAAGCAACTCCACCCACAGATGAATTATTGCCTAGAATAGTGCTATATGCTTTGGATGTTCTAACAGGAGGTTCTTTCAGCTATTTCTATCTATTCTTGACTAGCAGATGGCCAGAAACCATCAGATTAGCACCACTCTTGATGAGCAGTCTGTCTGACCCTAGCAACTAGCAAACCACTAGTCAGTTTCATAGACCTTTGTTTTTTTATTCTAAAAATTTCAACAAATAACAATTTTCCCCCAACCAACTGGCCGGAAAATGGGCCAGCTTAGTTTGCTCAAATCTGGGGGCCCCAACCGAACCATCCCTGGACTGTGGATGGTGAGTCATGACAATTTTGTTTTAATGTTCTTTTCTCATTCTTGCCTACTTTAAATGCTCAACTGCTTCCCAGCCACACAACCAACACGATTACCCACATAAGAGACCACAACGGGTCATTTCTCAACCAGCGTGTCGCAGACAAATGAGCACTAACTGTTCAAAATTTCTTTTATCTTTACCATAAGTCAGTTGAGCAACTAGCCACTTAGAAAATAAATGGGCTAAAGTTGGCTCCATGTGGCAACTTTAGCCGTCAATAATTTGATCAGCAGGTTGTCAGAAAATGGTCGATGTTTTTTATTTCCATATTTTCAAACTTTACCAAGTACGCTAACACTCAAGAAGTCAAGTTCTTGGCAAACCTTAATTTGCCCAAAACTTGTTCCCCAAAAACTATATTTTGATCCCTATCACCCAAAGAAGGCCTAAACTGGCACATGTAACACCCAGTCGAATTTGTCCTGTGTTTTAGATCTTCGCACTCAACGTAAATATACTAGATATTAATAAAATAGAAGGTAATGATTTAGCAGCCTCTTGTCCCAAAAAAAAAAGGAACCTTAATGTATAAAGCAGTACCAAAGCGCTCCTTAGGGTTGCTTGACAAAAAAAAGAAATCGAAAACATAGACGATAGAAACAACTACCTGGACCATCTAACTAAAATATCACTTTGCAAAAATGATCATTTTATATTAACATAAATTTCCATACCCTGATAGATGCAGAATCAGATTTCACCACCTGACGATCTAATATCTGCAACAAATTGCACATCAGATCAAAGTGCATTGGATGAACGAGGTCAACCAAGACTTGTAGAATAACTTTTTTACCACAAATTTCAAAAAGTTTCACTCAAAAAAAAAATTACATTGTCTAAATCAGACAGTCAAACAAAGATATTTTAGAGCAACATAACTCGTAATAGGTAGCTGAACCTTTTTCTCTCTCTCGTCCCCCATGTATGTGTGTGTCTGTGTCAGAGAGAGAGAGAAAGAGAGCAATTTCCCTTAGCCTAATTTTAAGTTCTCGCTAAAACCTTCTAAAGCTTATTTCATCAATGTTTTGTTCCAGTCTGCACCATTTGCATACCTTCGGTTCACCTGCTGCAACCTTCAATTGATAGTGGCACCCTTGGGGCTGAATCACACCAGCAAACTGAACTTCATTGTTCCTAGAAAAACTCAGCGAATAAAAATTATGACATAGTTGTATATCAACTTTACATATAGAGACATTGTAATAAATATCATTCTAAGGCTTTATCTATGAGGTTTCTTTTGGGTATTAGTCGGAAAGGTTGTTCATCTAGGGGAAATCTTGGGTTACGGAGTTAGCCAGAAAAGTTGTTTCTCACAGGAAAATATGGGGAATTCAAACAAATAAAAAATACACAAAAAATATTAAGAAAAAATTAAAGTTATGTGTTTTCCACTAATCTTCACATAAAAACATTGATCAAACTTCAAAATAATTATTAAGGGAAATAAAAAAGTCTAAAACATATAAAAATGCTTTTTCAGACAAACCATGTGAAAATTATCACCATATTTTACTTTTGGTGATATGTTAAAAATATCACATAAATTCTCATTTTTGTATAACTTGTTTTGGTTATATTATCATGTAACATTAAAATTTTAGAAATTATCCCTAATACTTGTGAGAATGATGGAGACAACATACATTGAACATAAATCCTCTTAAAAGAAATAAAGTTTCAAACTTTTCAAAGTCAACAAAGTTCCTTCTCTAAAATCACACTACCTCTCATTACAGTTTGCACATTCGAAGGCCATCAAAACAACCTGCAGTTAGAGACATATCCAAATGCTTAGCTGGTAGCCAGATATAAATTTAAAATAATTAAAATTTATGTCACATGTTCCACCAGACTAGAAGCACATATTTAAAGTTTTAAACTATAAAATACTTTCAAATAAAATGTTAAACCACAATGTACTAGGAACTTCAATGGTTTGGATTGCAGAACCAGACAAATGAAATGCAGTTTCATTTCAAAAGCAAAGTCACGTTTAGCGATGTTACATATCAAAAGCATAAGGTTTAAACTGTTTGTGAGATGAAGGTAATGATCTTTAAGCTTATGACTCAAGTGACAATGCTCAAGCTTTGAGTAAAGGTCAAGTCCCAACTCCCAAGTGGCCAAGTGAACAAGTGCAGTTGACTGCACTTGCAGTGGTTGCTTATTAAATTTGAAAAATGAGCACAGCATCTAAACCTGCATCAAAACCATTGTCACAAATATTGTTCTCGCGTTTTTATCAGCAAGGTTTTTCTTGGGTATTTTTTGGCAAAGCTGTTTTTTCGAAAAATAATCAGGAAAATCTAGGCGATTTAAAAAAATGCCAAAATTAGGTAAAAAATAAATAAATGAGAAACTAATATGAAAACATCAAAAAACGAAGTAGATAAGCAAGAAGTGAAAATTAGAAAATAGAAACTGGCACTCTAAATACCAAAAACACAGGTTATCTAATGGCTGAAGCGTCGGATGGGATGCTCTTCTGGGTTTCCATCAACCCTCACCTTCGACGCAGGTTATCACTCATCACTCGTCAAAGCCTCACACACCGAACACAGCTTCCTCACTTCTCAAACCCTCATTAAAGAGGTAGACACCGGGAAAAGGGTTGGGCATGGCTGGAAGACATAGCTTCCACTCTCACGTCTCACACGAAAGGTAAAGTTAATAAACCCTATTCATTAAAAGTTAAGAGTTAAGTACTCTTTTTGCCATTAAAAAGAAATTTCAGTACAAAAATTCCCTTTGTTTCTTTACTTTTAACATGTTATACCCTTCTTGAGCAAAAGAATTCATCATGTACAGTTTTTATGAATTAAAACCGTGCGCAAGAACATATAAACAGCACAGAAATTAAGTGGCAAAAAAAAACATGATTTTGTCGCGATAAATATTTTTTGCCAATATTTTCAAAATATCACAATTTTTTGGCATTTTTTTCGTTTTCCCCTTTTTAACGTTTATATCGCAATATTTTGAAAATATCGTGATGCCTGTGACACTGATCAGAACCCAGTTTTGGGTTTGATGGAGGAACATCAACCTCTTAAAGATGTGACATGGTTTTTACTTTTTAGCATTCTCCTTGCAAATATTTAAAGATAAAATCAAAAAAGTTATTTAAATATAAAAGCAAGAATAAAACTGTAAGCATATAGTTAAAATATATAAAAAGGGTTTTTCAAGAGATTTTAAAAAATGATACAGAAGCATCGTAAGGTGTGGCATATAATTCTGTGATATTTAACATAGCTTATTTTGCCAATATTATCAGCTGGCTCTGAAAATTGATAATACAAAAAATATTTTCAGAATTTTGAAAACATTGGTCACCATCTCATGGACAATGAATGAAAATGAAGCCTTATCATCTGAATGAAACATAGTCTAGAGTAATTAATAATAACAGCACAGAAAAGGGATTAAAGGATACTATTATCATTAGACATCAAAATCAGCTGGCCAACTATGCAATGGGAAGTATTTTTACCTCTCTAAAATGAGGAATTCGGGTAAGCAGAATCCTGGTTATCCCCTGTAAAAGACCAAAATCATATCAAGATTTTAGTTCCAAATTCAAGAGTGGACTGGAAGAATTGATATTAGCATGTTCACCAAGAACTTGGTAAGACAGAAGGAGCCGTATTTTCAACTTTCAACATGTGAAAGTGAAACCATTAACAGATGTTGCTGATACAGTTTTTTGCAATTGGTAACATATTTCTAAAACAGGATTTTTAATTTTGGCATGAAAACCTCATAAAAGTTTTGTTTAGCTGAGAAGCATGGCTTCAAGGACCTTGCGGTTCAGCAGCTTCATCTCTCTAATTTAAATTTCAGCACAACTCATAAAGCATTAAAATAATCAGTTTTAGCATAACTAGGATCAAACTAAGGAGAAAAAGTCACAAATTTCATCCAGTAATGCAGTTAAGAATTAGCTTAATCATTGATCAGCAAAACCACACCAAATTAAAGTTAATACCATTATCTCCAAAAAAGTATTGAGTGCTCTTGGTTTTTGTAGAGAGAAAAGCACCAGCAAAGAAGAAGAGTGACCTTACATTTTCCCCACAACGCATACAGAGGCTCTCGATCTGGTGCAAAGGGGTATCAGTTTCCTCACCAGAGGCAATGGCCTCAGCAGCACTACCAACATCAACAATGGCTTCCTTCTCTCCCCTTCCTCCTCCACCCATTGTCCGAGTAGCAGTAACCCTCAACCCTTCAAAGGAAGTCTTCTCCAGCTTCAGAGAGAGATAGACCAAATAAGATATGATAAGCTTACCAGAATTAGGACAAAGTAAATGAAAAACGATAATTTTTTTCTGGATAGCAGACAACAACATTTTAGAGGGAGTACTTACGGTTCCTTCCCAACAATGTACTCCGAAGTCTGACATGAAGCCCTACAGAAGGAACTTTTACCCTTGCAAACACTTTAGGCAAGAGGTCACAATTAGGGGCTGCACACAAGCTGAGTCAGGCTCAAGTTTGGCCTGCTTCAAGTCAGCTCGGCTCATGTGTTGATCAGCTCAAACTCGCTCGAGCTTGAGTCAAGCTTTGCAAGCCAAGCTCGAGGACTCAATTAAATGAAACAAAACTCGAGAACAATTCCATTAGACTCACACACTAAGCCAATATCCTCAAATTCAGGCTCTATAGCAGTTTTGGCTCAGGACTTATACCTATGTCATCTCAATAAAATTATGGGCTGCAAAAAAAGTAGCAAATGAATGCTAGGCTGCTGATTGGTTCTTCTAGCATAAAGGATGATGATATCACATTATCACCTAACTGAACATATGAACATAATCTTAATTTGACAATGTAGTCAATGGTGAACTTTGTTTTGCTTTAATGTTTCCTCTCTCTCTCTCTCTCTCTCTCTCTCTCTCTCTCTGTGTGTGTCTGTGTGTGTGTGTGTGTGTGTGTGTGTGTTGAGACTCAATCTGAAAGTCTGATACTCTACGGACAAAAAGGAGTGGCTATACTAACTCTTTTTCTTTCTTGTGTTACGGTATATCTGGCTCAGAAGCAACAGAATAACATGACTCTCAAGAGTATCTCAAATATTTGACAAGATAAGACCTAAGAACAAGTTATCTAAATTGTCAAGGATAAATTTAGAACTCCAACAGATGATTCAATGTAGGACCTTTCATGATTTGCAAACATTGGTGCATCAAATTTTATCAGAGATGAAACAACAAATCTTCCATCAAATTTGTAGGAGATTAGACTCCAATCTCCATCATTGTCTGCAAAATCTATATCCACCCAGAATTTTATAAAAACATTAACCATGATAATTAGGAAATGTTAATGTCATTTCCATCTTCTTTCGCTTGTAAGGAGCAGGTTCATGAAGAGAAGAATGCCATGCCTATTGTCGTAAAATTAAATTACATATCATATCAGAATTCTAAATGATACAGTGCGCCTGCAGATATCAGTTAATATATATTAAACCATATCGACTGTGATTAAAATAATATTCTTATTTCTTGGCTTTTTTTAAATAAATTCAGGAATTTTTCAAGAAATCAGAACTTACCAAAATAACTGAGAAAACAATAAACAAGGTAAATCCATCCAATGTATTTTTTATGTCTGATGTGGCAAAAGATAGGCAAACAACATCGCAAAATGCTTAAATACAAGACTTTATGTCCGATAATTCTTTCATTACCTACCAGCAGTCCAGCACCAAGAATTACTAATTGTAGTGTAACACTCTTTGCAAGGCTTATACCATATTCATGTGTACTGCTTGTATGTTTCTGCATGCACGCACGCCAGCAAGCAAGAGATAATCATCAACGCTACTCTTAGTTGTCCATTGTGGTGCAATTCCTCTGGACATTATGGGTTGTGAAGCGTAAGAGGATAAAACACATTTTGGTTGGGTCTAACGCCTAAGCAAATTATTGCTAAATTCAAACAATTTTAGTTATTGTTTCCATGTGACAAGGAGATCTACATTTGACAATGAATATAAACTATAAAATCGAGAACACACATTCCGCATAGGGTTCTATGTGGTTCAGGTTCGGCTGAAGGGTCCTAACAGCAACGAGTTAAAGAAAATGAAACATGTATTTCAGTATCAGGTATCTGAGGCTTAGCATTTGGCTCTGCAGAACTCTTTTTTGCAAATGAGGGTGTCATTTTCTCCGGAACTACCCCTCAAGTCTCCAATTACTGTTGCTTCGCATGATCCCTGCTGCAACTGAACCACCTATCGCGAATGAGACAGACCCATGAGAGACCAAGCACCTCGACAATCTCCTACACGAGGTCCCAAGCTGGCAAAAAAGCTGAATTTACTTGTAATTTCTAGGAGCAATTCTACGGTAACAACAAATTTTTTAAGGATTGTCATCTAGATGGTAGCAAATTAGTTTCAAGATTGTCGGTCTCTGCGCTAACTAGAGTTTGCTCTAAGGCCAGAGGCATAGCTCATGTGATTCCAACCAACGTGCTCTTGATATCTATGATAATGTTCTTCGTATCTATGACTGGTGCGATGTCATGCTAATGAACAGCCACCAATAAAACTGCAGAAACGTGCTCCTGAGATTCTGAGAAACCACCATCTTCAACTGGAACACATCCTCATATTGATGGCAGAAACGACGGTAAGTCTTAGCTTATACTCTCTTTCTTGTGTTTTCTTCTATTTGTCAAGGCGTTGTCCTGTTTTCCCTATTAAAACTCATGATCTTCTCTCTTCTGCTAAAAATAATAACTAAAATCCAGGTCTCAAAACAACGCATTTTTCGTTGCTCAATTACAAGACTCTCATATTCTCCAAAATGGAACTGATAGGTCATAGCGAACAACTCCTATTACAAGCAGGATTCCACCCCCACCGCCATCATCCAAGGAAATGTCCGGCTTCGAAATGTTCTTCCTTTGGAGGACTAGTCCCATCGATAGTAACAGTCAGATAATTCGTTGAAGGCCCTTCGGATGATATGAGATTTAAAAAAGAAAAGTATAGAGAGAGACAGATACGGACTGACGATTCCGGCGGATGAAAAGAAGAGAAGAACCCTGTACAATTTCCCGGCGACACACAGAGAGGGAGAGAGAGAGAGAGATTACCAGAAAGAGAATACGCTCGACGGTGGCCACGACCCAAAGGAGCTGCGAGTTAGCGTAACGGCGGAAGAGAAAGGCGGCCCAGAGTTCGTAGACCACCAGCGATGCACATAGACACAGAGGAAGAGAGGACGAGAGAAATTCTAGGAGGGGCTCTGGAACTTCCGTAGGTTTTTCATTTTCAATTTTCCGCCCTTATTTTTTAAAATAACATTTTGCAAACCCAGATTCATATTTTAAAATATTACGAAAAACGACTTGAATTTCAAAGTTTTCACATCGCTGCCCAACGCTTTTAACGCATTTCGACTAAGCAGTGAGCACTTCCTTTCACTTACTTCAAACTGAGTTAAGGTTCGATAGTCAAAACTCTCTGTTTCTTTGGCTTACGCAACTGGTCGGACTAGACGGCGTGTTGTAGTGGACAGTGCCAGTGACAGAGCCACCATGGTGTGGGCAGTTGCCCACACCACCCTCACAAAATTAATTTAGCATATATATATATATATATATATATATATATATATATATATATATATGTTAATGTTAATGTTTTGATATATTTGATTATTATACATATAAATGCTCCAAATAAATACATTGCCCATACTATATAAATGTTTTGATATATTTGATTATTATACATATAAGTGCCCCAAATAAATATCTTGCCCATACTATATAAATGTTTTGATATATTTAATTATTATATATATAAGTGCCCCAAATAAATTAAAGGTATTGAATGAGTGTCTCAAAAAAAAAAAATTGACTTTGGACAGTGGCCTGGGTGTCAATGGGGAGGGCCAACTTTTGACGCCGGCCTCTGTTATGGCCATAATATGGAATCTTGCCTCCTTCATTGACGGTTTTCATGGAAAGTATAGCCTTTATTGGGAGAATTGTAATATGTAATATCTCTTTTCTGAATTTGGGAGCAAAATGTAGCCCTGAAAGAGAAATTTTTCTCCCATTAAACGATCCATTAAAAATTAAGAGTTAACTGGAAGGTAATTGAGTTGCTTACTGGGTATGTTGAAGCTTCTGTTGGTGATAAAATGTAATATTGAAAACTGCAAGTTCGGGAGATTTCCTTTTATTGGGTCTTTAAGTTAAAAATTGCAGTCGATGGCAAGTTCAAGAGGAAAAGAAGAACAGCATTGGCGTGAACTTCAACAGAAAGTAACTTCACAACGTTGCGACTCCAATGACTTCCCCTTGGGAAGGTTAATTCCAGTATTGCACATTTTTTCTACTTCTACTTAACCTTTTAATAGCAGCTAAATTGATTCTTAGTTTCATTTAGGAAAGCGTTTAGTCCATGGCTGAAACTTGCAGATATTTTATGCAGTAAACGCTATGCTTGAGCTTTTCTGTTCTATTGGCAGATCAGACTTTCCTTATAGGCAATTTCCTTTTTCAGAATGAATTTGGATATTTTTTTGTGTCTGTGCTACCGAATTTCTAATAACAGCTAAACTGATGCTTAGTTTCATTTAGGAAAGCGTTAAGTCCATGGCTGAAACTTGCAGATCTTTTACGCAGCAAACGTAGGGTTGAAGTTTTCTATTCTATTGGCAGATCAGACTTTCCTTATAGGCATTTCCTTTTTCAGAATGCTTTTGGATCTTGTTCATGTCTGTGCTACTGAGTTCCAGGTTCAGATACATGTAAATTCCAGGTTAACACCTGGCCGGAATCCGGCCGCACCTAACCGGTGGACAGGCTTTTATATTGGACAACAGAATCCATCTGTCTCACTGTCTGTATGCCAAGACATGCCCACATTGTGTGCATTACGGTAAACAGTGGCCAAAACTAGGCTCAGATGGAAGGAGCAGAACTGTGAGATCGACTGTCAGGAACAGAGTGACTGACAAAGAAAATAGTTGAAACCAACTACCATGTTCAGCACAGGAGAGCTTTTGTTGTTTCTCTTTGTAAAAACAACAATAAGTGCAGTAGCATCTGAGTATTGCATCTAAAGAAACAAGATGAGCAAATAATTTTATGTATTCGTTTCTAGAGAAAAAACGAACATTTTCTCTACATTTCGATTACAGAACAGAATACACAGACAAAAGAAAAAGGAATAAGAAAAATCGTGGTGGCAATTTTAATAGTGACAGAAAACAAGTACCAGATAAGTAGCATACCAAAATACAGACTCACATCCCGACAACAAGCCCGTTGCTGCAAAATTCTAAGTTACCATAATTCATGATCAACTGCAAATGGGACACAAGATCAATCCATTCTCATTACATTCCCCACATTTTGCAACTTCCTTTTTCTCATCCAAAATCTTTCTGCTTCCGTTGCAATCCATGCAGACAACAAACCTTACCCCTCCACAACCAACACATCCTCTGCCATTTCCGCAACTAGTCGCCCTCGGCAGCCCTGTAACGAGCAACTCCAACTTCCCATTCTCCTGAAGTTTCATCACTTCTTCCACGCCACCGATGCACCTTCCTTTTATGAACACCATCGGTACTTTTGCTTCCTTTGCCCCCATCAACTCCCTCAACTCTTCCTTAAACCCAGAGTCCATCGAGATGTCCCGCTCGATTATCCGCACCTCGTAGTCTTCAACGGCGGATCTCACCTTGTTGCAATCATCGAACGTCTTTCTGATACCGCGCAGAGTCGTCGTGTAGAGCACTACACAGTTTTCACCACCAGGCGGACACTTCTCCTTGAATGAACCCAACAGATGCGCAGGGGACCTCTTCCTCTCTTCTTCCTCCAAGGACAATTCGTTCTCAAAGGCGGCCAAAAGTTCGGGGTCGAAAAGCGGATTGCAGTACCGCCTGGACGACATCGAAAATCTTCCACTCTCTTTAGGAATCTTGTCCACGGTGACCTTCTTCATACCTGGCTTAGAAAGGGGGCCCTGATTTTCCATCAAATTGGAAGGCCTCAGCACCTGCCTAACACCAAGCGGCGATCTCTGCTTCTCTGATCCCGGAGACTGCACGTTCTCCTTATCCGCCGGATACTTTCTCGGCATCGTAGACTGCTTCTTCTTGTTGGTATCCTTTGAATCATGATGGGCAGCAGCCAAAACGCCATGGCTGGACCTGGATTTGTTATTAACAGGGGAAGACTGAGGCGCATCGTCCTCTAGACCTGCCATTAGCTCTCGAGCATTGATGATCTCTGGCTCGGAGCGGTTGGGGCTGAAGACGGAAGAGATGCCACGAAATTTGGAGATGGTGGTGGACGGACTTCGCGCTTCCTCTGGTCCTCTGTCCAGATTGAGGACGCCATACGTGCTGGATGTGAGGAAGACGACGTGGTTCGCGCTACCACCATCTTTTTCGTCCTCGATCTCTCTTCTTGCAAATTTGGAAGACACACAACCCATGATAGAATCAGAGATGCAGAACCAACATTCAGAAAAGGGAAGATAAGAATATGTCGATATCAGAGAGAGAGAGAGAGAGACAGAGACAGAGACAGAAGGGGGTGTTGCCGAGAGTGACAACGGTCATATGTGTCTTGTGGGAGGCCCCAACGGTCGGGAAAAAGAAATTTCAGTTTTTGGAATTTCGCTTTTTGTCCTGTTATGTTTTAAAAAGACGGGAGGTTCGAACGCACTCGTGTTGACCTGTGCAAAAGTCCCGGGTCGGATGGGAACGCACGATCCGAGACTCACTTGATTCGGCGGCCGGCCGCCGACGGAGTTCCTGCAGGTGCTTGGACGTCGTTCATCGCTTCAGATGGACGACCACCAGAGCTCCAATTCCAACAGATGGGTCGATTTTGGGCAGTTAAAAATGAGTAGCGGCGGAGACGCTCAAGGGGAACCAGACCTTCAATCAACTTATCTAACATCCTAGGGATATCAAATCACTCCAAATCTGAGATCCACATTTGAAACAAACAAGACCTAAATGGATACACATTTCTACATATATATATATATATATATATATATATAGAGAGAGAGAGAGAGAGAGAGAGAAAGAGTGAGGAGAGAGAAAGAAAGAAAAGAGATTGATAAGTACAAAATCCTTTAAGTGGAAAGCTCATAAGGAATCATCTTAGTCATTGATCTTTTTAAGACATATAAATAAAAGAAAATCAATGAGAAAAACGAGATAAGGTGTTTTAGATATCTGACATTAATTAATTAAGAACATTATATTCTTGATTTTCTCTCAACCAAGTATCTTGCAAAAATCAATGGTCCATATAATTCCTTACAAGTACTGTAAGTAAGGGTATTGTACCTGCCAATTTCATATACATAAGTTGATTGTATTCATCCACCCATCCGACCTCTCACACATGTAACCCATTATATACACACATATCTGCGATGCCCTACAGCCTCTCATTGCATGCACCTCAATGCATTGCCCCGGGTTATATGCATTGAGGACCCGTATGATGAAGAGGCAATGAAATTTCCATGATATCGTGGAACTTCGGCTCACATAATATATATATATATATATATATATATATATATATATATATATATATATATATTAAATGCTGCATAGTGAAATTTTGAAAAATTGTTGTTAAAAGAATCATAAAATATCCCCGGAACTACTATAAACTGTCAGCGTATCATGAACCGTACCAACATAGTGAATGCATTTAGCAATAGATTTTAAAAGTTTAACTTTTTGGCATAATCCGGCAGAAATAAACCATCCTATAGACATGGAATATTAACATATACTAGATGTCGGATAACTAAAAAGCAGGGGTAGAGGGAGGTGTGGTCTCCAGAGGCGTATGCTCACTCCGGTGAAAACCTGCTGAGGGATAGGCCCTCTTGCATTTTATTAGACAAAAAATCGGGTATTTACAACAAAAATTCAAATCCTTCCCATGATGATTACATTACCAAAAAGACAGTGGGATCCACGCCAATTTGACCCCTAACACATTCTTTATATCCCCTATTACCGGAACATAAAAACAACATACTACAAACTTCAATTGATGGTTGTTGATATGACAAATGTAAATCTATTAAGATGTCTTTGCATGTGCACAAGAGGCCCAACCCTTTCTGTAGTACCTTTGATGGCCTTGTCCATATCATCTTTCCAAGTGTCGTTGGCTTGTATGACTATCGCCTACTCGTTAGTATTAATCTTACCTAGACATTTGTTCAAAACCCAATTCTCAGAGAACACACTCCCTTCTTTCGACCAAGGGCAGATACCGAAATTGTACCCTCCATTGTAGCTTCTAAGCAGACCTGCAATACGGTGCAGGCCTTCTCCATGCCAAAATGCAATATGAATTTTGAAGCCAACTCCTTCTTGGAAGCTCCAATATGCTAACGTGATACGTTGACGTAGCCAGGTTTCCACTCTTTGATTATCCACTCTATTTCGGTTCACTTTCTTGAATTGTTCTATGCAAGATTCCCAAAATCTAGGGCAATAGGCCCTTACAACTTGTTCATGATCATGTTTTACATTGTTCCTCGGTTGCCACAGGTACCAAATAGCCATGTGGAAAGTTGTTTTTCATATGCTCCCCACAGTTTCATTCTAAACCACCAAATGAGACATTGTTTGATGGTGTAATCTCTAGGAATCTTTTGATTGAATTTAGCTGCAATGAATTGCCCATATCAATTTCGACACCGAACAGCCAAAAAACAAGTGGCTTTCATCCTCCTCGTGTTTGTGGCACAAAACACACCTTGATGCCAACTGCACTCCTAGTTTTTTTAGTATGATATCAACCATGATTCTGCCTTGACACCCAATGTAAACCATCCACATCGCCCTAGGAAAACAATTTTTTATCCAAATGTATTGACGCCACTTTATAGTTGCCTTATGCAGCCTTATAGCCTCCCAAATCGAGAGATGGGGCGGTTGTATTGATTAGCCCAGACGAGTGCATCAGCCTGGTTATCCACCAAGGTCATCGTCGCAGAATCAGGCCTCCATCAGTTCACTTTAGCACGCAACTCCTCATTAGAACCAATGATAACCTCTCTAACATTGACTGTAGGATTGACTACCTCAAGAATAGGATCATTTGCATCAACCAACGCTGCTAGGGGCCCACCTGCCCAATTATCAATCCAAAATTTGGCCTTGTTGCCATCCTTAATATGCCAACAAACTTGATCTTTTGATTTGCTTCCAAGATTTAACTATATCTTTCCAATATTCAACAAACAATCTCCTTTGAGATTTTTTTTTTTTGACATAACCAGCCCAAATGTTATCAGTACCAATAGCTCTACAAGCTAGGTAGGCGAGATTGGCTATGTTAGTGTCCTTGATCTTTCTCATGTCGACTCCTCATTTGCTCTTAGGTAAGCACAATTGATCTCATTTAATCAAATGAGCTTTGTTTTTGTCATCACTACTACCCCAACGAAAATTAGCACAAAGGCTTTCTACTTTTTGTATAAATTTACGGGGCAATTGATGTACCATTCCTGTATAAGATGGGATGGTAGACAACACATACTTGATTAAGTATAGTCTACCTGCATATGACAACAGTTTTTGCTTCTAGCTCCCCAATTTTTATTCAATTTTAAGCAACAGTCCAAAGCATTGATTTTCAGCCAACCTTTTGTTTTGAAGAGGTACCCCAAGATATTTGAAAGGGAATTGCCCAGCTTGCCACTCCATAATTCGAGCAGCCTTGGTAAGCTCCTTCGAGCTGGTGTTGATCCCGATAATAGTGCTTATGTCCTTGTTTACTTTGAGACTGAAGCAATTGTTCAATTCTTGAGGATACCTTTGATTGTCTTTAAGGACTTCATGTGGTAGGCTGAGAACATGATCAAGTCATGAACATAAAAACAGTGAGTCGATGTCAGACCTGTCTTTACCTATTGTGGGGAGCTTGACTTGCTTATTCTGAATGACATGCTTGAGGATTCTCGTGAACATCTCAGCAACAATGAGAAAAATCTACAGAGACAGAAGGTTACATTGTCTTAAACCTCTTTGAAGGAGAAACCAATTTCCCTCCTTGCCATTGAGCACAACTGTCAGACTAACAGTTCTAACCAAAGTCATCATTTTTTGTATCCAGCTATGATCAAATCCCAACTCATGCATGGCATTCTCCAAAAACTCCCATGACACTCTGTCATAGGCTTTGCTGAAGTCAAATTTCATACAAAGAGATTTTCTCTTCCTAGCCTCCATAGAGTGGACAAGTTCTTGCCCTAGCAAAATGTTGTCTTGGATGCATCTCCCTGCTAAGAAGGTGTTTTGGTTAGCATCAATAATACAACATAATATAGGTCTCATCCTTCTAACCATGATACAACTTAAGAATTTGGTGATGCTATTGCAAAGCGGAATGGGCCGTAAATTCTCAATATTATGATCATTTGAAGTATTAGAAATGACAACAATATGCGTTATGTTGGCCTTGCGAACCAACTTACCATTGACAAAAAAATTCCTAATATAAGATTGAATGCCATCCTTGACAATGTCCCAATTCTAAATGTAAAACTTGTTAGGGAATCCATCGGGGCCAGGCCTCTTTAGAGATGAGAGCAAGTAAGCTAACATTCTTTGCTGTTGTGACTGTTGTCCCTTCATGCATCTTGTTTGACAACTACCCTGTTTCATTGCCTCTACTCAACAGGTTGCTTAAGTGCTCATGAAAGGCCTTGTAGATGTCTTCCTCCTCTTCAAGTTTTTGTCCATCCACCGTGATTGAATTAACTTTATTTATGAGTCTTCTGCTTTTGACTGACTCTTGAAAAAACTTGATATTGACATATCCATCCTTGAGTCTTTTAATTATGCTCTTTTATCTCCAATAAAGCTCTTCCATCAGAAGAAGACATTTCAATTTCTCTTTATATTCAGTTTCTTTCTGTATAGCATTTAGATCGCCATTCTCAACCTCAATTTGCACCTGCAACATAGCATTTTTGTGCTCAATGATCTCATTCTCAAAGCCTCTCCCAAACCTCTTCGCACAAGTGGACACAGTGGTTTGGACTAACTCAAGTTTCTTTAGGATCCTGATCAATGGACAGCCATGGTCAGTCTCCTACTAGCAATCTTTAATGATGTTTTGACATTCAATTTCTTCCATCCAAAATGTATAAAATCTAAAGCAGGGTCTACCACAAGTTCCAATTCTGCGATTATAAGCATTGAGAATGATCAAATTGTGATCAGAGCAAGTGCGAGGGAGAATCATGAGTTCGTTGCAGTTAAACATGATATCCATCCAGGAAGGAGTAACAAAACAATAATCGATCTTACTCATCACATTCGCAGGGCCCATACGATTGTTAGTACATGCAACTATTGACAAATACATGCCAATTGGGTGGGAGGGTTACCAGATTTCTCGACAGCATCACTTACACCATTGAAGTCTCCAAGGTAGAGGAAATGATAATTTGTTGCAGGTCTAGTAGTTGCCACTTTTTACGTCTGAAATCAGTATCTAGATACACACCGATCGTAGAGAAGTGTAGTCCATTGTTCCTGTCTTTGAAATTGCATGTTCCGTATAGAAGACAGGGAGACACGAATCATGTCAATGACATCCTGGTTCCAAATAACTAAAATCTGAGTCCATCCATCGTCATGAGATAAATTGGAAATGATGCTATGCTTTGGAAGCATAAGCTGCAACTTTCTAACACGTTCAAGAGATAGTTTAGGGTCAATAATGAAAGAAATTTTAGGGTCATACCTGGCGAGGGTGAATCGAAGTTCCTAATTTGAATCCCTACCTGCCAGTCCCCTTATGTTCCAGCTACACATTTTCATGATCGTTGGGTTTGACCGTCCCAATAGGCAAAATTTCCTTGCCCACCCCTTCACCATGTTGAATTCCATCATAGTTAGTTCGACCATCTTGCTTGGGTGCACCTCCTCCAGGGTCTATCGCCATGGCCTGGGCTGCGGCAATATCTACAAGCTTAGGCATTGCCTCTTGTAGGGTGGCGTTGACAACCTTAGGCATATGCTCATCTATTGTCATGTTGCCCTCATCATGTTCTTCTTCTTGACCTCTCCTTTTAGAACCAATGTTATACACATTGTTTAGAATTTGTTTGTAGGAACCTCCAGACCGCCTTTTCCTTTATTTTTTGGTCTGTGCAACAAAGGCAAATACTGCTTTTTGAGTCATCTCTAGGTCTGCTTGGGCATTGATTCCAAACTTTGGCGGGGTGACAATTGTGTCCTTAGTGTTAGGTTATATCTGGTTTTTTGGACTGTCAGCATGGGTCCCAAGGTGAAAATTTTCCTCTTGAACTGCTATCGGTGCAAGGGGAGAGCTGTAGTGAGGTTTGGCTAAGACCTAATGATGTGCATGTGTTGTCTCAAGAGTTGCAAGAGGTGTAGGTAACAGTCCCACAGGAGACACATCAGAAGGAGCTTCAATAACATCTTATTCTAGTGGAACTTCTACTAAGATTCTCGCAAAACTGTGTTTATCTATACATTTAGTACAACAATGGCACATCCATCACCATAGCAATGTCAGCAAGCATTCTCTCGTTCCACATGTATAGAGGTAGGTTCGACAACCTAATCCATACGTGCACCTTGGATGATGTTGCTACTGGCATCTCCATTACTGGAAACCATATGTTTGCCGTGAGAAAGCGACCTCCAACTTTCCAGTTGACAAGCTTCAAGATTTCCAAAAGTTCTTCTTCGAGTTGGCTCTGATGAGGAAGTTCCCTTTAACGACTATGGTGAACTTCACATAAGGAAGATGCGTCCATTGACGCTTGAGAGTCTCAAATATGAAAGGGTAGTCAAACCGACCCCTTCCTAGCCATCCAGCCAGAGCGACAATGGCAGCGAAATCGAAAAGGCTAGTTATAGCCTTATAGGCTGCATTTGAAATAAACAAAGTCTTTCTATCGTCTATGTCTTTGATTTCTAGGGAAGGAATATCGCATATCTCTCTTTATGGGTTTCTCCATTGACGACTGATTTTCATGTTCTCGTCGCACCTTGGCCTGCTTGGATAAGAATTTCTTTCGCTTTAGCCTCCTTACGGGCCCCGTTTTGGCGATGGGGGTTCCTCTGCTCATCATCTTTGCTCGATTCATTATTGGTTGGCCCTTCACTCTTCAACATTTGTGATGCTTTTCCCAAAGAAGGAAAACCATCACAGTGCCCATCCACAGTCTGAGAGAGTGCCTTGACCGGTGCACCAACATCTCGCACATCGCCTGCTGCCTCCATCCTCACTCATTAAAATGTTAATTTAGTATCAAAACTTAGGTGAACTTGTGTCCAATTATATATAGTAGGTCCACTATATCTGGATCATTGTCACATGGTCAATTGAAAATTTGTTAACCATATATTTAGTGCTTCATGAAAAAAAAAATCATGGCTTCGTTCCCGCTAAAAAATTATTGTATTGTGCACGGAGATTGTGTACCATACTTGAATTTTGTTTCTAGTAGGTCCTTAATCTGATTATCTCATGGATCTCACTATTCGGTTTGGGTTACTAACAATTGGACTATGCCAATTGGCATGCCTAAAAGATGCATGGTAAAAGTTGGGTATTTTGGAAATTATATTTAAAAAATGTTTTTTTAATCTTTTAACTTTCTTAGTTTTTTTTTTTGGTCTTCACAAAAGTTGTATTTTTTATTAACAACAGCATTTTTCTGGGGATGTCAGGTTAAGTTGGAACCAATTGGTAAGCAGTTACAACTGAATCCACATTCCAAAATCCGAATTGAATTCAATATTGGATTTTAATTCTGGTTCTACAGACTACAATGCATGCGTAAACCCAAAAACTGAAGTTTGAATCTGATGGCGTAACGTGTGCCTAGACCAGATCCGAGTCCGACTGGTTCATAATCCATATCTCGAAATACTTCGCCGGCATTCTAAAGCAAATCCAGACCGGACTTTGATACGAACTGAATCCGGTTCTTTGCGGTGCACAAGAGAGGGAGGGAGTTGCAGACGAAGCGCCGGCACGATCTTCCCTCAATTTGCATTGATCGAGCAATATATCATTTATCATCTTTTTCTTTCGCCTGAGCCATCACATCTCACTCGTCGCCATGGTAAACGTTTACTCCCTTCTCACGTTGTAAACTATCTTGTCTTCTGTGATTTGCTCTTTCTGGTTTGGAGAAGCTTTAGAGGAGAATCGATGGGAGAATCCGACGTTGGTGAATAATTAATACCGCTTGTTGGGCTCTCTTGTGTCACCGATTATCGGGTTTTAGCAGAATTTCGTTCCCGTTTGAGTTTCTCTGTGACGTGTTCCTTCTTCTCTCGCTTTCGATGTGTAAATCTGTAAATTTTTTCTCATGTTTCTCCTGCGAAACCTTCAGGTTCTCCTGCAACCAGACCCGTTTCTTAACGAGTTGACGAGCATGTACGAGCGCAACAGAGAAAAAGGCTCCGTGTGGGTTACCCTCAAGCGATGTAGGAACCTCTCTTTTGCTTTTGTTGCTTAAAGCCTTCGTTGCTTGTTGTTGGGACAGGGTTTTTCTCTTTCTACAGTGTATTGGGGTTCGTAGGCCTTATCAAAGTTTATTAAATGGGGCTTTTGGCGCCTTTCACGGCTAACTTTTTTTTGTTTATAGTAAGATTGGGTAATTGGGATTGGTTTCTTGGCTTAAGAAAACTGCCTGTTGTTGTGATACGCTGTTGGCTTTCTCCTTTCCTTTTTCTCTCTCTTGTTTTCGTAGTTATTCATCTTGTTGGTAGTCTTTCTTTTGTGAATTGGGGTCCAGCGTCATGAATTCTCTCTTCTTATAATAGACCCTGGTTTTGCCTAATGGCTTTGAGAACTAGCAGACTGGAGCATGCTGTTTCGTGGGATTGACAAACCTGTTTATAGTTCATTTTAGTAGTGAGGCAGATCGGCATTGTGAGCCCTGCCTTTTATTTTTCTTGTTGTTAAGGTGCTAGTTTTGTTTCTGACTTAGGAAAGACTGATGCACAGTCAACTTAAGAGTGAGATATATGAAGAAAAATGAGCTATAGTTCCAGGCTTTCAACTGACGAGCCTAATACCAGACCTAGAAAGAGTATTTGAGCCGTTCTAAATTATTTACACTGTTTATTGGTTTTAAATGTGACTTCTGTAATGTGCGATCTGTTGGAAAGGTTTTAATCTTTAACCGCTTCTAGTATTTTAGGTTTATTTTCTACAACGTACTATGGAGTATCTGTAATTATTGCAATTTAGCATTATTTTGCACATACCTTAGGATTCCAGGCATCCCTAAAATTTAGGTTTTACGTCTCATGTATACTTGAATATGTGTATTGAGGCTGTCTAAATTCTAAACATGTCCATTTCCAGCCTCTTTCTAAAAATTTCTTGCACTTTATAGTTTCTCTGTTATCCTATTGATGCCTTGTAGATTAAATTCAACTTATAGTATGCAGATGGAAAAGTTCCTGAAATGGCATTTTCATGGCGCTGGCTGGGGACCTGAAATTGATTTGAAAAGCAAGCCAAAGTAGATCAACCTTTTTTTGCTTTTGAATGGTTGTAATTTGTTAATGACCTCAGTCTTACCACCTCTTTCTCATTTATAACACTTTTTGCTACTTAGAAGTTACAATATATGATTGTAATGTACCAATACCCGACTTATTTTTGCCTGCCCTCACCTTCTTCTCAACCATGGTAGTTCCTGCTTATTCTGCAACCGTTGCTACTTCACATCCTTGCTCATCCTATCTGTCCTCACTACCCACTGTTAGAAGCCTCAAACAGTGCTATTGTCATTCTTGACAACTCTCAATATTCATTATGAAAAGTTACAACTGAAGAAAGTCTTGTGGTGATCTTTCTCCCCTTCTGCAGTGGTGCTTCTGATTGTATAAGATAGGCACCTTGTACCTGCATTTTCATTACACTATTTTTCCATTTCATTGTGATATTCTGTAAACCCAAACGAACAAGAAATCACAACAGAATGCGATCTGAATTCTTGCTTCTTCATATGGTGACTTTATAGTTTTCATCATTTCTGTTAATTTTTTCGTCTCAAAATTTCATCATTTTATTTGTATTGACATCTTGTAATTCCTGTTATAAATGGCGGTCCCATTGAAGCATGCCTAAGGCCTAAGGGGAAGAGGAAGTTGGAAATTGATGCTTCAGAATATAAATGCCTTGTAAGGGCAACAGATGGGCAAAAGACAATCTCTACAGTGGTATGTTTTGGTCAGCCTAAAAGCTTAGCAGTTTTTTATCGATTGGATATTTGTTTCTCTTATTAATTTCCTTTTCTTTTACCTGACTTTATATCTCGTCAGTTTAGTGAGGTAAATTACTTGTGCAAAGTATATCTCTTATAGCTTAAATGATTGAAAAACAATGATTTGAATTTATTAATTGGGGTATGTGTTTCTCTTATTATTTTCTTTTTCTTTTACCTCTTTTACATGTCAGTTTAGTGAGGTAAATTACTTGTGCAGAGTACATCTCTTGTAGCTTAAGTGGCTAAGAAACAATGATTTAAATTTATCTTTAACCAGCACTAGAAGAATTT
Organism: Nymphaea thermarum; assembly: GCA_011799765.1. Taxonomy (NCBI): domain Eukaryota; kingdom Viridiplantae; phylum Streptophyta; class Magnoliopsida; order Nymphaeales; family Nymphaeaceae; genus Nymphaea; species Nymphaea thermarum. The sequence continues at coordinate 245,794 of JAANDH010000112.1, forward strand.
TTTGTGTTTCTTCTATGTTTTGTTAGTTAACAAGAATTTTTTAACGTATGACATTTGTAGGTTGGTAATAGACATACCTTAAGGTAATCCAACTCATTATATGCTCCTTTCTTCGGAATGCATTCATGTAGCACTACTCTTATATATGACTAGTACTATTTTTGACCTTGCAGGGTTAGAGTGAGTGCATACAATAGCGAAACCTACATCTTAAATTTCTTATTTGCTTTGCTCCCATGCTTGAACTTGTTGTCACAATAAGCGAGTGGGAATGGTATCTTTCTAATGAAGTAGTGCTTTTAAGTGGTGCCATTTTTGCTGTTGATGGGAGCAGGAGCAAGCCTGCTGATGTTAATTGACATGACTTTTGCAATATTTAATTGGGTTTCCTCTTTTAACTAAAACAATCTGCATGTTTTCTAGTTCATGTCCTGGAATCTGGGAAGGCAGATTTTTTTTTTTTAATGCTTGAAGCATTTTCGAGTGCTTGCTTGCATGTGTGCATCTCTATGCATTGATAATAATTTGTGTGCTTAAGTGATCAGTGGTTATAGGTTCAAGTGAAAGCATGCTGCTAAGCCTTTTGATAAACTTCCCCTCCGCAATCTTTATTCCTCCCAAGGCTGTAGCCACAAAAGCAAGGCCACATGATGTCTCACTTTCCATCCCTGGATAATCTTCCCTGATTTTTTTCAAAACAGTCAAAGAAATTATACAACTTTAGGGTGCTTAGATTGCAGGATCTGCCAAAAGGTCTAGCATATGGTAATATTATATGCCTGGGAATTTGAGTAAGAAGATGCATACTTCCGCATATAACCTTACACTTTATGATGAAAGTGTTGATCTTGTCTATCACTCCCTTACTGCACTACACATGTTATATGCAGGTTGGCACATTTTTCTAAACTGCAGATCCGTCCAAATATGTAGATATCTCTTTAGCTAAGGAACACTCAAAGTAATTCAACTTTCCATGGTGGTTATACCAAGAGACATGCTAACTCACCTGTCTGTAGTGACATATTTGAGGAAGTTATTCTCAGAAGGCATGTGTTGTCTTAGAAAGTTCTAGTGGATGGCATATGAAGGTGATGGTTACTGGGAAACCATAAACTACTTACATTTGCATGTCTGGGGGATATCAGGGGTTTTACCATCTTGAGGCCTATGCTGCTGTGCATGGGACAGAAGGTTGTTAGGTCCATTTGCTTATATGAGAATTTAAAATGAAAAAGAACAAAAAATGCATTGTTTCATTCGTGAAGAATCTTTGCTGAAACTTCTTTTAGTGATACAAAGGACATACGAGCTAAATCTGGAGAATGCAAATCTTTCATGAATCTGGCCACACTTATGTTGTTCAGATTGCTTTTTGTTGTGCATGTGATTCCTTTTTTAACTTGAACATTACCACATGCATGCGCTTGCATCTTGAAGCTATTTTCTGCTGTAAATAGTTTATGCGACCTGAAATCCATGACCTTAAGAGTAAGAATATAACTCCACGTAATTGATCGATGCTGTGCATTGCTTGCAAGTCAATCCATCCAGTCTAAAAACTATTTTAGTGTATACTCACATAACTGGTGTGTGTATGTGTGGGGTGTTTTCTTTTTTGGTGTTGGTTTTGGGGGGGGGGGATGGTTCGGTGGTGAGGGGGCAGGTCGGTTTACATGCCCGGGAAAACATTGATGTCTCTCAACCCAGGCTGTGGTTTCCATGTGGAATAGAATCTACCTGTAGTATTCCGAGGATTTAGGCAGGAGTTGTTAAACCACCAATATGTTACTGATTTTCATTTTGCTATCTGTTCTCCCTGCATTGCTTTGTTGTTTTAGGTTGGAAAGCATGACTATGGTTATGCTTCTTTTCGATCAGTAGGGAGTACTGAACTATGAGCCAGCAACTTGTATAGTTTCTGGACCAACTGATATTTATTTTATGAAAAGTGACTCTAGTTTAAGAATAACTGAGACCTGGAAATTATTAAGCTGTCTTTCTCTATCCAATTTCATTAATTTCATGTATTTTGATCTTGGATTCGTTAGATTTGCTTTCACCATCACCTCTTGAAATTTGTCGATGGCAAAGTCTGGGAAAGACAAATATTGTTTTGGTATTAATAGAAAAACAGGATGGATATATACTATTTGCTGTAAGAGTTATTTCTGACTTTCTGTATCTACTTGTGTCAGTCACACTTCCCGTCTTTGTCAAGTACTTTGACCAGGCATTGACAAATTTTATTGTGTTGTACTTGTGTGCATGAGGGTTGAACATGATTTTGAAGAAATTTCAATCTAAGCTGTGGTATTTTTAATCTTAGCTTGGACTTCTGATCTTCTTGTGTTTGTTGGAACCAAGGCAGGAAAGCATGCCTTGTTACATACTAGGTCAGACAACAGCTCTAGCCTTAGCTGTGGCAGCAATTGCCAATAAAGTAATCAAAACATTTTGCATGTTAACTAGCTTATTCTGATCCTCAAGTTAGTTATCCAAGTTAGCTGACAAGGTACTTCAGTTATGCTTTTTGGATTTAAGTTGGCCTTTCTGAGTCAATTGTTATGGTTGTCTGTGCAGCTCTCTGCCAAGGATCATCTACGTTTCCAGGCATCTTATGCCACAGTTTTGAAAGCCCACATGGATGCATTGAAGAAGAGGGAGAGGAAGGACAAGAAAAAGGTTGCTGAGGCAGATAAACAGAAAGCATCTTCCAAGGCGACTTAGGGCGAAATCTGCTCTTGCAGAAACATACCAAAAATTGAGTGCTATAACATCCAAATTTCAGAATTTAGTTCTTTCGTGGAAAATTTCATCATTTTTCCTGCCTTTGACATCCTAAAATATTGCCAAGAGCTGCTTTAGCATTTGCAATCCATTTAATGATATGCTTTTTGAAGCAACGGCGTAATATTTTGTCTCACCACATTCTGTTTTGAACCATCCATCTATTGAATTAGCAACAATCTGGGCATGAGCTAAACTGAGATAATTTGTTGTTATTGGCAATATGAGATTGAACATCTGAGCATGGGCCACAGTTATATGCATAATTCTTCGTGGCATGAAGCAGCCAAGGGCACCAATCAGCGTAAAAACAAAGCGAATGGTTGACAAGCTCTTGAATATTTCAGCGTATGAACTTTGAAAATTTATGAAGCTGCAATCAAGTATTAGCTAGCACTGTTCCGATCTCAATCCCCTGGGGCGTATCTTGTGTGAAGAGTGACATTCATGAATGACCTTGACTATCGTATGATAGCAGTACAACGATCCATTTCAGCAACTTTGATCAGGTGGGTCATAATTTTTGGTCGAATAATGACATGGGCTTGAGAAGGTAAGAGGCTGTCCAGATGATGCAAAAAGCGTGGTTTCAAGTTATGTAAGGTTTTTAGTGTGTTTTGTCTCCTTTTTTCTGGTCTTTTGTATCGAAAAGGAAGAAAGCGCTGTTGGTTGAGACGTCCTCATTGTAGGCTCGTATTGGTTACTCAATTGAAATGCTGAATGCAGATGCATCTCCCTGAAATTTCCCTTTGCCTATGGGTAGGCCTGGTAAATAAGCTGCATGAACCAAGTGATGCTTCTGTAGGCTTTCCTACTTTAATTCAAAAATGCTTCTCTGACCTTTGTTTGTATAAAATTTGCCCCTTTTATATGTGTTTCAAACTTCTCAACTATGTATTTATGGGAACAGCTGGTGAGCCAAAACTAACGACCTCAAGTTTTATCTTCTGCTAATTTGTGCATGAGGCTAAGCTTGTATTGGGCTCATTAAGAATAAAACTTTACATGGATGACCTTTTGAGAATTGAAGCAGCCCATTAGCATGACGTGTCGTTCATTTGCCGGTTTCCATCTACCTGACAAGTTTCTTGCCTGGGTTGTCCGTTGGAGCGAAGGATGAGCTACATAAGCGCTGAACTTGGACTATAATTTACTGAGGATTCAAATACTAATTCTCGGCAGGTGGCAACATCACTTACTCATTACCGACATCTTTTTTAGTACAAAAGTAAGCTCACAACCACCGGAACTTCTCTCAGGCTACCCACCTTACCTAAGAGGTCGTTTGATTGCTGTCCACTGGAACAGGATAGACAGGACGTCCTGTCCATTACACCACTGTCCTGTCCTCATGGACAATGGTGTTCTTTGTCCACCGTTTGATGATTTTAGGAACAGAACATTATGTTCTTCTTGTCCGGCGTTTGTTTCGTGTGTGTTTGTTCTGTTTGTTCTGTCCGTCCTGTTTGACGTTTGTTTTTTTCTTGTCCGATCTATTCGTTATGTCCGATGTTTAATTCTGTCTGACGTTTGTACTACACAAAACCTTCAATTTCAATATCTCCTGTATTTATTTTCAGATAATATTTTGAATGCTTTCAATTAAACATAAAATGAATCATTCTTGAATGTCATAGTACAAAAACAAACATCTCACAATTTCCCCTATCAATGTTAACAAGTATTAACAAGTATCAAACAATTACAAAAGTATCTGATAGATGAAGCACAGATTATTACAACGACTGTAAAAGCAAAGTACAAATACAAGTGTTTCACTTCTAAATCCTGTAAGTTTCTTGTG
>JAANDH010000112.1:251857-405533 GCA_011799765.1 Nymphaea thermarum
AAACGATCGTTGACGATGAAGGGGAGTTTGCCCGATTGTTGGAGCTCGGAGATGGAGGTCCACGCCCTTTGAAGGATGCCTGTGGAGAGAATCAGGTTAGCCTTCGCTGTGCCCCCACTGAACTTGCAACCTTCCATGGCTACCTCGAAATTCACAGGAAGATGGAGAGACAAGAAGGGGCTACAGGGTGACGGCTAGGACAGCTCGGGCGGCAGAGGAGAAGGAGAGAAATAGGAATAGGGCAGCTCGGGGGCGTAGATGAGGGCGGAGATGGAGGAGAAAGTAAGGTCGGGGATGGAGAAGAGGAGAAAGGCAGGGGAGATGGAGGTGGAGGAGAAGGAGATGGGGGCAAAGGTCGAGGGCTCGGGGTCGTCGGGGGGCAGAAGACGAGTTTCTGTCCTGTCCGTTCCGAGGGTTAGCTCGGAACAGAACGGGACAAAAAAGTTATTTATACCTTCGCTCAACCGTCCGTTCTGTCCACCATGTCCTCTGTCCAACGTTTGATGAAAAAATTTATTAAACAGGACACGCGTGTCCTGTTCTGCGTGTCCTGTGGTCATCAAACGACCTCTAAGCGTACATCTCGGCCTCTCCCCTTACACCATATTGACGTTTCCTCCCTCGAACTCGTCCACATTGATGGCTGCACTCAGTATAACCCACCTCTGGTCTTGGAAGCGATACAGGCCGTCAGGGTTGCCCAAGTGCTGGACCCACTTGGTCATGGCACGAGTAGGGCTCAAGATCACATAGAGGTTGAACTCCTCTTCCCTCCTCCTTGAAAAGACAGCCAACAAGAGGAGAAAAAAATCAAACACGTCATGTAAGATTGGTTAAAATTTTCATATGGAAAATTTCTTATTTCCAATCCAAATGCCACTAGAAAATGGAAATATTAGTGATCCGCAGTTTTTTGAGCTAAATCTTTCAGCAGTGAAAAGCTAAAAGAAATCATTTTTAGAATCTTCTGGTATGGAAAGGGCCCATGAGAACATCAATGCGCCACTCTTGGGTCTCAACTAGCCCCGAGGGGTATAGCATAGCTGGTTGGCCTGAGAGGTGTACATGCGACGTGTCCTTAGGATTTCCATGGGTGCTACTGTGGACTGTAAATGGAGGTATGCATGACACTCGAGTTGATGGGTGTCCTGGAAGAGCACCCAGGTCCCAAAGCATCCCTACGCTTTTTGTGGGGGAGGGAGGTGTGTTGGTTGGTTGGTTCGCCTCTCACGTACCACCACCACAACCACTGTTAGGTCTCAACCTCTAAATGGTGAGGAACTGTCTTGGTCCAAAGTGGCCTAACAAGAATTCACATTGAACCTATAATTTGGTAGATGTATTAACCACTGGATGTGCTGCAGACATAGGCAGATTCTGTTTGTTTGAGACAATTGGGAGGAGTTGAGCCTCAGTTGTTTTGAATCCCATCAAACAAATTCACACAAGAGTATGCAGATCAATATTTTTTCCATGAAATGGGAAGCTTGTTAAGACATATAGATCCAATATTTTAAATGGTTCAGACACAATGTTTATTGTAGTTTGTGGGTGCCTTTTGTACTGGTTTTTGCTGTATTATGTTGTAAGTGTGAAGGTGTTCTAACCCTTTATTATAATCATGCAAAAGGATATAATGGAAACAAGTTACATCATTCCCGTTTGAACTTGGGTTGCGACGATTGGATGCTTCTTCTTCTTCTCTCTTAGGCTGCGTTTGATGCAGCGGGTGAAAACGAAAAAGTCGGAAAAATTCGTATGGGCGGGTGGAATTTCACCCGCACGACGAAATCGCCATCAAACAGGGTGGAATCCACCCCGTTTCTATCTTAACTGCGGCGGGTGGAATTCCACCCGCTCGATGCTCTCCCCCCCCCCCCCCCCCCCCCCCCCCCCCCCCCCCCCCCCCCCCCCCCCCCCCCCCCCCCCCCCCCCCCCCCCCCCCCCCCCCCCCCCCCCCCCCCCCCCCCCCCCCCTCGACACCCTCCCCCGACACCCTTCTCATCCCCCTCCCACGTCGTTGAACAGCACAGACGGCGCAGCTCTCTCCGCCTCCTGAAACGCCTTCCGCAGTTTATTCTCGCTCTCCCCCGCCAGCTTCCGGCCCGTTTATGCAGAGGAAGGACGCCCCCGTCTCCTTCTCCTCAACGTTCAAAAGGGCTTTGATCTGCCTTCCTCTCCCACGCAGCTCGTTGTCGACATCCAGCCGTTGCTACATCGCCTGAACTGCCAGGATTCCGGCGAAGCATGCTTATCTCAGTCGTCGTATGGTCTCTGCTCACTGTTTCGGCATGCATACGGATTCCGGCGAAGCATGCTTATCTTTCTTGGATACATCGTGCTGCTCACGTCGATGGACCTGAAGAGCTGCGGGTGATGCAGCGGCAGCTCCACCAGCAGTTCTTGCTATCTGTGGTGTTCAATGACGTGGGCGGCAGGGGGATGAGAAGGGCGGTGGTGAACGAGACGAGGGATTAGGGTTTCTGAATTGGGGAAATTGGGGAAAATTGGGTGAACGAGGGATTAGGGTTTCTGAATTGGGAAAATTGGGTGAACGAGACTGAAAACTATCTTGTATAAATGTGTTCATTTTAATTTGATGAAATGTGCATAAACATGTTGATTTTGATGTGGGATTGCATAAACATGTTGATTTTGATGTATAAATGTGATGATTTTTAAATGGGATTGTGCAAAGGGCAGATGCTCATCTAGGCGTCAAACCTCGGGGCATCCATAACAAACTCTATTCTGATGAGATTGTGCAAAGAACAAACTAGATGTATGCTTGTTTCATTGATCCTTGAAATCATTTCCTAATTTTTTTACTTTATTCATCAAACAGGGTTAAAATTACCAGGTTAAATTCTCCCTGTGCATCAAACATGACTTCAAATCGAAAGAAGGTTAAATTTCAACCTGAAAAATGTATCAGGTTAAATTTACCATAAAAATTTACCACGTTAAATTCTTCCCTGTGCATCAAACGCACCCTTAGGTTGGACGAAAAATGTGGGAGAGCTACTTTTCATTTGGTTATCTAGCAAATTTGGAATGCCAGAATTAGCAGGTACATGCTGGATATTTCTAACAGTAACAGTGATTCTGAGGCTAAAGCCATTTGCTGCAGGTGCAATGAGTATTATAACTTTCTCTGCAGAAACAATCCTGTAGATTTGAGGGAATGTAGAGCATGGTTGAAGCTGGGTTTCACACCTGACACTTGCCAAGGGATGGGCTCTGATGAGGTTATTATCCAGGTGGGGAAGAGGGTCGTAGCTGGGATCAGAACAGGGGTGATGGGGCGCGGAAGGGTGATAGTTTCAATTTCATTTCTGAGTTCTTTGAAGTTTATCGTGGTGGTTATCACCCTGAGAAGCAGGTGTTGGAGAGTATTCTGGCCCAACATGATATAAGGGGCATGTCATTGTACTGTTTTCCAGAACTGAAAATTTGTTGTTACAACAAATCCATGGTACCAGCAAAATTTGTCTTCTTTCTTCTTCAAATTAACAACCTGCAGACCTCTCGGCCTGGTACTTGCTAAATCAATCACACCATTACAAGGGGCACTTCCTTCACAGGAGGTAGACTTGATTATTGTTCAACCCCCCTAGATGCTAGACTCCTGAGGTCCTGTAAACAGCGAAGGCCAGCAAAAGTGGAACAGACCAGCAATAAATTGCAGCATCCAGAAAAGGATTTGAGTCATAGCCTTTGATGATAACGTTGCAGTACTGCAAAATGAAGTTGCACATAAGCAAGAGTTCACATAACAAAAAATACCAAGCATTAGAAATGCACACGAAATCCCAATGAAAAAGAAATCAAGGGAAACATTTGTCACGTACAAGGGTGAGCCCTGAACACCAAGTCTTACAAGGGCAAGAACCATGGGAAAGATACGGAAACAGAATGAAAGGGTTCAGACCTAAATATTTGTGAAATTAAGGCTTATGGAAGACCAAAAAATTGATGCAACCAATCTGCTAAGAAGTTTCAGAAGCACTCCTATGTCTTTGCAGATAAATGCGTAGATTCAATTTCTTTCATGCAAACTGTTTTGAGGATGCCTTTTGAAATTTCAAGGCACTAAGCAATTACGGATATTCAGGAAATTAACATCCTACCTACCAGAATCAGGTAGACCCGATTGGTTTTGTCATAAATTATAAAGAAGACAAAAAGAGTATAGAGGAAAGCATAACAGCAATAACATTCACCTTCTGATGCCACCATAAAATTATGCAGCACACTGCAAGTAAAATCTTCCTGATCCATCTTCTACAGGCATAGCAAAAGAAACTGCAAAAAGTAATATTTTTATCTAACAATCCCAACTGACGCATTTTTGAGGTACCCTGTCCTACATGATGGTTGCTGTGATGGCTCGTTTGATCTGATTTATCATCTTCATTTTTCTTTCCATATAAGGATAGAGAATGGACATGGTATGCCACCTTTTCTGCAGCCAAAGCAGATGCAACTAAAACTGTTGGCAACAGCACAAAGCAAAGGTGTGGTAAAACAATAGCTACCACATCAGGTACACCAATATATGACTGCTTTGTTGATGTTCCTGGAATCTTGACAGTCCAACCAGTACGACTCATGTATCCAGAGATGCTGTCATCTGAGAAAGCTCTCCCACGGAACCAAGGAAAATATATCAGATAAACTAAATAAATTAACAAGGCAAGCCACAAGGATATGATCCTGGAAAGCTCTACCAAAATCCAGAGCGCACCATTCACAAGGCATCTCAAGACCTTCCCAACAGAGAACATTCGTTCAAAGACCTGAGATTTGTGATTCTCCTTTTCACATGTGAAAAGGACTCTTGGAAAGAGAAGCAGGGCCAATAAAAATCCAGTGATAGACCAGAATAAAGGATAATATAAGGAGTCATGTGAACAACCCATGACCCAAAACTCCTTCCATTTCCAACTGAGTTTAGCAGCTCGGCCATTTATGGAGAATGGTTTTAATTGGCTAAAACTAGAACTACCTAAGGCATCAATTGCTTCGATTTGCAACCAATATCGAACTGGTGATGGGTCTGCAAATGCCTTCCAATTCCATGGAATGGTATACAGGCTCCCTCTTGACTTCATGTTGGTAACCTTTTTCATCTTTTCTGCCATTATCAAACTGAGTTCTCCAGACCTAGAATCATAAATTTTGACAACAACCATCACGATATCAACCTCTGAAAATACTAATGCTCTTATAGTCTCATAGGATGAGATATTAATGGTTTGGCAATTATAGTCATGGAACATGGAAATTTTCTGCATGGACCGTGAATCAAGTGGAAATGTAGGCAAAACAATTGTTTTCTTGGCCTCAAATTTGTAATCAATATCAACAAAAGAAATGTGGCCTTGGTCGATGGCTAAGATGCGCATCATTCTATTCTTTCTCCAGTCTCCCATTTCCCATTCCCAAAATTCTTTTGCTTTTACAGATTTACTGGAACAATTCCCATCCACTAAATCTTCTGGTGTTTGCCGCTGACCATTCAATTGAAAATATTTATCTAGCACATCTGCTTGTCGATGGTTCCGCTTCAGATTCTTCCCAAACTTAGTATGCAAATGGCCACAAAGGTAAACTAACAAGGAATGCTTCAGGAAAATGTCCTTGAGTATCTTCTTGGACTCTGTAGCTGCTGAGAATGAGAGAGGGAAGTGGCCAAATGCAATCTTATTCACTGAGTTTGTGGATTCGGCATCCCATTGTGAAAGTTCTGCCTCAATATCTGCAAGTAGCTGGTCTGTTGGATGGGCAAAAACATTTGTTGGGCCACGAATACCAACATCCATTGTGCTATCAATCCCGACAAATAAATGCTTCCATCCACTGCTCTGTGTGAAGATAGTTCACAGCTTATATTGGTAATGAACATTAAAATTGTTTACATATTCACAATTAGCAAGACTAGACAAACCATACTTTTGTTTATTGAATAATTTCAGCAACATGACTAGAGCAACTATAGAAGCAAGAATGGGCAAAACGTGAAAAAAAATGCAAAAAAGAAAAGGTTGCATGCAAGATACCATGAAATTTCAAAATTACACAAGCACTCAAATTTTTAATCTTGAAGATGCATAAAATGCATATGCATGAATCATGTATATCCATTTGCCAGTAGCCGTGAGAAGGACTAATGTTCCTAGTAATAGAGTGTCAGCATTGATAGGCCAAATCATATTGAATTAACCCCCTCTTCATGCTGCGGTCAGCTCATTCCTACCCCAAATCAGTATAATCAATCAAATCGGATGGTTCTGTCTAAATGTATTCAATAACTTAAAGTCATGAAAAAAATAAACAAAAACGAAAATCTTAGAAATAGAGTTCATTTGAAGCCAAGCATTTCCTGAATTGTCATGAGAACCTTGAAGAATTATAGAACGTAAAGTAAATACAAACTAAGCATTCAAGATCACATAAAAAAACATAGTTAATGATACAGCATTGACCATGTTCAACACTGGTTTGATTTTTTGACTTTGACTATGTTGATGAAGTATTATCAAGTGTCTACCATGGCATTTCATTGTATTGAACTGTTAAGGCATCCACAAGGCATAGAATGCATGCAGAGAAAGTAAGCTTGAAGATTCAAGCAGAAGCAAGCATTCCACACTTCATCAAATCCAAGAGAGAGAGAGATGAAATTAGTACCTAGTACTGACAACAAAAGAGATTTCAGTCAAGAAAATGGTGCTATAAATGACACACTGCAGTTGAATTTTTATGTCGACAGAATTGACATTATTGCTGTAAACAGGCCATCAGCAAAACATAAATTTTTTGTCAATATAAAGTGTAAAAATTGTTAGCAAAAATTTTTCATTGATTCAAATAGCAACTAAAGGTCAATTATCAGAATCACGGTGTACCACACCAATAATTGCTCAAGTAACTAGCAAATTGCAAAGACAACACAGATTCAAAGAGAAAACTGCTTTCATAATTTTTGCAAAAGAAATTGCCAGAATTTTCTTGGTACTATGAGAGGAAAGCAAGAAGTTTCTGACAATGGAAAGTTACAGTATAACAGCTTTGCACACAGTAACTTTCAAGCATACTACGCACCTGCAGAGTGACACTTTGAACTTTTGCACTTCGATTTAGGCCTGCACTGATGCTATATTTGTTAAAGAAGTCGTACTTTCCACCAAGTATAGGTACACCAAAATTGTCATGATTCCCTCTCAAATCATAGAAGATCTCTCTTGGAAGTCCACTATTTGTTATAACTTCGTTCATTACCTTATCATACTCCACCCACTCTCTCTCATCTTGTTTCATGGTCAACAGATCTTTGCTTTTTCCATCTGTGCAATGAAACGGAAAGCCTGTTATTACTATTTGGAAAAACTAACTAAAAATGAACCTTGTACTCAGTATAAACGAATTGAAACCAATCTCAAGTCGTTCCAATGCAACATTTTTGCCATCGGTGTCTGAAAAATAAACTTGCCATTTGAACAGTTTGCCACATTCATTCAGTTTTTCCCTTCCCTTCTCCCTTCCTCAACTTAAGAAAATTGATAAATATCTCGTGGAGCTCACAGGGAGAGACAAGGTGGTGATTTCTTTAGCTTTCTTTTAGAACCTTCCTATTGGTGTCTTATTTAATCATCAAATGAACAAACATCTGTATCTATGTAAAGTTTACTATCTTACATAAGTGCCAGTTGCAGAGGTACAGGAGCATGGAAATGACTGTGACAGTCCCCAGGATGTAATTAAACTCGCTAAGCATTAGAGAAGGATCTTACACTCCACGGTCTCCATACCACCACAAACATGAACTAGCTAAGGCTATCAGGAGTTATCAGTAATCTTGACATAATTAATACAATACTGAAGCCTAAGCGATGAAATTTACCATGAAGACAATAATCTAGATGCAGTAGCACTACCTCAACCCCCATGGATGGGACGTACGGGTGTTTGCTTTTGTGAGATTAAAAATTAATAACAGAAAAGGCATCACATTTTGCAGGTTCAAAAAATGTGCACCTTTGAGATTATGTACCCAACCTCGTCAGAAAGAAACTGAAATGAAAATAATAGAAAAGGAAAAAGCTATCACTACCCAACAGGCATCCGGCCGTGCACGAGGTTGACACAGCCATCAAAGGAACCATTAGCATTCGCCGGGACCAAAAAGACAATATCAGAGAGAGCCAGAGAGAGACCTGTAAGATCGCCGGTTATCAAAACCAGAGAAGGGTTGATCGACGCAAGAGCAGGACCAACTATTCTCGAGAAATCCGCGGCTCTTTCTGGGTGGTGGACGCTGAAGTGGAGATCGGAAAGCTGAACAACCCACACGACTCCACTTGGGTCTCCTCGAACCTCCACGACGCTTCTCGAATTGGGTGTTCCTCCGACGGATTGTCGCTCAGAAAGGACATCAGATTGAGCAGCAAGAAGATGAAGGAAAAGCGAGACAACAATTAGGAAGAAGGCCTGCATTCTGCTGGTCCTGCAACGGCATGCCACACCAACGTCGCGCCTTTGCAATGACACCAACGTAGGAGAACCCAGACGCCTCGCCATTTTTTATCACTCAAATTCGTGAAGGTCTTGTATGGAGAATGGGGAGAGAGAGAGAGAGAAGATCACGGTTGACTTAATCGCCATGGTCCCACTCTCGAATACCGTCGGATCCGACTGAAAGGAGTTTCAATTCGCTCGCCAATGTGAAAGGCCCAGGCCGCAACTAGGTCCGATCTACCCGACCAAGTCAGGTAAAGGTGATATAAATTTTGACCCGTTTCGAGCTTACTCATCCATATTGGAACCTGACGCGCAGATCGAGATGGTCAATTTTCATATATGAATTAACATGAACTTAAATATTCGAATGGACCAAGTGTATGAATCGATCAAAAATATTGTTTATTTGATAAAAAGTGAAAATATCTATTTAAAATAAGAGATATTAATTTTTTCAATAAGAAAGAATTTACAAGTCCTCCTTGTCAACACATGACTTGAATCAATTTTGCCATTAAGTTGATTCGAATGGATCCATTTTGGCTCAATTTTATGATGTTGGTGCAACCAAAAAACACGTCTCTTTTATGTTTGAACTCCAAATTCAAATATTGAGCTTGTTTTAACATTAAATGTGATGATCTTGGATCTTTAGTAGTCTACTCCAAGGGGCTGATCATTTTGTTGACAGGTATATTATTGGGCTTCCTAATCTTTGGAGGTTACTAATTGAATGTGTTTGAGACTTTTGATTATGAACCATTTATGCTTTAAGGGAGTGCTTTAATTTGAATATATGTTTATTAACATGCCCAAACTTGAATAGAGTTTCCCCCCGTTGGAAAAAAAGCTCCAAAACTTGGCTAAAAATTATGGGTTGTTACAATCATTCTCATCATCTTGTTACTTTAATAAGCAATTTTAACTTTTAGAGACACTTCTAAACTTCACATGATGCTTTCTATATAATAAAATGCAAACCTAATGCTAGACATTGTTAAAAAACAGAAGTTTAGCCTTATTTCATTTTAACCCTAAGGAGCTTCTTTTTCATGTGGTGGGTTGTCAACCTTCTGCGCACCTGAAAAATTATGCCTTCATTGTAACAAAAGAAAAATCAATGTACTTCTTGAAAGTCTGCTTTTATTAGGGCTTTAAACAACAATATGCATCATGCTGGGTTCGATTTTGATTACCCGAACCTTAAATTTAGGGGTCTAATCTTATGCATGGTTCATCTTAAATCTATAGTTTTAGCAAAATATAGATCAGATGGATCCTAAATTAAGATTAATGCAAGATCACAAATGCATGATGTAATTCATGCATCTTTCAGTCAAAGGATTTTATTTGCTTGATAGAAGTCAATGATTTGAATTATTAGAATTCAAGATCCTAGCATCTCATCCGAGTATAGAGCAAGCTTCAAATACAGAAGCACAATATTCAGAAAAAAGAAATACAGTCTATTGTTGTTTCTGAATCAATAATCTCCTTTAGATGTGCAGCAATATCGTCACCGTTTAAAAAAAACGGAAATCAATAAAATCAAATTATGAGAATAAAACAGAACCAATGACTTGACTACCCAATTGTCTTAACACCATGTTCCCAAGCACAATGTCTGTCACTGCAATTTTTTCGAACTCCGATGGTCGTCGTCTTGATAGACAAGAACCGATCAAAAGATAGATACAATAAACCAGATTACAGATTGCCTGCCAAGATCTTTAGGAGAATGAGATTTTTACAACAAATGATCCATTTGTTGGAAGTAATTCTCTTGAATAGAGAGAGAGAATAGCAACTACCAACTTCCACAGATCTAAGCATCTTTGAAGTTGTCAACAGTTTTGAAAAAGTATTCAAAAATATTTACAGACTTTCTCATTGTCATCATCATCTGAACCATCCTCATTCTCGAAGTTTAACCAATCAAAAAATGAAAATAATCAAGGCCATTACAACCCTAACCTCTCTCACTGTCTCTCTCTTTCTCTTTCTCTTTCTCTATCTCTCTTCTGTCTGTCCCTCTCCATCGTTCTCTCAACTTCCCAAGTTTCTCAAGTCAATGCAGCAAAACCGCCACCCTTCATCATCTGTTTGAACTCCTTGTAGTTCACCATCCCGTCGCCGTCGGCGTCCACCTTCCTGATCATCTTCTTGCAGTCCTCCACCGTCCTCCCCTGCTTCAACCCCAACGACGACAACACCGACCGCAGCTCCTCCACCGTTATGAAGCCATCCCCGTTCTGGTCGAACACATTGAACGCCTCCCTCATGTCCTCCTCCTCGTCCTTCTCGTCCATGATCGTCTGGTACAGCACCCCGAACTCGTCGATGTCCACGCACCCATCCCCGTTCACGTCTATCTTCTCGATCATCGCCACCAGGTCCTTCTCGGGGATGAAGATGCCGAGGTTCTCCAGGGAGTCGCTCAGCTCCCGCTTCGTGATCCGGCCGTCGCCGTTCCGGTCGAACATCTGGAACACCCGGCGCAGCTCCGCGGGGTCCATCTGCGACGGCGTCTCCGACATATGAGGCTCCGGGGTGCTTGGGGGACGGAACCACGAGAGGGGAAGCCAAGAGGAGCAACTCTTCGGGCCGAATCGGCGCAGAAAGGAATTAAGAAGCTGGCAAACAAGGAAAACGCGATTGTAGATGTGGAAGATGGTTAACATCTTTCGCCAAATTTGGCTCCACACTCCCTAAATCAACGCTGGCTTCAGTACCCAGATCCCTATATGCGGCGCCAAAAACAAAGAAAGATCGGGAGGGTTAGAAACAGAGGGAGAAAAGGCCAAATTTAGTGATGGGTGGTTAATGGGGAGTCCCCTAAATAGAAGAACCAGAGGGGAAGAGAGAGAGAGGCGTTGCAATGGGGAAGAAGAAGAAGGTGGAAGGACGCGGTTTGAGATGCTGTGGAAACGGTCCGCTCATCTCGCAACAATGCTGCCGTTGGGAAAGCGCCGTTGTCTCTGCTCCCGGTCTCTTTCTGCCGGCACGGGACCCAACGGCTAGTTATTTTTAATTCCGCATTGCCGGGAGACTGAGAGCAGGTCCGAGTTACAGTACAAGACCAAGTCTCAGCTGCGTGAGTCGCCTGCCAATTTCAGTTATCTATATATACATATATAAACGAAATCAGTAAAATCAGTTTCATTTGAGATTGATTATTTTTCATGTTTTTAATCTTTAAAATATATCAAAATGTAAGGCAAAAAGGAAGATTCTATATTTAAAAATGGAACAAAAAAAGGTGAGATGGGAAAAAAAAGGTAGGAATAATGAACAGGTTTACAAATTCATGCTCGTTTATTTGAACGTTTGGGTACGTATTAGTTGTATATTATATGTTGTTGTTCATATCTAGCAGCATAGTTGGTTGGACTAGTAGACTATCGGTGAAAATTTGGTCGTCAGTTCGATTCTTGTAGAATTTGAACAAAGGGAGCACCTGATTCGCTCCGAATGAATGAAATTTTAGAGTTACTTTTATCATTGTTAAAAAAATTGGGAGTTGCATTATCAGATAATGGTTTCGGAATTTTAAAATAATAAAATGGGGACTATTATTTTAGAATTTTAGAATTTTTTCATATACCTTTGAGAATGGATTTTATAATTTTAATTTCATTTTCATCAAGCAAGTTGTTTTCAATTCTGCAATCAAAGTTCCCAACTATCAAACACAAAGAGAAACCGGAACCGGAATTTTCATTTTAATCCCAGTTTGAGGAGGAATTTAGATTACAGACTTTGGGAATTCAGAATCAAGCTTTCATGCCATCAAACACCCTTCAGAATTTGTGGACAAAGCCCTTTGAGACAGAACAAAATTTTGTGAGAGTTGCGAACATTGTCACATACATCATGTACAGGTATTATATGGCGATAAATTTTCCAGGTATACTATAGCAAAGTTGTATATCTTGAGAAAAATCTAGGTAAATTTAAAAAAAAAATTAAAACATTCGATAAATCATGAACATTATAAAAAAAAATAAAAAATTAATAAAAACATGAAAAAACACAAAAAAAGCATGTAATACGTTTTTTATTTTCTGACATTTTTTTAAAAAAGACGTTTAATTGCCAAAAACATATATGGCTGACTTATACGTGTTGTTTTTTGAATAATACACACTTGGAAAAGCAAAAAACCTGCTAATTCAATACATAGCTCAATATCTTTGCCAAATCTGGACTTCTGTGAAAGAGACATTGCTTTATATAATAAGAGGAGAATGACAACTAAGAATTGGCAGCTGTTACAGAAATATTTCTCTTCATTGAAAATCATGGGAACATAAAAAAAGGGCCTAAAGCCAGGTGGGTTAGTAATATGGGGAAGTAAGTACTCTTGATGTAAGGTGGGACTGGTCAAGCACAAATAACTATTATTTAGATTATAAATATGAATAAATACAACATATAAGGACACCAACTCAATTAAAAATCAATTAGAGTCTTTAATGACATTCTAAAACCAATTTATTCCCTATAGTATGCACTGCCTCTGTAATTGGTCTTAAACCATAATTAATGTGTGTTTTAGTTGAACTTGATGTGTGTGTGTGTGTGTGTTTTCTAGTGTCTTGCACCAAAGAGAACATATTTGCTCTAAGCGGCCTTGCCAGTTACAGGTGTGACAAGAAAAATGAATTGTACATTTATGTATTGCCCACTAAAAAAATAATTAATGTTTCAAGTCATGTTAGTCAAATGTGACGGTATAAATTAACATGACCTATCTATCTTGTTTACTAATAAAAATAGACTCTGAACTAGAGATGTCAATGGATCAAATTCGAATTAGATATAGCCTTAACTATATTCCATTTTTTTGATATCCACATATTTGGATTCAAATGTGAATATGAATAAGGAAAATTCATATCTGAACCCGAATCTGAAATCCAGTTTTATAATCCAAATCCAATCTAAATTAAATTTATATATTCATATTTGAATCCGAATTCAAGTTTTAAACTGAATCTAGCCAATTTTCAAAATGTAGGAGCATTGGATATAAGATATTTATTTAAAACTAAATTTAATTCGAATCCGATCGGATGTTTATGTATATCTGAATTTGAATCCAACCTAATATCATTTCTTAAATCTGAAATTGAATTTTTTTTCCATGTCCATTTTTTTGGAAGCATTTGTTTGGATATTCGGTCAAAATCAGACATACTGACATCCCTATCTTGAACTACTGGGAACATATACATATACATGTTTCTATTGCAATCTGAAATTTGGTGCTTACGGAAATTTGGTGAGTCCCAAGAACAAACTTTTTACATTGAGAAACTGTGCCATACAGGTTGGTTTCTATTAAACCAATTCCCATGCAGATCAGATCCGAAATCCACACTTTGTGAGACAAATAAACTGCAGAATTTGGCACAGTGAATCCCAGATCCGTATTAGTAGCAAAAATCTCAGATCCGAGATCTGACAAGCAATGCCGAGCCAGTAGCAGAGCCAGCGTGGGGTTGGCATGGGCGCCTGCCCACGCCAGCCCAAGATAGCTCCATGTTTTTTCCTGCTTTATTTCAAGTTTGTTCGTGCATGTACCGGCTTTGGGTTTTGTTTTACTTTCCATAAAATTAAAATTATGGGCATTCCACACGCACGAGAAAGAAACTCAACTGCTTATACCAGTAGCGGAGCCAGCGTGGGGTGCCCCATAGCCAAAAATTTCTAGCTCCGCCACTGTGCCGAGCTGATCTTGAACTATTTACACCCTTCAGTTCTTTTAACTACTTCAAAAGTTCAGCATTCATATTATAAATTCAGGAAGAATTGAAAAAAAAAAAAAAAAACTGCCAATGATCATTTAAAATGATTCATCACCGCTACCGATACCATCAACATTGTTTCACTGATCATTATTGCTCATGAGCAAGAATCATGGCGGCGTGTTCATATTTTAAGTGATGTTGAAGATGCTTAGACCGACACGAACTTCTGACAACTAATATCGTGTTTGTGGTTGAGTTACTTGAAGACTTTAATGGAGTTGCAGGAACTTTTCACCTGTGCAGAAGCCAAGGCAATAGAGATATAGTGTGAAAGTGGTGCATTGACTTCCACAAATGTGAGCTGTTGTTGCCTCCCTCACCTGAGACCACCAGCAGGTTTGCAAGGAAGACAGGAATCTTCTAACTCATAGAAAATTTGATTAAATACAGCTTGCACTTAGTCTTTTTCTACTTTATTTCTTCTTTCCATTGACAAACGACCCTTTGTTGATCGGACCGCTTAGGAGGAGATACCTTGAAGAGGCTGAAGTCCCTCCTGCTGAAGCCGCTCCTGCTTTCCCCCCATCCCTGTGGTCTGGGACGGTTTAGGAGGCGTTTGATTAGGGGCAGAGTTAGAAATTTTTCATGAAGAAGACCGAATTAAAGTTTTTAAATTTTGACTAAGGCCAAAATATCATTTTTCAAAATTTTTATATAGAATAAATAAAATTTTCTAAAATTTACATGTAAATTTTAAAAAAAAAAATGGGGCAAGGGCCTATGCAGGCCTCTGCCCCTGCGTTTGATTATCAAGAAGTTCAAATGTAGGATTTGTTGTGCCATGGGACCACCTCAAAATGCATGGTTATGTCAATTAAAAAGATTTTCAAACCATGTATTTAAGATTCCTATTGTCTCTAAGGTCAATGCATTTTTTTGTTTGTGCAGGGAAAACTTGCCATTACAGGGTTTGTTTGGCAATAGTGACAGTTTGTTACTGTTCCGTGAATCTGCTCTTAAATTAGTGCGAAACAGAAAAGTTTGCAACAATGAAGAAGAGAAAAGAAGAATGAGATTAGAAGTAGGAAAGGAAGAACTGGGAATGTTCATGGTTGGCTTCAAAAGGTGATCATTCTTGGATGATTTTATTTCAAGTGTGGGCTCAGTTTTCCTTTAATGATTAGTAAGTTTGTAGTGTTTAAACAAGTCATTGATTTCAGATCCATGGGTTTCAAATCCATTTTCACACTGAGAAAATATGGATCTAAGGTTTTGGAGAAGGCTAAAATGAGAGATCTAGGGCTTTTAAATCCTAGCAAATCCCTAATTGCACTCAAAACTAGGGTTACACAATGAATTCAGTTCGAACTCACTCGCAAAAACTCGACTCGAACTTGACTCCTTTATAAACGAGTCGAGTTCGAGTGATAAGTATTCGACTCGGCTCGATTACATAATAAATGTTGAACTATAATAAAAAATAGTTAAACGAGTAGCAACCAAACGACTTAATCGAGTTAGTACATAAAATAAATAAATAAATGTCTATAAGATATTAATACATAAATAAACAATTTATATGGGATGGTGTGGGCAATTGCCCACACTAATTCATGTGGCTGTGACTGTGAGACGAGTTGAGGTACGTCATCCATGTGAATGCTTCAACGATAGATATCGCGGGTCTTCAAGACCCAAATGCTGTCGTCAGATCCAAATCTGGCCCATTCAAATCTAAATATCAGAACAAGGGGGGGTTAGGACTTAGGAGAAGCCGCGTGAAGCGACGGCTATTTAATGAGACCCATCCCGTCCCCTCTTGCTAAACCCTAATTTCCCTCTTTTTCTAATTTCTATCGCTCGCTCTCTCGCGCGCTAGGATCTCGTCAACATCCGCCGGCCTTTGATTAAGCAAATCTGGTCATCATCATCCACCGACCGCCTGCGACCTAGTCCTCTCTCTCTCTCTCTCTCTCTCTCTCTGGTTTTAATGGTTTTTCTGGTCTCTCTCTCTCTCTCTGGTTTTTATTGTTTCTCTGGTGCTGCTTCTAGTGTGGCCGCTGCCCGAGTTTCCCATTTCTCTTTACCGGGAAACCAGGAACAATGGCCTTTCTTCTCCACCTGAAAAGGGTTTCATTCTTTCTGTTTTCCTACTGTATGGGATTTTCTTTTTTGGCTTTTTGCTTATTTTGAACGCAAGCATTTGGGCATCATGCTCCTCATTGGGTGAACTTTGAACTCGTCTCTCTTCCTTTGCTTCTTTTCCGACGGTCGGAAGCCCCATGGGCATCTCTTGTTGTGTGGGGATTGTGCATTTTCCATTTGTTTGATTTTTGAAAGGGGAGCAGACGCACTCTGTCCCAAGACAAAAACAATGTCCTGAGGCAATTTCTACGTCTGCGAGATTAATCAGGTTTTCTGAGCTCCGATGACTCGTCCCAAGAGTCCTCAACCCGACTCTTGTGGGCGCATGATTGGAGTACATCATTTGATTATTGTCTTTTTTGCTTTCTGTTTTTTGTAAGGGCCGACTTGCTCAGTGAAACTCTACTCGCGTTCGATTCGTTTGAAAACAAGTCTAGAAAACTCAAGTTTATGAACAAGTATATTTCGAGAACATTAACTTGATTCGATTAAACTTGAGTATACTCCATTAATCTAAATTATCTTTCTTTTTCATAATTTTCAACTTAAAACCAAAGAAAAAGATCATGTCAAATGAGAAGTAGGCAAACAAGTTTAAATGAGTCAAGCTCAAGCCATTGGTCGATCTCGAGTTCCTGATCTCAAGCTTGACTTGGCTTGTGTACAGTGCTAGTTTTTGGACATTCAGGATTCGAGAAAGAGAAATTTCGTTGGATGAGATAAAGTTATGGTTTATTGTAGAGATTCAACGATGATTTGATAAGAACTCGAAATAAAGCTGGGTTTTGAAGATTCAAAGAACTGCAAAGAAACGAAGTTGGTTTGTTTTGGGAAGGGGCCTGGCACATTTGAACAAAGCATACCTTTGAATGAATTATCTTGTCAAAAAAATGGTGCTTGATAATCTAGAATGATCACTTGGCAGTAGTTTCTGGAAGGCATTTCCTTCTTGACTCTGAATTCTGAAAGCTTCTGGATTTGTCTCATGGATATTTCGCTAATCCAAAGCACGTGGTAGTGGTACTCAAGTAACTCAACCAAAGGGGCCACAATATAGGGAGACTCCTAGAGAGCGAGAAAGAGGCAAACGCACCCGTGGCTGGCCACACATAGGCTGGTGTGGGCAACTGCCTACACCAGCCCCTCAATTTTCCTTCATTTTTTAAGTTTAGGTCTTCAAATATTTACCTTCTTGTATATGTGAGTACTAAGCCTGGGCACCGGGCTGCTGGCGAGTACCTAGCATCCGGCCAGACTTGAGTTCAGGCCAAGAAAAAGGGCACCGGGCTAGCGCAACGCCGAGCTGAGTAGGCCCGATAACAGTTTTTTAATATATATTTTATTATTTTGATATATAATTATAATATTTTATTTACTATTTTTAATATATATATATATATATATTTATTTATATTAAAAATATATATTTTTCATTTAATCAGGCTGGGTCTGGTCGGGCCAGGCTGATGCCCAGGGACTGAGTACCCCTTCAAATATGAAAATTTGTGAATGCCCCACAGTCAAAGCTTGGATCAGTAGACTTCCTATGCAAATTATATAAGGTGTTAGGATAAACCTCTCATCTAACTCAGTGTTGAGAAAGTTTGGATTTATCAAAACGGCAAAACCAAATTCTTAATCAGTTTTCCATACTTGTTTTATTTGTTGGGTGATACAACCAAAACTATTACTAACCGGGGGGTCCAAGTATTTCATACCTTTTCAAAAAAATAAGTTTTGTCAATACTGGGTTTTCCTCAAACCTAATTTCAATAGCATCCAAACACTCCAAAAAACCTGATTTTGGAAGCAAAATGAGATTTTATCTCCAAAACCTGGTTTTGGGTGTCATCTGAATGCATCCATGCTGTTCAAATATTTTAAAAGAAAAACAAGCTTGAATTCAGCTTCTTTAGCGTGGAAGAAGATATACTCAGTACAAGCACAAAACAACCTGGATCTTTTTAAGTTCATTCTGCTCAGGATTGACCCTAATCGGACAATAATACAAATTCTAATTAAGCGCATACTACAGAAGCTTTTGGTTGCTGAGATCCATCCTTGTTATTATTCTTTGCAAACTCCTACCTCATAACAGGGAAAAATCTGTGAACGGCTGCTTTTTTTAGTAGGCTTCTGATGTTGATGTTACATGCTTCGTACAGAATAAGAAAATTGGTCGTACTTTTTGCTCTATATGTGACATTACATTTTGGCAGTAAAATTAGGTCCCGAAGGGAACCAAAACAAAAAAAAGAATTCATTAATCCATCACACAAACAGAAAACTTCTTCCTGAACCGACATATACCCTGTAAGTATGAAAGGAAGCTGAGGCTAATGGAATACATGGAAGCAACTTAATGTCCTTTTAAGTAAATAGAATGAAGCAAGTCAGAGATAGTATTGCATAAATATCACATTCTCCATGGGTGTAAAAGCCTTCAATCCTGTGCACATAGGGGTGCACAACGAGTCGTGCTACTCGAGCTTGACTCGTTTAAGCTCGACTCGTAAGCGAGTTCGAGCTGCTTCATTAGTTAAACGAGACGAACTCGAGTTCACGAGTCGACTCGTTTAACTAGTCGAATCGAGTTCGAGTTCACTCAAGTTGACTCGTTAAAGCTCGACTCGGCTCGATTAGTTAAAATACCGGTTCAAAAGCTTCTCACTTCTACGGCGGAAAACTCAGAACTCTTTTTCAGTTTAGGGTTTCCTTTTTTCGTTCTCCCTCTCTCGATCTCTCTGACTTCTCCTTCTCTTCTCCGTCTGTGACTGCAGTCTTTTTCCTCGTCCGCAGCCGGGGGCCACTCCAGCCTTCAAGGTCAGCCGGCTGCTCCGCTGAGAGCATTCGGCTCTTCTCTATTCTTCGTCATTGTCTTCCATCTTCTTCTCTGGCTTGGGGGTGAGTTTGTCTTGGGTGTTCTAGCCTATTCTTCACCATCATCTTCCGTCTTCTTCTCTTGCTCGGGTGTTCTCTTTTGCGATGTTTCTATTATCTTGCCTTGATGGATTGTTGTTCTTTGTTCTTATGATATGTGGTTTCACTGTTTGAGAGGATTAAGTGGTGTTGTTCTCGATTTCTGTTTCCTGCTTTCGTGCTTCGGTTAGTTGCAGCTGTTCTTGGAGGTCGTATGGTTGCTGAGGGGTGATGGGTAGTAGGATTTGTGATTTAGATGCTGTGTATTGCCTTGAGGGGTTTGAGTGTGTTGGGATCTTGTTAATGACGGTGGAGGGGGGATCACGCTCTGGTTATGCTTCTTTCTTTCGGTGACTAAATGCCTAAACTAAACGAGTCGAGCTCGAGCTCGTGTTAGGGAACTCGACTCGAGTTCGAGCTCGTGTTAGGGAACTCGACTCGAGTTCGAGCTCGAGCTGGGCAAGCTCGGGCTCGACTCGAGTTCGAGCTCGAGCTGGGCAAGCTCGGGCTCGACTCGGCTCTTGTGCAGCCCTATTCAGTGCAGATCCTGCATGCATTCTTTCTCCATTTACTCAAACAGAAGGGGCATTCAATCATCCTTCCCTTTGATACACTGCATAAATGTCTCAACTCCAGTGCACGCTGGACTACCTGGGATCTTAGGCAGGTCTTGCTTCCGCCAAAAAAAAAAAAAAAAAAATTAAGGGTGTGTACGAATGGGTAGATGAAATATCTCAAAAGTACTCGTCAATTGAACACATGATTGAGACTTGGAACCTCAGCTTCAGTATCTCAAACCTGCATAGAAAACAGCCGCACCCCAAGCGGTATATGTTTGAATTGTGAGATAAGGTGCCATGAGACATCCCATCTCAGATACTTACGCTTTTCCATTCAATGTGAATTTGTGATATTTAAGACCCAGTGTCTCAAGACGCCCACCCAGTCTTGTGTTCAATTCATGAGAGATACAACTTTTGACTTAGATATCCCAAAGTATACTTATGAGACATTCCATCCATCTGTTCGCTACAGCCAATAGTGCAACCAGATTGTCAGACACCAACTTATGTCTCAGCTGGGTGTCCGGCAACACCTGTATTACACAACCCAAACATGCGCTGAGAGAACTAATCATTTCACCTGCAATGGTGTCAACCCATCCGATAAAATGATCTGCAACTAGTAAGGGACCTGTAATGCCTAAGTCCTGAACAAGCAATCTCAACATCGAAATATAAAGTTCACAGACCTACAAAGGAAGCCTGACATCTAAAACTGAAAAGTTGTGCCTTCCCGGGCATCCAAGTAAAACCAGTCTTAGATCAGTCGGGCATTCAGATTGTAAACTCGACAAATGTCATACTTCTAAACTTGAACAAAAAAGCATAGCAAATTTTCTTGTGTAACATAAATGCCCATTTATCAATGGACCTCCAATATCTCAACCATGGAAACAGAAACTCTAGTCAACTTATCTACACCATAACTTGAGATACAACCTTTACACGATATCTGGAGGCAATCACAGAACTTGAATCCACAAACTTTATTGTCTAACTTAGAAACCCATTTACTCCTGCAACTCAAACTACGGAAACTGAAAAGCCTACAGTCAATATATCTTCACAACATAGCTTGAGATCCAACTTTGTCACCATATCTAGGGGCGATCACAGAACTATAATATACTATTTTCTGTCCTTGTGGGATGTTCCTGAACACGTAACTGTAAGAACAAAATGAAAGGGACAAGGCATGTCTTACATTCTCAAATCCCAACCGCCCTCTTGGAAGAAAGGGACGTGGGCATAGTGAGGAATTATTTTGTTCACGGGAATCCAAAAGGACATCAGCAACAGTGCCTTTGCTGAGATGTGCATGGTGGAAGAAGCTTTACAAGCCACGGAAATCCTTTTTTACTCCACCAACAGCTGTGGAGGGTGTTGCTGGCAGGGGCAGAGAAAATAGATATTGCCATCAGCCCAATCTGGCCATTTTCTTGTTGCAGGATTCTTAGAACAGCAAGCATGTATTTTTCCCCATTCCAGATGGGAGGGAACCAAAATGAAATACAACTCCTCTGGACTAGGTCCCATAAGATAAGCTCTGGCTTCGTGTTTCTGTTGGTTCAAGTCTGTGTTTTCGGGGTTGGGTTTCATGTCCTCCAGTCTTCTTGGGTGCCCTGATCTTTTAATCTGCATATCTTTGTGACAATAGGAGGCTAACCCCCAACAACTTTCAGGACAATCCTACATGTCTGACACACAAGCTGCATGTCATTAATCTTGTGGTTCAGGAGATCAAAAAGAAGTCGTGTGCACCACACTCAATAATAGCAGATTGTCCACAAAGCACCAAGGAGCAATGTACATCAATACTTAATAATCAGCCCAATACATCAAACGAACAGGAAATCAATTCTCAAAAATATGATACTTCTGTCTTCTTACACCTGAACTACATCCATTGATACCCAACCACCAAGTTCTATAGATATGGATAGAAATGACAAAATGCTGATACAAACTTCTTGGATTTAACTGAAATTGAAGCCTTATGCATCCTCCCCTCGTGCGAAGTTCATCTTTCAACTTATGCTCCTGTTCGTTTTCCTTGTTCTTTTTTCCACAAGTTTCTTGCAAACAACTCCTTTCCAGAAAGGAGGGGGACCTTCTACTTCAACCAGTTGTTTTCTTCTCATCCACATTTCCACTACCATCACCACATATTGTACCTCTACCAGACCATTATCACTGCCATCACCTCAATTTCTTACCATTACCACCATCGGTCCATCACTAATTTGCCACTCAAATCACAACCATCACTAAAGCACCCTTCTTCCCGACCATCAGTTTCACTTCTCCCTGACCATTATTCACCCCCAACCCTGCCGCTTCTCCTTGACCATAACTAACTACGATGACCAACAGAGTCAACTCACTGACAATCCTTCACCATCATTTTTAATAGTCACCACCTCACTACCATGATTACCACTGCCATCATGCATCGAAACGACAATATCACCAGCACCAAATTGGTAATTCACCATCAACACCACCATACCATTTATGTATGTCCTCTATCATTATCACTATGGCATGATTACCACTGCCATCATTCATCCAAACCACCAATATCACCAGCACCAAATTGGTACTTCACCATCAACACCACCATACCACTTATCCATGTCCTCTATCGTTATCACTATGGCAGCTACCATCATCAATCTTGTTCCACCATCCCCCACACCACCGTAACCATCATCAGTGCTTCCCACTACTTCCTTTTCCAGAATCATTTCCACCATCTCCTTCACCTTTAAAGATTATCAACATCATTTAGTTGTAATATAATTGCCACCAACCATCCTTCATATTTTCTCAATCACCGTAACTCTTTCACCTTGGTGAATATAATTTGTGAATCCTAACAC
Organism: Nymphaea thermarum; assembly: GCA_011799765.1. Taxonomy (NCBI): domain Eukaryota; kingdom Viridiplantae; phylum Streptophyta; class Magnoliopsida; order Nymphaeales; family Nymphaeaceae; genus Nymphaea; species Nymphaea thermarum. The sequence goes on from JAANDH010000112.1 coordinate 274,643, forward strand.
ACATTCATCATTATAACTAACAAATTCAATGTAAAATGTGCCTTTTCAGCACCTATGTAAACAAAGGTCTCCAGCTGCTTTTTGTTGATAGTAAAACCTAGAATGATGGCATCTGCTTGCCTTTCATCGTAACTTTTTCATCTCTAGTAGCTCTACCCATTCAACCTAATAGGCAACCTTATTGTGGTTAGCAGTGAATTACATTTTCATTAGTAACATACAATATTTACACACGTTGAGATAGCTCCCTTCACTGATCCAACTCAATTGTTACTGTAGTTAGCAGTGACACAATATTACCCTTTCACGACTAGCATACAACATCTGCACATTGCACAAGTTGAACAGCAACTAAGAACCACATTTTAACACTAGCATATGAACACAGTATGAAGTATGAACATATATAACATAATATTTGTGATACTATCTATCCTACAAACATTTGGACTGAAGTCAGACTTCAAGTTCAAATTTCTAATTTCAAACAATTACTTACCTCAAATTTCAAATAAAAATATGTCAGTACGAGGGATTAGAGAATTTAACAATTTCAAGATACATAAGCATGGCAGAAGTGATAATATTTCATTTTGAAACGTCAGTAAGATGCAGAGGTAGGGGTGGTTCACGAACCGAATTTAAGCCGAGTTGGTCCAACTCGAACTTGACTCGAGTCATATAAGACCCAGCTCGAACTTGAGTCAAGCTCAAGCCCATTAGCTCAAACTCAGCTCAGTTGAATATATACAACCTCAAACTTGACTTGCTAAGTCATGAGACAAGAAGAAAAGAGGCCCAAATGAAAATGCTTTTCACCAATCGTCAACCAGCCGATCCTTTCTATCACTACTCTCTAGGCAGACTTCACTCATAAGTTCATGATGACTAAAACTGGCTTAAATGCATTCAACAAAGTGCCAACCTATTTAAGACAGACATGGATTAAAAAATTACGAAAAGAGAGGTATAAAGACCAATTATAAACAAAATTAAATGATCATTCATTAGTCTTGTATCGAGAGCTTTGAGGAGAGAACCCAACAATACATTATAAAAAAAGGTAAAATATTTCAAATTTCTTTGTAACACCCCAAAACATTAGTCCTGTATCTAAGATTGTGATAGATCATGAGGGACTTATAAAGAGGGTTGTTAAGGTGGTTGGTTGTTCTGATTCATAGCTTTTTTCAGACAAAAACTGAAACTGCTAGGGGGCAAGTTGGGATCTGTCGGACCAAGGACCGAAGCACAATGTGAGTTGGGTTGTTACAGTGGTATCAGAGCACGGTTCAACACTCAGACGTGGGGTCTCACACACACATATCTGTGTGCATTAAAAGAAGTAGATTGTAACGCCCCAAAAGTTTAGTCTCATACCTAAGATTGTGAGGGATCTTGGGAAACTTATAAAGGAGGCTGTTAAAATGGTTGGTTGTCCTGATTCTTAGAATTTTTCGGGCTGAAACTGAAACTGTTAGGGGGCGCGTTGAGATCCGTCTGACCAGGGGCCCGAGCTCAGTGTGAATTGGGTCATTACATTCCTACTTGCGTTTTTTAACTCGAACTTGACTCGTTTACTAAACGAGTCGAGCTCCAGCTAAGCTTATATGAGTTTAGCTAAACGCAAAACTACTTAACTCGTTGAACAACCATATGAGGGGGGAATATGGCAAGGCCACAGTCATCCCCACCCCTTTTCCCCCACAACCCCCAAAAAATAAATAAATAAATAAAGATAAGATAAAAATTTAGTAGTTGACATTTTAAAAAATGTTGATATGATCCCTATAAAACTTTTGTAAAATATATTTATCCATTGTAAAAATTTTCAGTAGTTGCTTTGAAAATTTTCGCTCCCTCCCCTCCCCACAAAAAAAAAATCATGGTTCCACCGCTGCATGGACATTTGGTTTTCCTAAAGGGGTGTTTGTTTAACAATAGATCTGAGATCCCCTATAATCTCAAATCCTCTTTTTGTGGGACCCACTGTTTAAACTTTAAACAAACAATGGATATCTAGATGAGCAAAAAACATGGATTTAAAATCCATGTTTTCCCCTGAAAACCTCTGATTTGAGGTTGGACGGGGAAGGTCTCGCCTCAAATCTATGGATCTAAGATCCCCAAGGATCTCAGATCATTGAGGATTTGAGATCTTATTTTAACAAACACACCCTAAATGTCATGCCTCACCAACTATACCCACATTGTGCCCCTTGCTTTCATCTCTCTCTCTCTCTCTCTCTCTCTCTCTCTCTCTCTCTCTATATATATATATATATATATATATATATATATATATATATATATATATATATATATATATATGACCCGTAAAGAACCATTTTGGTCATCCATATTTCAAAAATGCATGGTTGAAAGAAAAGCAATGAGAAAAAGTTGTTAACTAATATTAAATAACTACTACTTGTTTTTCTTTCAACGATCAATCTTCAAAAAAGAGATGAGCCAAAATTATTCCTTATGAGTCTAGCACCTAAGGGTCGGGTACCTACCTATTTCTCTCTCTCTCTCTCGCTATATATATATATATATGTGTGTGTGTGTGTGTGTGTGTGTGTGTGTGTGTGTGTGTGTGCAATGGAGGCTGACAACATTTGAGGTGGCAACTTCATACAAAAAATAATAATAAGATCATATCTTGAATCTACCTTGAACTAGATCATGATACGCACCTTCACAATATCATACTATGTTGCATGGAGACACATCAAAAAAGAAAAAGCATCGGTGTTCAGCCATATCCGACACAGTAGGTGGGACATGCCATTTTATTATGAACATCAAGTATCCAAAAAATGGACACGCATGTTGCCTGTTTTCCCTCCTTTCCTTTTTCCCTTTGTTCGTTCTTTTCTTCCTCTCTTCCTTCCTTTTCCTTTTAAACTCCCTTTTCAGCCCAACTTACATCTCTTTCTCTCTCTCTCTCTCTTCCTCCTTTTTAGAAGGACATCATCCTTTTCTTTTTTCCTTTCAAAAGGAATAATTCTTTTTTCTTTAAAAAGATAGAGAGGAAACACTTAAAGGACAACCTTCTACTCGTCCTTTAAAAGGATGAGAAGGCTATGTGCTTTAAGCCTTTAACTTTTTCAAAAAACTTTTCTTTTACTCAGTGGCGGAGCCAGGACAGTCCAACTTCTAGATCCGGGTAGGGCCAAACTGAATTTAAATCCTAAAAATACATAGAGTGATTAAAAAATAATATTTTTTCAATATAATTTTTTTTTTCATTGGCTAGGGTGGGGCCATGGCCTAGGCGCCCCCCCCCCCTCCCTCCGCCCCTGCTTTTACTTAACTACATTTCAAATTAACTAAACTAACCTTGATATAAAACATATATATATATATATATATATATATATAATTCATACAAATTATTAACCAATTAATTGATTATATAACAGATTTTAGATGATCTTTTTTTGTACAGTTTGTTATTTATCCTCTCTCATATATATATATAGAGCTGTGTCCAAGTGCCTAATTTTTTTAAAGTTCATTGTATTCGACACTTATACTCGTGTCTGACCACCGATACCCGTATTTGTGTCCATGCAACATAGATTAATCATTAAATATATATATATATATATATATATATATATATATATATATATATATATATATATATATATATATATATATTATATGTGTGTGTGTGTGTATAAGAATTCTATGCTACCGTGTGTCGGATGTTGCTGGACGGCTAAAAATTAAAATCCATCTTTAAAAGCACCATAAATTGTCGCTAAAAACATCATGAACCGATGTTGCATCATAACTGTTGCTAATGCTCATGCGACTGTTTTTAGTGACAAAATTTTAATTTTTAACCATCTGACAACATCTGACACATAGAAACATAGAACTCATATACATACAAACATAGATATAGAGAGAGAGGGACCAATTTTGAGCTTTTATTTTTTCGAACAAACCAAAAAATCGATGCTTGTTATCTAAGAGGTTGGATATACTTCAATAGACTGGATATGCAATCCATTGAAAACATTATTCTTTGCTTATAAAAATTAAAACACAGGTGGGCCCTATCTATATGGTGCATAAGAAAAAACAAAGATGTGAAATTTTTAGGATGCAATTATGCATCAAAATCAGCTTGGTAGCTTGGAAAATGATATAGTTGAAGCTGGGGAAAATGCATGTAATGCCATAAAGCATACAAAAATTCGAAGAAGAACATTTTCAATGGTGAAGTAGACTAATGAGATCTACATCCATTTAGAGAATTACAAGATAGATGCTACAACATATTTATCCAAACAATAGAAAAATAAGAAGTTGATGAGGAAATGCAATGTTAAAGCAACCACCAACCCAATGCGCCACAAATTTCAAGCATTTTCCATGTTAATTGAAAACTGAGAAGAATTTTGAATATAAACAGATTCCACAATACCAAAGCAAGGACTTTGTTATGAAGAATTTTTCAAACAACAAAAGAGTGCACGGGAACCAATATTTGTATATTATATTTGATATTGCCATGCTAATACAAAATTTTCACATATTTGCCTCCATTGATTGAATTGGATCACAGTTTGGCAGGCAACTAAACTTGTTACCTTTAGCTAAACCACCACCCAGAGACTAAATTCACAATGAAAAAGAAAACTAACGTCTCACATCATAAAGAGCGATTTACACCTTGGGAAGCTCATATTTGGCTTTTCATTATGAAGTCACTGATCAGCAAAGTCAGTTCTATTAGAAACAAAGAAAGCTATTGAAATACCGTTTATGCACCAAGCTACATCAATGGATACGGAATTATTTTCGCAGGGAAGTGCTATAGTAAACCGAGATGAACTCCGATAGGAGGAAAGGGCAAGGAAAGCATAAGCCCATAGCAGCAGGAACGTAATAAAGAAATAAAATGGTTCAATCGTCCAGGCAAAAGAATCAGAAGACTGACAAACCTACATCGGTAAGCTCATAACAACCTTCAAGCGCCAGTAAATGAACAGCAATAATTCCAAAGCAAAGTCCAAAAGGACTACGAGTCTACGAGCACGGTATAGTAATAAAAAGAGATCCCAATCTTTGATAATTCTATCCAACAAATCATCCATTCAACATAGAAATCCAACATCTCCCTTCGCATAGGGTTCCCCTTCACCCATTCCATCCATCAATCCCAGACGAAAAAAATTATTTTAAAATCCGATGATATACATTATTTTCCAACACAAGATGGAATTAGAAAACCCTAACCGGAAAAGGGAAGTCCATTCGCAGAAGCAAGAAAATGAACGCCGGAAGTCCGTTCAAGGAGAAGAATTCTAACCGGGAAAAGACAGAAGGGATCCGATCGATCCTCCCCTCTCTAAATGTCCCTCAGATACCGGTCTTCCACGGCTTGGGCTCGGGGACGGCGACGACCATGCCTTGGAGGTCTTGGTCGAGTATCACCTGGCAGCCGAGCCTGGCGTGCGTGCTGAGGATGCCGCGCCGGGCGTTCCTACGCAGCGTGTACGCCTCGTCGTAGCTGGCCGAGGGAATTCGATCGAACCACTCCTGGGCAATGTGCACCTCGCACTCGGCCGAGCACGCGCCGAGCTCCTCGTGGCCGTGCGACTCCGGATCGATGAGGCCGAAGTTGGTGAGCGCCTTCAGGAGGCTCTGCCCAGAGAGCCCCAGGACCTCGTGCTTTTTCCCTTCTGGGTCGACCGCGAAGATCTTCACTATCCGATCGGCGACCTTCCGCGACGGCGACACCGACGGCGACGGTAACGCCGATGAGGAGGAGGATTTGGAGAGGAGAAAAGAGGCGGGACGGGGAGAGAAGATTCTGGAGGAGAGCCTACGGGCGGTGAGGGAGATCGCCATTGCTCGAAGGAGAGAGCTAGCGCTTCACCAACTTCCCCTTAATGTTCGTCCCGTGCAGAAACCCTCCTCGTTGCGAAGGCATTCGAGACTTGGGCAGGCTTTCGGAAATGAATGAAACTTCAAGCCTCTAATTGAAAGTTTTTAGGAGGCGAAGGCGAGACATCGTTTCCTTTATTTCATGTAAATAAAATAAACTTGTGAAATTAACAAGGTAATTACCTTAGATATAAGTGGTGAATATGATGATATTTTACCATTTTAAGTCAAATTTTTCATATTTAAATTCGAAAAGATAAAATTATTTATTTATAAAAATTTGATTAGCAATAGTTCTATGTGTCTACTCGATGTGGATCATATGTGTCCACCATATACGCTCTGGCATTGTAAAACTTGACATAGTTTGCAATAGAAAATTCAAAATTTGTAAAAAAGTGAATCATAAAACCTCTTGATTACAAACTTACAAACATATTTGGATTGCTAGCGGACCAACAAACCAATACATACAAAACGCAAACAATAGTAGTTTTATATTAAAAATTTCTTCTCATATATCATCTACCCCAGGTTGTATAAGTGAAAAGCAATTGATAACCATATATGTGCTTTTATCTACAGATTTTGAAGTTTAAGATATTTCTCAAAACATTTTAAACATATAGTTAAAGAAGCTAGTGTAATTGTCAAGATAATCAGGTTAGACAAAAGCGTTGGAGATCATAGGCACTTTACCAAGACGAATCGAATGAAATAGTTTTCACCTTAAGATTTGTCAAACTTCTGTTCTTTCCTTAATCGAAAGATTAAAGCTATCTACTTATCTAATTGTGGTTAATGAGTTATTTGCAGGTGCAAGAGGCGTGAACATGGTGCATTATGCACACCTTACGAAACTGAAAATGTTTTGTCTGAGAGTAGAGGACAACAGAGTGTACTTTCAATACAAAAAAGGAAGAAATCGACTCTTGGGAGATTCCTGCTCACCATCCTTTTCCAACCTATACTCATCTCCGGCGGAGACCAACCGACGAGATCTTTCCGGCCACTTCATTCGTTACCTCAAGTCACCGACAGCTCAAATTAGACAGTTGTATATGAGACAATTTAGTTCATTAGAGACAAATCTTAAGAAATAGCCAGCCAGTCTTCTCCACTCCAAACCTCCATTGAAATCTCCCAGAACTGGCCATGGCAGTCAATTGGCCCTTTCTATCGTTGTACCTTAGGACAACTCTCCAAGTAGACACCCTTCTATGATTGTTGACTCTGGAGGCGCACTCCCACCGCAGGCACACGTCCTTGTCTTGGGAATCACTCGAACGTTGCGAAAAGGACCAAATTTGGAAAAAAGAAGGCCGGCTTTCACCAAACCAGCAGCGGTGGTGTAACGGCAGAGACAATAATGTGATCGAGCCTTTGTGGTCATTAGCGTGCCTGTGTTCTGACAATCGCATTCCATGGTGCCTCCCGATGACCAACGGGCTGGCCCCCTTTTCCTTCCTTCTTCTAAGCATTGAGTCACCAAAGCACTCTTACTTTTCGAAACGCGCTCTTTTGCTTTGGTTTCCGATTTTGGTACATTTCTGGTGTATTATGGCATCCTGCGTCTGTGCGGCTCCGTGCTGTCTTCTTTCTTTTATTTTTCCTGCCCATTTCCGTAAGGAACAAGGCATCAGCGATCTAGAGGTGGGTGTTGTACTTTAGCTGCCAGTGCCAGCTCCAATCATCGTCAAGAGAAGCGCAGATATACCTGTATCCTCCTCGATCTTCTCGTGTGCCCGTGTGAAGTTCCATCACCATCTTCATTGTTATTCCTTTTGATGCCACGGTAATGGCATCCATCAAAAAAAGTATCCCATAGTCCTCCCCTTTTATCAGTCAAGACATTTGGTTGTTGTTGTTTTTGTTCCACTGTTGATTATTTGGATTCATCAAGTTGGTGGCGTTCTTTTCCCCGTTTTTTCTTCATTAAAAGAGGAAGGGGACTGGCCAACTTGTCCATTTTGAAGAGGGTGGTTTGGGATTGAGAGAACTTTTTGATTGGTACCATTGCAGAATTCGGCTCCTCAGAAACCATTGCTAGGTATGTTTGGTGACTCGATGGGCAGTTGGTGCTAGTTTTTTCTGGTGATGGTCTTGAGTTAATCTCGTATTTGAAACCCTTCTCCTTTTGGCCTGTGATGTCGGAACAGGGTTTTCTTCTCCCCTGTTTGGGCATATATTTTCCTATAGAAGGATGCACTTCCAGATAAATCTACTGAAGTGAACTTTCTATCCGTCCAGGCCAATGAATGCTTTCACTATTCCATTGTTTTTCGCCTAGATGGGTGTCATTGTTTCAAATTGTTTCCGAGTTTTGAGCGCCCTTTCTTATTGGTACTACTCATTGTTTCGCAAACCGGATAACTTTTTCTGTATAATCGGATGTGGGAAGTTCGGTTAGGCCAGTTCCACTCTGATCCTGGTCTTGATCGTGAAATATATGATAGACTGGAGAATGTGATGTCTTCTTTTGAAAACAGAAAAGACCGAGAGTTACGATTTTTAGGGCTTATTTAGATTAATTTCAAAGTTAGTTAATCGAAGGATAACTCAGTCCAGCATTTTCTGACGCATTTTGCGTAATATGCTTATTCTTCATCATAATATTCTTATTGGATTCAGGTTGCAATTGTATTGCTGATAAGTGTCTCTGTATGGTCTTGCTTACCAAGACTACTGGTGGGAGATCATGGGGCGCAAGAAAGACGGAGTCTCTTCTGTTAATTTCCCAAGTCAAGAAATTCAAGGGTCATGCAAGAAGAAAACAAAGTATCGGCTAACCAATTTTTTAGCTTCATTTTTCAAGGTTCTTTTCACATTCTAAGTGGACAAAATTCATATTTGGGCGTCGGTTCAATAAATATGATTATTATGCTGTATTTGCTCAATTCTACTAGTTCATTCATTTTCCAAGTCGGTGCAGGGAAAACGACGCAATAAGCTCCTCCCGGCTCCTCCCAGAGGTTTTGTTGAGAAGCTTTCAGGTTCCTGCAAGAAATTGTTCAAGAAAAATCTAAAACTATCAAAACCGGAAGATATACTCAATGGTTCTGATGGTTTCCCTCTTCATGGGCCACGAAGGTCAGGCATGAAAATCAGCATTCGGTCTTTAGAAGAAAAGAAACATGGTATGCTTTAGCTTTTTCGTGGTAAAGCCACGTTAGGATGATTACAATCCATTTAATTATTCTGTTTTCTTTTCTGCAGTTAATTCTCAAAAAGTTATTGGAGAATGCACTACTTCAAGAAAAGAAAATGCCACAGATTACCCAGACTGTAATGGAGATAAGGTATAATATTGTTTTGGTCTTGAACAAAATGATTATGTATTTGTGCACATTGTATACAAATTTTCTTTCTTCATTATATTATGTTATATAACGGAGGTTTATGGATTACTGATTAGCTATCATGACATGGAAGTTCTCCCAATTCGGCTGAGTTAATATCTTGGATTTATAGTAGGTTTTATGCCTTCCAAATATAAGATCATAGTATCTAAACCTTGTACGAAGTGGTTTGGATATTCGTCCACAACTGGACCCCATTAGTTGGGGGTTATTGATCAACATACCAGATCCAACATGCATATTTGGCTACGGTATTACTGGTGAACTTGGAACAAAGAGGCCAAACATGTGAAACCTTATGTTATAGATTGATGGTGCTAATTTTGAGGTTAGGCTGTTCAATATCTAACATGAAATACTGTGCAGATCACCTGGTTTTCAATTTTTGCACCATCCCTTTTATTCCATACTTGTTCCTATGATTATGAAGTTGGGAATACACCAAAGGGTCTGGATCAACATGGACTTTTTAGGATGCTTGCCTGTCATCATGCGGAGCCATAAAATTGACATCATTAGCCAATTTGGTAATTTCGATGCAGGTAAAAGATGGTATTCGGGAGTTGATTTGTGAGGATCCTGCTGGTAAAACTTCTTTAAGTTTTGAGTACAGTGCTTTGCCTGGGCCAGCTTATCCAAAATCACATTGTAATCCTGTTCGTCGTAGCTGGAGTCTTTCTGGATCTACGGTGATGGAAAAACTGGAGCCAAGGTTACAGAGTTACACAACCACAGTTAGAACTGACAAGGGACAAGTGGTTGCAAACAAAAAGCGGAAGCCCAGGAAGTGCCCAAAAAGGTGCAGTTCTGTTCCTTCTAATGAGAAACCCACACCCGCATCAGCTTGCTCCTCTCAGTTCTTTGTCAGTTGTGAGGAGGGAATTAATCTTTACGTTGATTTAAATGGAAATTCGTCTGATTGGATTAAGGACTTGGAGGCTGAAGTATGTATTGATCAGCATGGGAGGAATCTAAAGCCTAATTTTATTAATCATTTAGCGAGTAGATCAAAGTATGTCAACAATCAATTAGACGCTTCACCATGTGGCTTGCTGGAACAAGGTTCACAAAGTCTGCATGAGAGCAGCAATAGTGCCTTATTGTTATCTGCTGCTGACTTTGATGGAGAAAAAGCTGTTGTACCTTCAGTTAATTGTGTTTTAACATGTGGACAAACTGTGAATCTTCTGGATGCTCGTCAGAAGGTTGGTACCGGTGGTGCTTCTTGTCTTCCAGAGTATCCTGCCACTCTGGAGTGTCAGCCTTCCAAAGTCAGTGAGTCTTGTATGGTCAATGCATTAGGAAGTTGTGTATGTATGTCCAATGAGATTATCTATCATTTAGGTAAAGGAGATTCTCCAACTTCAGCTGAAATGCAGGATGTGGTCCAATTCAATCATGACTCCCTTCCAGAAAATAATGATGTATGTGATGGTGTATCATCGAGTTGCTCTATAAGAAAGATTCCATCTGTGGAAGCTGTAAAATGCAGTGAAGAGACTTTGAATTTGTTGGCTTCCTGTTCATGTGGAGTTCCATGCTTGGACATTTTTACAGCTGCTTAACAGCCAGATAGATCAGAAATGATGCAGCAGCAGCCACAACCAGACTTAAATAGAGATGCTGGAGTACCACTTGCTGGAAATTCCATACTCGAGTTTCCTATGGAAGAGGTATGAAAACATATGTGTTGTTGATTCTTCATAACTTGCTCTGAATCACTTTAATGAAAAAGCATTTCAAGAATATCAGATACATTCTTGGCTTTACAAAGGAGCAGTTTACAAATAAAATTGGCCGCCTTTTGACAAGCTGCATACTCCAACTAGGTGCTTAAACCCTAAGTGGCAAATTAGATGCATCCTTCATGAAAGAAGTAATTAGAGTGGCATTGTATATCTGTCTCAAATAAAGTACTTGGTCTTGGCAATCCTGAATGGAATTGTAAACCCTATGTTATAAGGGCTTTTTTTACGGCTGGGACAAAATGTCCTGGGATTAAGTTGGCACCTTGTTTTGGGGTGTCCACACCCACAAATTAAATGTGGTGAAATTCTCACTCAAATTCACTGCTTTCCATATCCTGTTTCACCACATCCAGAGGCTAAAATTTTTCCAGCCCTAGGGGTGTGTGACAGCTGTCACTGTTGAAATTTTAGTCATTCATTCTAACCATGCCTAGATAACTCCTTTACTAAAAAGTCATAAAGTTTTATCTCTGGGCATAATTTATCCTAGATAAGTTCCACGTTGGGACAAATTATCATTCAATAAGCTATCTTTTTACCAAATTTAGTAGCAGGAAAATTTAATGAATAGGCTGAATCGAATTGCAATTGGATTCGTTTTTTAATGGGTAAAAAAAATTATATTGGAAAAATAAAGAAGCAAAAGAAAAAATATCGATATTTGATAATATATAACAACAACAACAACATCAATGACAACAACAACAATAACAGCAACAATAATAATAATAATAATTATTATTATAATAAATAAATAAAGACTGTGTGTGGAACCATTGAGTTGGGTGGTGCATCAAATTACTGGTACTATTGAAATCGGCTGCTTCAAACTAGTTTAATAGCCCCTATTAAACCCCTGCAATTCAAAACTGCCACTATGGGAGGCTATGCGAGAGATATCCAAGTACTATTTCATTCTCATATTGAAGGGCAAAGGTGCTGATAGTATTCTATTAGGTGCCAACATCACTCTCAGATATTTGTGTGTGTTGTCTTGCGAAGTTTAAAAAGGGAGGTTGGAGCCAGTATTAAGCTGCCTTATTTCTCCAAGTCAACATGTTTTCATCGTCTAGGTCATACATAGCCTCTATTTATTTGTCAACAAGGCCTTTGATTGGATACTGTGAAAAAAAGTCAAGACGTTCACATTGAAAGTTGACCTCTAAAAGCATTTGTGTCATTTAATTAAGATTTATCCTAAACAATACAGAGTATATGAATTTGGATAGTAGAGGATAAGTTGGACAGAAGAATACCTAACTCAGCAGCCACTTTGTGGACAACTAACAACAAGCATATCAACTTTTTCCTAATGGAAATAAGATTTCAACAATTATGGCCCTTTCATCCTTTACCCATGAGAAAGCTTAAAAGCAATTACTTTCTTTAGCTTCAAATTATCTTTTCTGTACAAGCCTTTCTTTTTGGTTTCGTTTCAGTTATAAAGAATCTAGCTTGAAGTTTTCCATTGTTTGTGTTTCATATGTTGAACATGTGCGAAGATAACTTCATCATGTGTCTACAGGATGCTGGGTTTATGAATGATGCCAAGAATATTCCAAAGTAAGATATGTTCTTAGACAAGATCCAGTGTTTTTTTGTTCTCCAGTTTACCATATCCAATAAATATAGTTTTTTTTTGTTCCAAAGCTTGATACAGGCGAATAATTCTTCAGACATGATACAAGGACAGCCCCATGGTTCAGAAGATTGTGAAGAATATGAAAACACAAGGCAGAGCAGCAATGTTCAAAATTACCATGGGAAAAGTGAATCTACATCAGTTAAAAGTTTAAGGAGTATTAAAGATATAGCTAGGGGATCAAGTAACATCATGACAAGCTCTACAAGGAGAAGATCTATGCGGTTTGTGGCTCAGGTTTGATGTCTTCTTTGAAGAATTAATGTCTAGTTATCTTTCCAGGTCATTTGATTTCAAGGTTTATGGAATACCTGAAAAGGAACAAGTGGATACCAAAGTGCACATGACATTTATTTGATGGCTGGTTTTTGAAGAGGTTTGCTATCCTTATGTCTTTGAACCATTTAGTTGGAACTCATATTCTGAGTTCCGAAAGTAGCTAGATATGCATGCCCAAAATTCAAAATCATTGGACTGGATCTTCAGATCAGGTTTTTTGATGTATAATTTAGATTTTACAAGGGCCCAGATATCAACAGTGTGGTCCTTTGTGGCTTATATATTCCTGCCTACAGATCGACAAACATGGTTTAAGGTCTTCTACATTTCCATGACACTCAAATATGAGTTTCAGTTGACTCTATAGCACCAACTTGGGTTTACAGACCCTTTGCTCTGATCATGTAAAATTTTGATCTTTATTCTTCCAGTTTTGACCAATTTGAATACTCAAATCAGGTGACCATATTTGAACATTTTTTAATACACACACATGTACTCAGGCATATATAAAGTATAAACATTATATTTTTTTGGTGAAAATGCCCCTTGGTGGTTCTACAACTAAGGTCAAGGGTATTATGAGGGAGGTGTTACCATCTATGAACAGATGTAGATATGTTTTGTATGTTTCATGTACATACGTTTATCTCTATCTTTGGGTGTACAAATATATTCTCTTCTCTTTTGTGTTTTTTTCTTTATCATCTTTCATCTTTTACCAAGGCTGTAGTAGTTGTTGTTCACCTCAAATGGCTCCCAATAGGGCCATTATGGTGTTCTAACAGCTGGCTAGGCTAGTCTTCCGTATACATTGGGGAATGAACCCTTCATTTATTTAAATTCTTTTCTAAGCTTCTTCCAGTCAATAAAAATTGTATCTTTTTATATCTTGGAGTGCCTTTCCGCACCTGCAAGAAGGCATTGTCTCTTGACTTTTTGTGATTGTGAACAATCTTTGTGTTTTGGCTTGTTAAGTGATGTTTGGCTAGATTTTAATATGGTATTAGTTCTAGGCTTATCTCAACCTATGTGAGATGTCTGGAAGGCCTTGTTAGTTGTTGCTTCCTTGTAAAACATGCCAAGTAAATATCTACCAAGTTTCTTCTCTAAGGAGTCCCTTTAGCATTCATCTTCCATTTGAGGTCATTTGACTGAAAATGTTTGCCCCCTCTATCCAGGATTCAAGCTTAATGGCTCCATTTACCTTTTGTGAGCTGGCGATAGAAATCATATCAAGAATAAAAGCTATGTCACATGGTTGCGGATGCGGAGCAATTTTAAGGAACTTGGGCATGGGGATTACACACACACACACACACACACACATAGCCGGATGTTGCCTGATGACAAAATACTTAAGACCATCGCTAAAAATTCCATGCAACGGAAGCATTAGCAACTGTTTATAGTATACCAATGGTTTATGGTGTTTTTAGCAACGGCTTATGGTGCGTTTAGCATGGATTTTCAACATTTAGCAATCCAGCAACATCTGGCAGCCTGCAGATTTCAATGTTTATATATATATATATATATATACACACACACACACACACATGCACAAGAACAAGATTTATGCAAATAAACAAGACATCAAAACATATAGAAAAGGTACCAACAATCCATTTTCTCTGTCCAAGCCATGTCCCATACCTGCATCTATGTCCAGTCATGTTGACACAGGTGTGGTGCCCTTCTAGGAGAACGTGTGACAGCGATGGTAAAGGCTTGTGGACTGTATCAAGAGTATTATACCCAAACAGAAACCAAGGTTTAGTGAGCTCGAACTCGACTCGAGCTCGATACGAGTTTCACAACCTCAACTTGAACTCGACTTGAGAGAGTGCGTTGGAGCTCGAGCTCGACTTGTCGACTCGTTTAAAGGAAGAGGAAGCTTGAGGACTGCCCATTGCGGAAACGCAGAGGACAGGGACCTCGGTATGTTTTCCGAGAAAGTAGTGAAAGGCATGGGTGAGTGTGAGGAGGAAAGGCGTGGGTGAGGAAAGAGAAAAATGGAAAAGGCGTGGTGAGGAGAGAGAAAAAGGGGAGGGAAAATAAAGAGGATGATTGATTTGATTGAAATATGTAATGATGAAAGGTGTAATAATGAGGGTAAAAGAAGGTTGGCTGCGTGAGTGAAGAGAAGGAAAATGAGGGAAAACTAAAAAACGAAAAGGAAAAAAAGGAAGGAAAACTTAAAAACGCGAAACAAAAAGTCTAAAGTCTAAAGTCGAGCCGAGTCAAGTTTAGTCGAGTCGAGTTTGACTAACTCGAACTCGGCTCGATAACATAATCGAGTTTTTGTTCAAGCTCGAACTCGACTCGTTTAAAAAAGGAGTCGAGCTTGAGTCGAGTTTACTCGAGCAAGTTCAAGTCAAGCTCAAGTTGCTCGACTCGTTGTGCGGCCCTAATCAGTAGAGAATGCTTCTCATTCTCTCTTTCTCTCTCTGACACGCACCCACAGGGGGAGGGGGGATGGGGAGGGGAGAAGCAGATTTATACAAATCTGGCACCAACTTTAGGTACAGATGTAGGTTAGATCAGTGATGCATGGATATTGGATCAATGATCATTGCAGTTCATGTCATGTATTTTGGAGGTTCGAGCTCCATATCTATTGATGAATATGCATGGAGCTCAGATCTCAAAAATCGCAAACCACATTGCCAAGATTCGGTGTCCTCACATCAATCTCACCTACATCTAAGATTCTAAACCTAAAGTTAACCTTAGATTTTTGAGGCGGATGCATATCAGTTATAAATGAATTATTTCTGCTGAATCATTCTCTTCTAGGATACTCAAATGAGTTATTGGATACACTCTTGTTGCTTTCTGGTTTTTTCTCTCATGCTAGTTGACTTGTTCTTTTGTCAGTGAGCTTGGAGGACTATGAAGGCAACAGATGCAGTTCTTTTGTCAGTGAGCTTGAGGACTTTGAAGGCAAAAGATGCAGTTGGCAATCTCTGAATTGCAGGTGGAAAGACAACCTATTGACCAAATATACCCAAGTTATTCTTCAAAACCTATCAATAAGACATTAGTCTGTAGCTTAATCTGTGTTCTCTACAAAAGCACACTACCAATGTTGCACAAATTCTGCACTACCTGGAGTTGGTTTGGTAGCGTCTCCAACCTGCCCACATCGCACAATTTGAGAAGCTAAGGTATGTTGACAGTCCACGTGGATGAGTTGCCTGACTCTGTAGATGACTTGGGTGGATGTCAAGTCTCTGCTGCAGGTTGAATCTCTGTTATCTTTTAAGTCATGATCAGCTTCATCAGTTGGATTTTGTCTAAATTATCCATACTCCACAATTCACCTTTGACCTTCAGCTGGTCAGGGAGGCCTATTAGAATCAGGAATGATTGGACAATTCATGTTAGGATACATGAAGGATTTCGTCGCTCAGCCAAAAATTAAATTGATGAGCAGCTCAATTTGACTGTTAGATTTACTACATTTGACAATGTCAATGATGGTCTTGTCTCTTCTTTCCTTCGTTCTGCAAACAACCGTACAATTGGTGAGCTCGACGTGCACCGTTATTCCATAGATTTACTGAACTGTTATCTTTACTTAGATGTTCTTGTCCTAACCTGTGCAGTCCGCTCACGAGAAACCAGGTGCTCCAAAACCATCTCTCCTTGTGTGCTCCTGGATTGATGCAGCTCAGGCTGGAACTTGGATTGGACTGGAGATGTGTAATTTGGTATTCGTAGTTGGCCTGCCTCATTTGAAGTCAGATTTGACTCAATAAAATTTGGAAAAAAGATCGTAGGGGAAAGTAGGGACATGGATGGAGCTAGAAAAGAAAATTCTGGTTAAGGGCTACTAATTATAAATTTTTGAATTTTTAAAGGAGTATGGATATATAAATAATAAAATTTACATGAAATATGAATATGAGAACAGAAATTGTTTGTGGATATGTGTGGGCAATTGCCCACATGGTGCCCACACCTGCCACCTTCCTGGAGTAAGAAGACTTTTTCCAACAACCATTTTCTGAGTCCATCTTCCAAAATCAAGGTGTTCTTCTGTTACTCGTTTGACTCAATTTTACCAGCATTGATTGGACCACAGGTAAACAGTATAAGCCTATAAGGGGCTTGAAGAGGTGTGGGGCTGTATCGGCCGATACATTTAATGGCCAATACGGCCATGGACAGGCTGATGCGTGTTGTCGATTCACATAATTTCGAAGGATTATAATTATGGAAGGATCCAATACTGGAAATATTTCTCCGCAAACCGAATCAACTCATGAAAATTGCTTGAATTTTCTTGCTTTTGTGTGTCTAAAAACAGAAAATGCAAGAAAAATGCCGTTTACCTTGTTTAAACACTCTCAATTTATGGATTTTTTATTGCATATGCTTTTTACCCAGTTTATATGGTGCATATGCTTTTTCACAATTTGAGTTCCTGATATAGGGATATTAACGGATTGGATTTGAATCGGATATAGTTTTAACCATATCTATTTTTTTAGCTATTCATATATATGAGTTCGAATTAAAATTCAAATACGGGCAAAGAAAAGTCATATTTGAATCTGAATTCAAAATCTAATTTCACAATCCGAATCTGATTTGAATATGACAAATTCACATCCGAATCCAAATTTTGGATTGAATCTGATCAATTTCCAAAATGTAAGAATGTTAGATAGAGACTATTTGTTCAAAATTAAATCCCGATCCAAATTGAATCTGATCGGATACATATGTACATTTTTCGGATGTCATTTCTTATATGCAAATCTGACCGATTTCTCAATCTTAATAATATTTTTTTTTCATATCCGATTTATTTAGAACGATTCGATCAGATATCTAATCCAATTTTCGGATAAATTGACATCCCTAATCCCCAAGCTTCTTGTAGTTTAGGAGCAGGCAAAATTGTTCTCGCCATAAATTTTCACTTTTTTTTGGGGTGTTCATTTTGGGCATTCAAGTGTGGTTAATTACCAGCATTTATGGAGATTTATTCATTGTTAACTCGGGGCTTTTTTTGGTGAATCATTATGAAACCCTGAAGCTTTTAGAAAAATATCATTGGCAGAAAAAGGAAAAAGCTTTTCCATTTTGGAACAAAAAGAAAAAGAACAAGAAGAAAAGGTCTTTCCCAAAAACAGTATCTGCTTTTATAAATGCCTCATTATTTTTCCAGGAAATTAACCATACCAATATTGATGTCCATGACTAAAAGAGCATGTTTCCATCAAAATTCATGTTCTCTTTGTTCATACAGATCAAAGTTTTTTGGGTCAAAGAATTCCAAACATTTATTTTAAGAGCCTTGAAGCCTAAAATTCTTGAGCTAGATACCTAGTCTTTCAACATGAAAGTCACGTTCATGGGTTAATTTTTTAAAAGATTATTTCAGGAAACGACTTTCAACTAGAGAATTTCATATCACGAGGATGGAAAACATATTTTATATATATATATATATATATAAAATAGGAATTGTTAGGTCAAGATACTCAAAAGTTGCATAAATGGCATTACTGTTTCCTCCGTGACACCAAAAGAATATATATCATAAACGAATACATACATTTTCTCTCTCTCTCTTCATTTGGGCTCTTTGAGTTAGATGAGGCTAAGAAAATAGAGTTTCTTTTTCAGTTACCTAACTATGGTTAAAAATTGACTACCTTAGCTCGTACCTACATTAAGAGACCTTTAGGTGCAAAGGCTAAAAGTATAAAGATAAAGCCAAATCCAAATCTAAATACAATCTGTTGTTTTATTTAAATCTGAATCTGATCAATGTCATCTCTCCTAATCCAATCCATTTTCATAATGGGTTGTTATTTTTTTTTATTTCCTATTTTTTTTGTTTGGAAAAACTCTTAATATTCATTTTAAACAGTCAAAACTTACATAACGCTTGCGTTGTACCAACTTGGAACTTGAGGCAAACTTAAGTTTCTAAGAAGCAGTCATAGGGAACATAGTGCGCTCACGTTGCATCATCAGTTTGATTTTCATGGGTGTTATTCATTTAGATTGCAATTGGCGGCATGCATGATAATCGAGTTGAAGGATGTACGATATGACCAATCATGTCCTCACATAACACTAGACCTTAGTGGTAGGGGGAAAGAGCGGGCGGCTTCGGCCTCTTACTCGATTGGTGGAATTACTTTCCGCTTACCGGCAGTAGCGGAGCTACTTGTTGGCTGGGGTGGGCCACCGCCCACTCCAGTCCATTAAAAAATTTATTATAATGTGTTAACTTCACATTGTTATGACTCTAAATTTATATGCATTGCCCACACCAAAGTTGTGTCACCTACATAAGTGCCTCTATGAATGAAAAATCTTGGCTCCGCCACTGCTTACCAGAATTGTTCGGGGGGAAAGAGGCAGGAAGATGTGGGGGGCATACCTTTTCATTATTGGACACCTAAAAATTAAGTTTATATAATCGATTATTGGGCATACCTTTTGATTATAATTAAAATGGGCACCATTTTGTGATTTTTTTAATTGAAGATCACATTTTCATAAAACTTCCACACAAAAAAATTGTTAGTTGCATTTTTTTAATATTACCATTTATTACTGAATTATATAAAATCCCTATCCTTTCTGACATTGATGAGATGGGTATTTCAATAAGATACAAAGTTCAAATTAATGAAATATTTCGGATTTCAAATATTTACAAGTGAACTGGAATCAGAATATTCATAGAATGTGGTTGCTAACCGGATCCCATATATTATAATCGAATCCAACTAATGTAAAATCGTAACTGGATTCGTTTGGAATGTAAAATAAGATCCGATCCGTTCGAATCGTAGCTGGATTCTCTTCGAAAGGACATGCAATGCAAGCAGAAATCCAGGGAAGAAAAAGAATGAAAAGAAGAAAGCGATTTTCATTCTCGGCCCTCCATATATGCCAAAATCTGTCCATCCTCCTTTAGGTAATGAAAATTTTGGCTTTGCATCCCTTGTTTTTTATTTTACCAAAAATACACCTTTCATTTTTTTCTTTAATAATAAAAACATTTCTTTGATGAGCCCTTCAATTTGTCATTTAAGACTCAAAACAGTTCTAATCCCTCGAACCCTAATAAGAAAGGAGGCGATCTCGACCAACAAACATTTTCCACTACCATTTATCCTTGTAGTAACAATTCACTATAATAATAATAATAATATTATTATTATTATTATTATTATTATTATGGGAAGTCAAGAAACGAGAGATGTCGATGAAGGTGATGCTTTAAAATATCACATCTTTGTTGGTCGGTTCCTGGCTTATAATTGCAGAAAGCCTTCTTAATCACAAGGTCTAGTGTTTGAGGGTTAACGGCAACTGCACGAGTATAAGAAAAGCGTCACATTTTTGTGATGCTATCATAGAGAATTATTATAAAACTTAAGTGCCCTTGAAGTTTCTAAACGTTTTTCTACTGATCTTTTTACAATTCTGCAACAATTTCTTGCTTCTACTCTTTCTTGCTTCTTTTATTTGAGGCCTTATCAGAAGGATCCGAGGGCAGCAACACAATTTGCAGACACGAATATTTCTTGAATTTCAAACATGAAGGTTTGCTGACTTTCTAACCTTTTTAAATGCTGAAAGGACAAAATATCGATTGAAGACCTTCGAAAAAAACATTAAAAATTCGTTAATTAAAGGAATCTTAGAATAGTTTTGGGTACAGGATTCAATGACTAAGTGTTTGGAATGCGTTCTCTGTGTCACGGGAGAAACTGAGCCAAAAATCGAGTGTTTCCGTTATGTATGCCGAAAGGAGAAGCTGATCAGTGAACTGATAGGAACAGGAGAGTGATGAGATGAAAGCAAGAACCAGCAATTCCTGTTGCTCATGGCGACGAGAGTCCAATTTTGGTGCTTAGGAAGGAGGTGAGTGAAAGAATTGAAACGTCACAGCGTTCAAAAAACATGAGACTCTTATTTATTGTTACCAACCAAGCCTCCCCACATCTGAGCCCAGCAGTTTAATGCCATTAATGCACCCTCCCCACCATCTCCTCCTTTTCCCCTTTTAACTTGAATGCCCAGGGCCACCACAGAGCAGCACCAGGTCTTCCCCTCCACCTCCTCCCCCTCCTCACCTGCACCCTTCAAAGGGACTCATCTTTTTCAGCTCATTCTCACCATGATTCCCAAGAAGACAACTTTCTGCCTTCAAGTTGTGGTCTTGGTACTGCTCTGCCATGAAGATCTTGAGGTCACATGCTTCGGTTCCATGTCCACCATTGCAGTTTCATATGGTGCGAATGGTGCCAGCTTCTGTGAGCTTCACCTAGATGGGACTCGCCAAGTGAGCTGCCAGGGACCTGACTTTTCCATCGTGTATGGCACGCCAATGAGCTTCTCCTTCTGGGGGCTGACTGCCGGCGACGGCTTTGTCTGCGGGCTTCTTCTGCACCAGAACCAGCCTTACTGCTGGGGCAACAATATCTACATCCCAATGGGGGTGCCGCAGCCCATGAAGCCGGAGGCTGCTTATGCTGAGATCAGTGCTGGGGATCACCATTTGTGTGCTCTGAGGAAGCCAATGCCCACATCAAGAAACTATTCCTCTGTTTCGGTTGTTGATTGTTGGGGGTATAACATGACAGGATCCTACAGTTTTGAAGGAGGGATCCTGTCAATAACAGGAGGGGCAGGCTTCAATTGTGGGCTGTTTGCGAGGAATAGGACAGCAGTTTGCTGGGGAGATGAAACGGAGAGTGGAGTGATCAGTTTGATTCCCAGAAACACTAGCTTCCTTGACGTTTCAGCTGGGGGATTTCATGTCTGTGGGAGGTCCTCCAGCAGAGTTTTCTGCTGGGGGAAGAGCCTGACTTTAGGGGAAGGTCAAGATGAGAGCAGCTGGGGAGGTAATGTTGACCTTGCTCCTGACTTCCCCTTCATCTCTGTTGTGGGTGGGAAGTTTCATGCATGTGGGATCAGGGCCTATGACCATGGTGTTGTTTGTTGGGGTTATAGGCTTGAAAACAGCACCATTGTTCCTGAAAACACCAGGGCGACGGCCATTGCTGCCGGCGACTACTTCACTTGTAGTATTGTTTCTGCCGACGCATTGAAACCTGTCTGCTGGGGCTCTAACTTTCCTGCAAGCCTCCCGGTCGCTGCAACTCCTGTTCCGCCTTCTCGCGACGGCAGAGAGAACAGAGGTTGGTCGTCGATCCGCTTGCCTGTTTTCTTGGCAGAGTTGGCTATTGCTGTCTTCGTGGTAAGTGCTGTTTCTTTAGCTGCCATACTTTATGTGAGGTTCAAATTGCAGAGATGCAACTGTAGAGCAGCTCGTTCGAGGACCGGTAACAACTCCGGAGCTGGTTCTTTTCACAAGGAGCCTGTCACAATTAAGCCTGATTTGGAAGAGTTGAAGATCAGGAGAGCTCGACAGTTTAGTTACGAGGATCTGGAGAAGGCCACTGGGGGTTTCAGTGAGGAATCGCAGGTGGGCAAGGGCAGCTTCTCGTGCGTCTTCAAAGGGGTCTTGAAAGATGGAACCGTGGTGGCAGTTAAGAGGGCAATAATGGCATCCGATTTAAAGAAGAACTCGAACGAGTTCCACACTGAACTTGATCTTTTGTCGAGATTGAACCATGCCCATTTGCTGAATTTGCTCGGTTACTGCGAGGAAGGCGGTGAAAGGCTTCTTGTTTACGAATTCATGGCGCACGGTTCATTACACGAACTCCTACATGGGAAGAAGAAGAAGGAGCCTCTGGATTGGATCAGGAGGGTCACCATTGCAGTCCAAGCGGCTAGGGGGATTGAATACCTCCATGGGTATGCTTGCCCGCCGGTAATTCACCGGGACATCAAGTCTTCAAACATTTTGATCGATGAAGAATGGAATGCCCGAGTCTCAGATTTCGGTTTATCCTTGTTGGGACCGGACAACAGCAGCTGCCCATTATCAGAGCTGCCTGCAGGCACGTTGGGGTATCTTGATCCTGAGTATTACAGGCTGCATTATCTTACAACAAAGAGTGATGTTTACAGTTTTGGTGTTCTGCTTCTGGAGATCCTGAGTTGCCGAAAAGCAATAGATATGCAATTCGAAGAGGGGAACATCGTCGAATGGGCAGTTCCTTTGATAAAAAGTGGTACTCTGGAAGCAATTCTCGATACAAGATTGAAGCCGCCTGTGGAAATGGAGGCATTGAGGAAGATTGCGAATGTGGCCTGCAAGTGTGTGAGGATGAGGGGAAAGGAGAGACCTTCAATGGACAAGGTGACTACAGCACTGGAGAGAGCCCTGGCTGTGCTAATGGGCACTCCTTCAATCGAACAACCGATCTTGCCGACTGAAGTTGTACTGGGCAGCAGCCGGTTGCACAAGAAAGCTTCACAGCGATCTTCATACCGATCAAGTTCCGAAATCGATACGGTTGATGGTGATGATCAGAGGCTTGAGTTCAGAGCACCTTCATGGATTACCTTCCCAAGCTTGACTTCGTCTCAGAGGAGAAAATCTTCTGTATCAGAAGCCGATATCGAGGGGAAGAATCTTGGTGCTCCTGAAGTAAAATGCATTGTGGGAGGGGATGGATTGAAGAGGTTGGAGGAAGAGATTGCACCTGCTTCACCCCAGCAAGAGCTCTTCTTGCATCATAATTTTTGATTGACGAAGGCAATGACAAATCGTGCTGGGTAAAACAGGGGAAGGCAGGGAAAATCTACACTTCAAAGGGTGCTGTATATATCTCATGGATTTGTAATTTAGCTTTCTTTCAATCTATTGTTGTGTCAGTATCTGTACAATTCTTTCCCCCAATGCTGGTCTTGGGATTGCGTTTGCTGTTCTGGAGAAATTTCCAGAGCATTTCGAGAGGCAGATTGTGGGTGGTCTTATTTTGTTGACATACTGAGGTGAAAATTGCAGAATTCAAGAAGAAGAAGATGAGCTAATCTGGTGTAATTTGTTTGTTAGGTTTAATTATTAAAGTTTCAGGGAATGTGTCGGAAACAGTGGCTGGTGGTACTTCCGGGTTGTTCTCTCAAGTAAAGGTTGCTAAAATGGCAACCATCTTGGATTTGCATACTGGAGCCTGCAAAAAATAGAAGGCAAGAATGGAAGGATCTTTCTATTGCTGTATTGAATTGACATTATGTGCATGTTGGTAGTCTTTCCTCACAGATGGTTGGCCTCCTCCATTTGAATGTTTTCTCTAATATAAACAAGAAAGCATGTGATAAAGACTGGTGGGCTTCTGTCGAGTCTGTAATGGAAAGTTTGTCTGCAGAGCACGGAATTTAAATGCTCAGACGTCTTATTGTTGCTAATTGTATTGAAAAAAAAGGTTTTCTTTCTGCGGATAATGATAGCTTTCAAATCAAGAGTTGTTTTTCAGAACAGTAAATTAAGAATTCTGTCCATTAAACTATTCTTTTTCTTTCTCTCACTTATCTTCTATCTGGCATGCCGAGTTTGTACTCTTGCAGACATGCTTTTCCACAAGTCAGTTTAATCATATCATATTTTGTCTGCATTTGAAACCCGTGGCATGCTTTTGTATGTTCATAAGAAGAACGTAGACAAGAAAAATAATTTTCAAATAGTTTTGGAGCATTTAACGAGACCATGCTTCGAGAAACAACAAATAGAAGCAGAGGCCCGTGGAGCCCTCTGCTGACATCTTCTGGATGATTTTCCGTGAATCTTCCGGCACATCTGAAGTGAGGTTATGAAATTTGTGCTGTTAATGATCGCTATATAATTCCGTTCAAGGTCTCACTATAATTTAAAAATGCCGATTCTTCTCATCAGTGTCTCGCTTTCCCGGCAACTGTCAAATACGGCTGTACTTTCATGGCCAATGGCCAAGTTTAAAAGCTGATTCGGGTTTAATGGTACTCTTTTTATAAAATTATTGGGTGAGCGAGAGGGAACTCCACGTTATAAAAATTCTTATTTTTAAAGGGGCTTAACATATATAAATAAGTAAATAATTATAAAAAATGTATGTAAAAATATGTAAAAATAAATAAAATTTTTGTTGTTGGCATGGACAACTGCTGCCCACTCCAGCCTATAGTAGCCACGCTACTAAACTCCACCGTTTTAGTGAGGCCAAACTTCCAAACTTTCATTCCTTCTTTCGATCGTGGGGTTTAGATCTGCATCGGGACCTGAGCGGCTCTATAGTATACATTTCAAGTCGAGTGCCTTGTAATAGACCGTTTGCAGTCCACAAGAGTAACTTTTACGATAATCGAATTGATGACATGTTGTCAGTGCGCTACTCAAGCTGACCAACTATGCTAGGCTCCTTGGAAATACTCTTCCTAAAATTACATAAAAAATTGCAAACTTAATTTTTTCATTTTGTACATATGAATTCATTATGTTGTGACTACAGCTTGTAGTTATTTGGCATAGCTGGTCAGACCAATGTTTTGGTCGAAAGCTAGTCTCTGGTTCGATTTCCATGAGCATCAACTCCCTACACAAGCGGACATAGCCCTAAACCTTGACGGCAAGTGAAAAGGGTTGAGATTTCGATCCGGTTTGCCTAAATTGTTCCATGGAAGAGGAAACTCCATGCCAATGGCTTGGGCCTGGCGTGTGGTAGAGGAGGAGATCTTGATTGGAATAGATAGGATCCGATTGGGTTGTTGGACCAGTGGAGTTTTATAAGATCTCACAAAACCTGATCCACAATTCATCATCATATATAAACCGGATCTGGTTTGTGCAATACTTATGCAGATAGAGATGGGTGTGGCTTCAGATCTGGATCTGGGTTTTCAGTCATGCAGATCTGATCCGTTGATACCGTAACCTTCATCATGGATGTGGAAGATCTACCAAAGCCGAAGCATTTTTTCTTATTGGACTCATTTCCAGTGTTCTATTGAAGGAAGAAACCTCTTTAAGGGGGTGGTGGAGTACACGGACGGACCGGGGGGTTGGTAGGCAGCTAGTCTCCTTTTCAAGCTCATGTGGTGTCAATACCTTGTGGAGCGGGAGCGGGCGATGAAAAAAGAAAATCAAAATTAAATAAAAAAACCCTACAAAAACGCAATCAAGTTTTATTATTCATGAAATGTTGTAAAAATTGGTCAGCTGAATCAATTGGGAATCAGCTACAACTATCAAAAAATTGACTTAAAAAATAAATGAAAAACGTTAAAAGTAATCAAAGTACAAAACTCTGAGAATATTTAAAGAAAAAGTCAAAATTTGACGCTTGGTACAACTTATTTAGCAGGCGTTGCTTCATGAGCTGCGTTAGGTCAGCTTGAGCTCGAGCTTAGCTCAGTTTAGTGCGTTAACTTAGCTTGAAAAGGAAAGAGTGAAAGGAGGACAAAAAAGAAACGGAGGTAAAATGCCCCCACGCAGGATCGAACTACGGACCTTCAGTTTACAAGACTGACGCTCTACCACTGAGCTATAGGGGCTCCTTGATGAAGGGGTAACACGATAGATTATTATCTTGCTCAATATTGTGACAGCAATCCGTCGACCAGCTCTTGCGTATTTAATGATGCGGACGAGCGTGAAACATGAACAAATTATATGTAAAGGAAACAATGAATATGAGAATATCTGATGTGAATCAAATTTTATTGAAAGTTATAAAATTAACCATCTTAGCTTTTGTGGCCCACGAAACTTGTCTCAAATTTGTGTAATGTTTTTGGAAACCCCATGGGCAACCCATACTAAACTCTGAGTAAGACGAACTCTCTCTTATATATGCATACACATTCTGATGATAAATTTTAGAAAGGCCTTCATTATCATAACTAATAAAAAGGTGTTTGATTGCCCTTGATCTACTTGGTTTAGGATCTCAAGATTTGAGATTTATGGATCTAAAGTCAAATCTTGCTTCCCGTAAGCTTAAACCAGACCTTATGTTAATGCAAAAAGCAAAAAGAAAATTTCAAAATGTAGTTCTTAAGTTTATCCTAAAATCCTTAATTTGATGAATCATGAATTTCATGCAAATTTAGCACGGTTGCATCACATGAACTGGAAAGAAAAATTTTATTACATGCAAAAAGAAAATGCATGTAGCTTAGATTTGGGTTCACTTTTTAGTTTTGATCAAGATCTTTTTTCTTCTCCAAAACCTCATCCAAGTCTGAAGGGAATCCAACTCCACAAATGGAGTTTAATTGAAGACTCACTCCGTCTACTTTTTTTTCGAAGCGAGCCATCACGTCAATATTAAATACGAAGATAGCTTGTCATGTTTGTCTCTTAAACGTTATCAAGAACTCACTTACAACTAGCCAGGTTGCCTAAAATTTCCTATCAAGCTCCAAAACAGCCTTTTCTTATTTAAACCTAGGCACTTACAATTTTTAAAAAAAATAAGCTTAGATCTGACAAACAAATTTCTGGA
Organism: Nymphaea thermarum; assembly: GCA_011799765.1. Classification (NCBI taxonomy): domain Eukaryota; kingdom Viridiplantae; phylum Streptophyta; class Magnoliopsida; order Nymphaeales; family Nymphaeaceae; genus Nymphaea; species Nymphaea thermarum. The sequence goes on from JAANDH010000112.1 coordinate 301,959, forward strand.
AATTTTTAACCTGGGGGACTTCTTAGATTTTCTTCAAAACATGCATAACTTTCTAGAAAATTAGAAATATGCATGAATTCTGCAAAATTTTCACTAAAAAACACCCTTTTAAGGCTCGAAAACATCAAAACCACCATATACATCCATTTCAAAGATGACAATTAGAGTATGCCACGGGGAACAGTTTACTGCAGGAAAAAAAAAATCCTCATTCCAGTAAGCAGAAGATATCTATGCAACACCCAACAACGTAAAATATCATAAGCTGGCCCTCCAGACAAACTGAAAAACAGCAGGTGCAGGCTTCATTTCACTGGCTAGATCACATCCTTGAGGGAACAGGATTTCCAGGCTTAGAATCTAAAATATGGAATCAAGTGTTATGAATCCTGAATCTCTGACTGCGATATACACTCAGCAGGTTCCTAATCTCTTGCTCCCTCAGCCTCATGTATGCAAGGAATACTCCAATGAATCTGCAAAATGTAGGCAAAAAATAAGAGTAACAAACAATGATATGTATATGCGTGTAAAATGTAGGAACCAATGAGGAACAACCAATGTATATGTGTGGGTGTGTGTGCATGCATCACAAGTTTTTTTTCTGACTTCATGGCTCGACAAGCACTGTAACTTGCGGACCAACTGATTCAACACCAAATAATGAGCAAGCCTGCAGCACACCTCTTGATTTCCCAAGCAGTATGAATCTCAGGCTTACCCAGCAGCAGACCTAGATGACTCAGTTGCAAGTCTGGTAAAGTTGATCCCTTGAGGACAATAGCCAAGTCATGTCGTCACACAGACGATACCAACTCGAACAGTCATCAAATGTTCAGCAAGTTTACCAAGTGAAGCTTGAAAGGAATGCTGATGAACACATCTACCTGTTTCATGAATGCCAAAGAGAGCCTCTTCACCACCTCCTAATCGAAGGCCTTATCGAGCATTTGGCTCCCTGCATATGGACTCTTTGCAGAAATGGGTTGATATGCTGGGTACCTCTCCATGACACTACGAACATGCAGTAAACACCATATGATAACTTGGGCAAGAGAAGATGACTAGACCTGGGTCCCTAAATGGAAGTGCAGTGCCGAGTTGGAATGGAAAACACCTGGTTACTTTTTCTTCTATTTGGTTAAATAAATTAGGAGATGCTGAGATTTTCAAATTCAGACATGATCCAGCTGTAGCTCCTCCTAGTTTCTGCTCACAGAAATTCCATTTCATGGTAAGCATTTTTCTGGCACAATGTAGGTGTTTGGTCATGCATTTTGCTATTTTCAATACCAGAGTAATTCCAATATGAATTCTTGACTATTTCAAAGTGGATACTTGTTCATGAATTGTGACAATTGAATGCCCAGTGCTCAGAAACACGAGCCACAATCTATATCATGTTTGAGATGATGAAGCCTACTGACGTTAATCTAAGTAATGCGATGGAAAAATATGGTGCAAAAAACAGCATCTATCACTGTCCACATGTGTAAATGCATGGCATTGAGAGAGAAAGAGAGAGAGAGAGCTCGCAAAACCTATGGAAATCCTCAAGATAGGCGTTGCAGCCTGTATTTCTTGTTATCTTGATATCATATCATCAACGTCCTGTAAGATGAAATAAAAAATGATACTATAATTTAATAAGATAAAATCCATTTCAATCTATAAAAAAGCTGTTGAATTAATATAAAACTCGTTTCAATCCATAAAAAAGCTGTTGAATTTAAAAAATAATATAAAGTGATCATTTCAATAACCAAAGCACATCCTATACTGAAATTTTATTTAACATAAACAGAGCTAGGAAACAAGAATATTAATAAAGGCACACTAGAAAGAGTTGGGTGGTGAGGGTGGGGAAGCATTGCACCGTGATAAGATATCAAATAATCAATGAGACATTAAAAATAGAAGGCACTTCTATTTGAAAAACATGTTAAAGAAATCCAAGTGACAGCTTAATTTGTTTTGTATGAAACAGGTTTCATGCAGCGATCCAGACCTTGGGCATCCTAAACCTGTTCCGCCAGATGTTTCTCCTTTAGATTGCAAATCAAAATACCCTCTTAGATACAATTTAGAACCTCTGAAGCATCCATAAGAAAAGCAAATTCAGTGTTAAGAATAGATGTTTCTCCTTTTGATTGCAAATCAAAATACCCCCATAGATACAGTTTAGGAACTCCAAAGCATCCGTACAAAAGCAAATCGAGTGTTCAGGATATCAACAATATAATGTTATCATGAGAAGCGTACCTTCCTTCAGTATTTTGGTCAATGAAAAACATGAAACGTGCATTAAGAATTCATGGGGATGAAAAGCTTCAGTTTTTTAGCAACAGGAAATTCTCAATAACCTACATTCAGAAAAATAAGGAGCCAATGGTGCATCAATAAGAACCAATCTGTAAAGATCACATATATTTTGAGCAATTGCGAGGCTGGCAATACTGAAACAAGTATGACATCGTAGTTATAACATCCAGAACATAAAGGTAGAAGAGAATGAGAGCAAATACAGCCAGGACCTTAGCACGGAAGACTTCATTAGAAAGACTATAAAAGGTAGCTGTCAAACATGCAACACAAAGCAGACACGGCAAGGAGATATACCTCTTGATTATTCTCAAAGAGAAAAAAGGGAGAGGAGATGATGATATCTAGGATCATAGACTATATAATCTGTTTTTAGAACTAAAAAAAAGAAAAGAAAAAAATTTGGGGTTCTTTTTTAACTTCTTTTGGAGCAGCTAACTGAACATGGATCTAGGTTTCTTACCTCGTTCACCCTACATGTTGAGAATCTGAAATTTTTTATAAGAGTGCGGACAAGTAACTTCATGCATCCGGATTCTCCTAGTCAAGTTGGCTCATCAGAAGCTTGACATGTTATGGTTTATTTATCCTTAAGCAGCCGTGTTCCCACAGCTTTTTGGCTTGTTCGATCTCAGCCCGTCCGCGGTTTACTGAACAAATAAACCTGACATAATAATTGATTGTTTTACTTCTTTAAAACAATATAAACGTCTGACATCGTGCGCTCGCCAAATCATGCCTCAGCATTTCTTTCTAAATTGTACTTTAGAAAGAAGTTTCACAATCTAATTTAATACTTGTAAGCTTCTAAGTTTCTCTTGTTAAACTTTAGATACCCTTCCACAAAACCTGTATCAATATAACCCCAGCACGATACAGCACGCATAAACACAAAACAGGAACTTACACAAGTTCCTTTAAACAATGAGAGACATAGACATGTTCTTTTAAAAACACATGACAGGACGCCAAAAAAAAAAAAAAAAAACAAAACTACATTTGAACTCTAAATTGGATCTACTCAAATTTTGATGCTAGATAATGTGGGCATCCATGAAATTGCATCATAAATCAATATACAAGTAGACAACAAGACAAGCCATAAAAAGCAGATGGAAAGATTTTCTAACCTCCACTCGCAAGAAACTGTCACTAAGACCAAAGAAAAAAAGGAGAATCCGACATGACAAAGGAACTCATCTTGAAAAAGTAACAAAACTACTTAGGAAGTTTCAATATAGGTGACACGCCAACTTGATCAGTAAACAGAATTTCGCCTAATTACAACAAATGGACCAAGTTTTCCCAATTTCATCAGATACGAACACCAGGAAACGGTAAAGTTAACCTAAGCTCTATGACAAGGAGGCAGAAAATGACAGCTGCCATTGAGAGATCAGAGAGAGAGATAGACAAAGAGGGTGCGGACCTAATTCTGGAGGTTGAGGCCGTATTCCGTGGACGGCAGAGATGCGTCTTGACGTCGGGTAGGGTCTCGACCTGACAAAGGTTGTTGAAGTCGGCGGCTGTAAGAAGACCGGCGCCATGGCCTCTCACCATCGCCGCGAAGAACGATCGTTTAACCGATGAAGAGCAGAGTGAGGAAAAGAGAGAGAGAGAGAGACCGTTGTGCAGCGAAGGCGAGAGACGATCCGATGCCGGGACAACAACGATTCGAGCTAACTCGGCTCGATTTCATGATTTTCATCTTGTTCGGTTGAACTTGAGTCGCCAAAGAAACTAAAATACCGCTCGTAGACGGCCAACTTTTGCGCCGTGGAAGAGATAATCGATGGCTAAGTTGAACTGGAGTGGAGATCGATAGCTAAGTTGAAACTAGAGTGGAGGTGTGACTCCGATGCATTGAATTTGAAAATATAGTTGGTATTTAGAAGGATGGAAGGTGGGAGATTTTCATGATGAAATACTCTTCTTTCTACTTATTTAGGAAGGATTCTATTAAGTTCGAATAAACTCTATCGACCTTCACTTGAGCAAACATATTACTGAAGTATACACAAGTTTAAACGAGTCAAGCTCAAGCTTCAATACAATTCATAGAAACAAGCTCAAACTAACATTATAAAGTTTGATTCAATCTCGATCCGAGCCCTATATGAGCGAAGCCAAGCTCAAACTATCCAAACTTGACTCGCTAAAGATGTCCTTTTTGTAACTTAACTTGATACTCTAATAAAATATATAGATTTGAATGTTTCCCTGTGTCTAGAGTCTGTACAGTCCTTTGAAGGAGTCGGCCCGTGAGGCCGTGACACTGAAAGAGTACATACACACGTACAAATGATGATTCACTTATATGTAGCTCATTTTCAAATACAAAAAAAAAAAACTAAAATTAATTTTAAATATTAGAATTGATTTTGAAATAAAGAAATATATAAATCCCATATCAGACCTATGTCACATCTCTAGGGGTCGACCGAATATCATGAGCAGGGTGAAGTCGAAAACCCCGAAATATAATTTCAAAATTATAACAAAGACCAAAATATATTTTTTAAAATTTTTATATAGGCTTAAATGAATTCTTTAAATTACATTTTTGGTATTATAGATGTACACCAAACAATCTTTTCATAGACATCCAATAAAATTGGAACAATACAAGCACAAAAAGCAAGGATGCCAACGGACCAAGTTCTTATGTGATTTATAAATCAGATTGGATTTTCATTTAGGAAATGACATCCAATCAAATTCAAATATAAATTTAAAAAATAAACATTCTGATCAGGTTCAGATGTGAATTCGATTTTAAATGCATGTCGGTTTCCATTTGAGTTCTGATGCAGTTTCAAATGTTCCAAAAAGACCAGTTTGGCTTTGTTGAGCTCATAAACCAGTTTCTATCATCTTCTTCCTACTTCTTTAGCCAACAACAACTCTTACAATGTATACAAGTTTTCCGATTTGAGATTCATCTCTTCACCAAAACACAATTATGCCAGTTTCAATGTACGTACAGTTACTATTATATATATATATATATATATATATATATATATATATATATATATATATATATATATATATATATATATATATATATATATATATATATATATAGAGAGAGAGAGAGAGAGAGAGAGAGAGAGAGAGAGAGAGAAACCTTTTAGTCATCTTCAATTTTGTCTAATCACAACCACTCAATGTAAAGCCAGTGAAAAAGCCAAATGAAGGAATCTATAATAGCTGGATACTTTAAGTAAAATATATTTTATGTTGCATTAGCATTTAAAATATAATAGAATGTTCATATTATTTTTTCCTCGTTACTTATCAATATATATATATATATATATAATAAAGTGAGAGGGATGTGAGTATCCGACCTTACCCTGTGCCGCCCAATCAAAAAAGAGAGTTTTCTCCCTGCGTGCTGACTCCTCACAATCTGCCCCGACCTTTTCCTTCACCCGTCCCTTATCAGTTATCACCTCTTCAACCTCCCACCTCTCTCTATACGCTTCCTTGTCTCTCTCTTCCCTCCTCTCTCTGCTCATGGCTACCTCTTTCTCCTCCATCCACCACCACATTGTTCGGCGCCACCACTTTCCTCCACCAGACTCGCTCCCTCCCACCACCTCCACTTCGTCCTCCTTCCTCAAACCAACCTCCTCCCCTTCCTCCACCTCCTCCTCCTTATCACTCTGTCATAGGTTCTCAATTCCCCGCTCCTCCACCGCCACCACCGCCACCACTACCACCTCCCAATCCCCATCACTCGACCTCCTCGAATCCTACCTGTCCTCCCAGCAATTCCAGCTCGCCGACGAGGAAACCCGCCGCCTCCTGATCGTCCTCGCCGGCGAGGCGGCCCAGAAGCGCAAGTACGTCTTCTTCTCCGAGGTGCAGTTCATACCCACCTCTTATCTCTCCGCCATCGACGAGCTGTGGAGGAAGCACAGCAATGGCAAGTTCGGCTATAGCGTGCAGAGAAGGATACTGAGGAAGATGGGGGGCGACTTCTCCAAGTTCTTCGTCAAGGTCAGGTGGATGAAGAAGCTGGACACGGAGGTGGAGCAGTACACCTACAGGTCCTTCCCCAGCGAGTTCCTGTGGGAGCTCAATGACCAAACGCCCGAAGGGCACCTGCCATTGACGAATGCTCTAAGGGGCACCCAGCTTCTGAACAGCGTCCTCGACCACCCTGCCTTTCAGACTCAGGGGGAGGAGGAAGAAGATGAGGATGTGGGGTCCGGTGAGGCCCTCAAGAGTCCAAGCCCCATTAATAGGAGGAGCCTCACGTCAGACTACTCCTTCTGAGTATAGCTGCTTCTGGGAGAGGCCTTTTATTTATTCATCATCAGTATTATTACTTAGTGGTGTTCTCCTTTCTTCTTGTCTTCTTCCTTCTCGGCATCGTTGCTTTTAAGTTATCAGCCCAATGTGGAAATTGGCGGGATTTTATTCATTGGAGAGCCTTCCAAGGCAGTTAATGGCCGCACGGTTTGGAGTCTTTGGGTTCTGCAAGAGATTCATTCTCTTTTGCTCTGGTATATGAATTATGATTTTCTGTTTGCCCTAGAAAGATGTTAGTGTTGAGGGTGACAGTTTATGTTTTTTGATGTAAGCAAAGGGAAGAAATATAGACAGTTTCTGTATTTAACATTGAGTTGTTCATTTCAAACAGTGGTATATCATATTTTGAACAGTATTACACATTCTGGAAGTATTTGCTCTGCTATGGAGATCTCACCCTTCTTATCTCGAAGACATGGCTTTTTCCTTTCTTGAAGAAACTAAAAACTAAAAAGCCCAAGAATTTGGTTTTCAAAGTGATACATTTCTATGTAGCTGTAGGATTTTGTGGGGTTTAAAGTTTAAACACCACAATGTGAAGCATCAAAATATGGGTGCTGGAATGCATAAGAGAAGAAATCTGTCATGTTCATTAAGAAAAATCAGCACCGAAGCAAGAGAACATACATGAGATTACTTCTGCAGAAAAACAGCATGGGTATGAGGTCAACTAAAAGATTTTGCACCCATGAATGTGAAAAGAAAAAAAATTCTCAGAATTGATGTTCATAATCACAGAGCTGTGGAACTCTCAGGACGCTCGCTGTTGTTGCTCTGCTGCTATTCACATGCATAAGAGTTATTGCTGGGGATATTCAGAGCAGAGAACCAAATTTCTCTGTTCATCTTTCTCAATGAGTACTGCAGTCACATCAATATGACAGTAACGATGCCACTGCAATCAAGCATCAAGGTCGAAGGTCCCTTGTCTTTGCTCGGCTGCTTAAAGGAGCCATCCACCTTGTGACTCCTGTTGTAAGGACAGTCTGCTCGCCGCTGATCTGTTACTGTGCCCTTTTGACAGCTTGTAGAATATGGACACGAGTTCTATGTATACTAATCTGTACACGGAGATTTCGAAGTTGCTGCAATTACTGAGACTCATTTTGTTATGGCCAGTGTTCATGCTTTCCACCTACTTTAGATGAACATGAGAGCTTATACAACAGCAACATTTCGATCGGATTGGGTCTTTTCATATATGTATTACTCTAATACAACAAAAATGGTGTAGCCTACATCATTTTATGAAGTTCATGCCACAAAATTATCGCCAATGAAAATCTATATGCTAAGAAGGGCCCAATTCTTTCTCTCTCTCTCTTATTTATATATATATAGACTACTCAAATATGATCCATCGATTGAAAAGTAGACATTCCATCCATGTCTTTAGTTAGGAACCATGTTTGTTTGAAAGCTAAAAATTTTTTCGTGGATTTTAAGGCATTGATTTGATCTTTTCCTGTAAAAGCTTATGTGCATAACAATCAAGTAATGCAAGTGTTGGTTCTTACAGAATTGGCTATGTGTAACTTACATTCTTATAGTCAAATAGACAAACTTGTACACATGTTTGAGAAGGCAAAATTCAGTATATATATATATATATATATATATATATAATTTGACAAGAATGTATTCTTGGTCTATAATGAGGCCTAATGAAAATCTAGGAACTGTAAAGAATTCATGTGTAATCTACATCATTACTGTTTTTGGATATTTGAATCCAGGTTGAGTTCTCCCATGATCCAGCCCAGATCTGACAAGCTTGCATCAGTAGATAGGCCAAAAGTTGCTGTGCCATGCAAAACAGTGGAATATTGCAGAGCCTGCAAGCCCACAAGACAAAAACTTCTTCAATATCACAGTAAGTTATGACCACAATGAATCGCATGGACCTCATTCACCTGCAATTCAGGGCCATGCTTATGCATGGGATTGAGGCCATATACCATCTTTGCTAATATTTTCTGCTCCAAAGCCCAAAGAGACCACAAAGGAAGAGAAAGAGATCTTCAAAGAAGGAGATAGTGGCGGCGAAAGAAATTTCCGGCTGAGAGGCACTACTACTTGAAATTATAGACACTTAACATAAATAGATTGCTATAAGCAGTGGCGTAGCCACATTGTGACTGATGTCGGCAGTTGCCCACACCAGTCTCTTAAAAGTTCTTTATGTTTAAATGAGAATTTTAAATATTTATTCTTACATATATATACATAAGTGCCCCACCACATTTTATTAGTTTTAAACAAGTGCTCCTCCAGTGATTTTTTCTGGCTCCGCTATTGATTATAAGTTGTTTAAGTGGGTCCGTGTGGGCAATTGCCTACACGAGCCCACACATGCCTCCACCACTCGAGCCAGTTGAGGGTATATGTCCTTAGAGAATGTGGCAGCTATTTAGCCCCTCGCAACCGACCACGATGCGGCCTTTGCATGGTCAATGTTCCCATTTTACCCTTGCGAGGGAGGATTTTGTGTGCCACTTCTATAAAAATATCGGGGACATCTTTTGTACTTTGAGCACCCGAACACTTTCCATTGTATTGGCAGTCTGAACAACTGATCATAACCAGCTTCAATGTCCTTACGTGGATGTTTCTTTAGGGCATGCGTCATTTTATATTAGGGTTTCAAATAGGAGAAGATAAACTATTCATATGCATCTTGTTCTATGTAGAAATAGATTAAGGATAATTTAGTGTGACTCTGGATGCACTCAGATTTTCTTGGGGCTGCATGAATCTTTTTAAATAAAGTGGCATAATAAAAAATTGTGGTAATTTAATTTATCTTATGTATAGAATTGCTTGGAAGGGAGCCATGGTTGGACAAGGTTGCAGTACGGATGAATGGTTCAGAGAAAAACAAGAAAAATGGATCAACATCTTAGTCATACATTATTAGTTCATATTTTTTTCTCAACTGCCTACCATGATGAATCAAATGACCTAGTGAGCTGCACTATTCATTCAATATATATATATATATAACCTATGTTTGGGATTAGATGAAAGGAACATTAATATTATATCAAGACATTGTTGCTATATATATAGCAACAATGTCTTGATATAATATTAATGTTCCTTTCATCTAATCCCAAACATAGGTTTAAGGTGCGATAGCTATTTCCTCATCTGCTTCATAATTTTAAGTTTTACGCCCTGTTTGGATGAAGGAAAAGGGTGGTAATTATTGTAATTGGTTGGCTAATTAAAAAAAAAAAAGAAAAATTGAAGCAATTGAAGCAAAAGGAAAAGACATATGACATCATTTTCTTCTCTTTTATTTCCTCACAATTTCTCCTATTCTCTTTCCTTTCTTTTCCCTTCTTTTCTCCTTTGATTTACATATATTCTTTTCACAAGGCCTTAAACGCCAAATATGGTCCTTCAATACCTAAGGCTTCCAATAAGAAGAATATCGTGGCCTTGGAATACATGCTTTTAAAACATTATGTCATCTTATATGACACTTGCTCCAAGAACAGTGTGTTCTCGTCACTGGAGAAATGGTGAGATCATGTCCAGTGTTTGAATGTTTGATATAAGAAACATCAGGTTATGGATTGTAACAAGAACATGGCTTTTTTGGACATGTTCTTTGAAAACACGAAGTTGTTCATACTAAACGCTCTCAAAGGGATTACCTAATGTGCAGCTAAACTAAGCTACTAGCCAATAAGAAGCCCCATCTTAGTTTAAGTTGAAACTCGCTACCATATTCACTAATAAGAGCTTGATCATGATGGCTTGTGGTGAACATAGGATAAGTTTTTCCTTTCAAAATTGTTTGATACAACTAATGTTTTAATAATAAAATATATGTCATTATTAAATACAAATAATATAAAAAATAAATCAGGCCGAATTAGGCATAGTCGGCCAGGCTGAGCTGATTTTTCGGGATTGGGCCTGATGGTGTAGGGTATCGGGTATCCGTCGAGTACCCAGGCCTGTTGCTCAGGCTTAACAAATAAGGCTGGGCACCGGGCCGGGCCTGGGCTCGACCCGGGAAAAATCGTTAACGGGTCGGGCCCGGGCCTGATATGCCGGCCCGGGTCAGCCCGTTAAAAATTAAAATATATATATTTTTAATTTTAATATCATATATTTATTACTAATAAATACTATTTTATATTTAAAATTTTATTATATAAATTTAAAATAATATTATTTTATTATGCCGGGCCGGACCCGGGCTTGGGTTTCATATATTCGGGCCCGGCCCGTTAAATATTCGGGCCGGGCCCGGCCCGTTAAATATTCGGGCCGAGCCCGACCCAGCGGCCCAGCAGGTCGTTTCTGACGGAACTTTATCGGGCCGGCCCGACCCGATGCCCAGCCTTATTAACAAACCACCACCTAGAAAAGAGGCTTAAAGATGGTGGCCAAAGATCACCATTTGCAGAGTAGGCCATAGGTGCAAGTTTGATTTTCATGTTTGGCATAGTTGGTCGGACCAAGGACAAGTTGGAAAAATGCCAGTGTCAGCTCGACTCCTGGTGAGCATCAGCTTCTTTTGGAAGAGCCGGCGATGGCGGGCAAGAGAGAGAGAGAAGGAGGAGAACAAATCCGAGCCATCCGATCTAATGCTTAGACTTGATGTCTAAATATATATGCATAAAAGAGCAGAGTCACTATTCAGTTTTCTTATTTTTTTCATTTTTAAATTAACTTCAAATATTTTTCATTCAAAAATTAAAGAAAAAATGGAAGTGAACCAATACAGCAGCCAATACTGAAATTGACAACACTGGGTTTAGGAGTTCAACAGAAATCAATACTAATATTTTATTTTTTGGTAAACCAATGGTTACTGATCACACTGATAATGTGAAATCTCCTTGTCAATAAGGGGAGAATCTAAAAAGCGCGTATCCAAGGCAGCCGTAGTTGAATGATTTACTTGGATGACAGTAGAGCTTGACCTTGAATCCTTCTACCTTGTGGTTCTAATTAGTACGGCGAACAATTCGTGTTTGAAATAATTAAAGACCACAAAACCATACAAAGTTGTCCATCATTTGGTTCTTTGTCGCTTTTGTTTTTCTCCTCTGTTCTTCCAAAATGTATGAAACTTAGGTCCGCATTGGTTTCATATGAACAAGCAGTTCGTTGTTCAGTTGATTTTTGCAGCCAATGCTGGTTACATGTATCAGGCACCAAAGCAGCCATGGATCCGGAGGCAAGACTTCGGTTCTTTTTCGGACAATGGATCGTAATCCTCTTGCCCATCTAAAATCTATACTTCAAAATCCGTGGTTGCAGGGGTGAAGCCAGAAATTTTTCGTGAGGGAGGCCGAATTAAAATTTTTAAATTTTAACTAAGGCCAAAATATCATTTTTCAAAATTTTTATATTAAATAAGTGAAATTTTCTAAAATCTACATGTAAATTTAAAAAAAATTGAGGGAGAACCAAGGGCCATGTGGGCCCTACCTTGGCTCCACCTCGGCGTGATTGAGTTGTAACCATAATAGCATACAACTCTATGACTAGCACCCTTCTCTCTAAGGCTTATGTATGCTAATTAAGCTATGCCCATGGGTTAAAAATGCCCAATCCACGGGTTTGAGGGAGGTAACATAGCCACTCGGCTAGAGTGTCATGCTAATAATGCATTCTCTGTTTGATTTTTGTGGATGTTATTCTTTTGGACTGTACGGTGACATACACGGCATTCAAGTTGACGGATGATGCAGTATAACCAAGCAGATTTCAAAGCAACGTTGAACCCTGGAGACCGGAAATGATGGGTGCTTTGGTTTCACCTCTTACAAACTGCCAGTGCTCAATCCGCGACACAAACCCTCGTAGGGTTTATAATGTTGTCCTTCCTAAAGGATCATTTCGAAAAGAGTCTCTTTCTAAAAATATAGAACTGAAGAAGATAGTCCTTTAAATGGGCAGTCATGCATCTTATTTGCTTCTCAAAAAAAGAGAACGTGAAATCATGCAATTTATCTTCCTGCATATGTTCTCGAGTATGTGAAAGTTGGTGCAATCTTAGTCTCCCTTCCATATGGTAATATTTCCATGTGAACTAAGGTCACAAAGATTCATCTTCATTATAGAACTTCAATCTTTCAACTACCATCTCCTGTCAGACTCATTTTAAGAAGCCAAGTTCTGGCGAAAATGCTCGAGACTTGATAGATTTGGTTGTCCTTTGTTCTTAAGTGCGGAGCACATGAATTTCTTAAGGTGTGTCCCCAGAGAGTGAAACATCTCAACCAACCCACGGCAGCTCCAACCAAATCCTGCTGCTGTATTTATTGTTGTTGTTGTTGTTGCTAGAAGCTGCTTTTGTCAACTCCTCTGCTTTCATTGTAGTATCTCCAAGGGGTTTCGCACAACGGTAGGAGCAGGGGCCAATAGATAGCTAGTTTCCGTTTCGAATTCTTATGGCATCAACCTTCTATATTGCAAACATAGAGTCATTGGTGTGCAAGTGAGGCCACAGAAAGAACCCTTGCGTAGCACTTTTAACTCGTCATAGTAGCTTCCTAAAGTAAATGCTTCGACGTTAAGTCACAAGCAAAACCGAAGCTTTGCGAGTGCATGCTTTCTGAAAGAAGGGAACTCGTCAAGGTCTTATGGAATATCTTTAGTCATGGTCACCATGAATGACATACAATTGTTATTTTCCATCAAACTTGGGAAGGGCGAGCACTTTTCAGGATTTGTCTGACCTGAATCAGTAAGTTGAAGCATGACAGAGGCAGCACCTTAGGGCACCAAAAGCAGACCATATACCTTAGAAAGATAAGAGGTTGAGTGGAGGCTTCGTCCTTCTTCTTCTTCTGGGTGATGGAGAAACTCACTTACCCAAAACTAAGGTTTTATAGTGCCAATGACAAGAAGGATACATATGAAGACAACTTCAAATATTCCAAAGGGTTGGGCATAGTTGGTCTGGCTAGGGGTTGGTAAAAGTCCAGTTACCAGTTCGAATCTTGTGAATGCAGACCCCCACAAGCCAAAATAAGATTAAGCTCTGATAGTGGGTTTTATGTTGCGAGGCTAGAACAACGTTAGGGTTGTACACAATCCCGCGTCAGATGTTTGTTTGTCCCTTCCCCGGATTAAATGGATGGAAGGATCGAATGCCAATGACACTGACCGAAGATTTCTTGGTCTTGAATGCCCGACCACACCTACGCCTGATTTGATAGAGTTGAGCTTAAGCTTGGTCAGCTCGACTTGACTCGACTTAACTTGAATCATACCTTGCTCGGCTCGAGCTAAGCTCAAGTCGAGTTGTACAAAGTCAAATCAAGCTCAACTCAATCGACTGAGTTGTTGCGGCTCGAGCTCGACTCCTCTTATTTGACTTTATTTTTTTCTTCATTTTGAGTTTGGAAAGTACCCAAAAAAAAAAAGCGAGCGAGCCTAGATTAAACAAGCTTTTAAGTCTAATTGAGTACAGTTCATGTAACTCGAACTTGACTTGTTTATAAACTAGAGTTTGCAGTTAAAATCAACCAGATATTGTGATTGCCATATCCGCCTTTCTGAATGTTGATTAATTCAATCCAAAGCTAGATTCGGGTTCAAATGTGGAAAATAGAATATGATATACGAATTCTTTAATTGGGTATTGATCAGATCCATGAATTTGCGTTTCTAACTATTAATGGGATGTGAATTCTCTTACTGCATCCAATTATTTGAAGTCAGATTTGAATTGAATATCGAACCACATCCAAACTATTGACATCCCTATATATAGTTGTGGTTCTGAGTGTTCACCGGTTGAGATTAAGTCTGATTTTTTGTCCAACTGGAAATAGCAGTCTTGGGAACACCACCTCTAGACAATTTGTCAGCTCAAACATGGGAAAATGGATCTCTTATTGGCTAAGAATGTGAGCTCTTCATCCTGTTTTAGTTTAGCTGGAACAAAGGACCACAGTATAACTGGTTTCTTGTTCTCTCACTTTTTTTGTCATTTACTTTTTGCATGTCTTGGTTGCTTTGGCTGTTTTAGAGAGAGAGAAAGAGAGAGAGAGAGAGAGATGAAGGGATAAGAACCAGTTACTTAATTAGCTTTCACAGCCATACCCTTAATCTCCGATCAACACTCCTCAATACCATCAAGATAGCACCCTCCATAATGCACTCTACTCAGGCCCACCAGAGTGTATTTTTAAAAACATATCCGATGACTGTGTGGAAGATGATGGTTTTTTTAATCCATAATCATAAATAACATTTCCGAGTTTTAAATGGCGAGGTTTTTCTTGAGTATAATACGGTGAGCTTGAAAAAGTGAGAAAATATAGTAACTTTTTAAAAAAATTAAAAAACTAAAAAAAGGAAAAAAAATAAATAAGTGAAACTAATAACACAAACATCAAAGATAAGTAGATTTGCAACAAATAAAAAATAAAAAATTGAAAAAACATGAAAAAACGTGTTAAAAATGCATTTTTTCCATTTTAACGTTTTTTTAAAAAAAAAAGCATTTTTAAAAGTTTTAAACGTTACTTAATTTATTTCACTTTCAATCTATTCAAAACGAATCTGTGCTTTAGAATATGAAGATCCAAATCTGGTACTAAACTGAAATCCATCCTTTCTTTTTCCTCCCTAATTTGGGGCAATCTTATTTTGGTTATTTTGCGGTAGAATGTCGCTTTTGTTTTATACCGAAGAGGATGTGAACAGGATGGATTTGGTTTGGCTGGACTTGGATTTCCATTAACATCTGGATTTATTAGAGTGGGTCGCATTTCCTAATTTGGATCCTCAGATCTTCCTCTTAAATTCAATAATCAAACATTATATTCCATGGAACAAAAGCATGCTGTTTTTGGGTCGACGTTATCAACCACCCTCTTAATGGCCGAGTTCATATTGGATTCCGAAGAAATCGAATTGGGGGAGTTCGAGTTCATACTGGATTCAAGCTTCCTACGTCCGACCTAATTAAATCTGGCCTAATCAAGTTTTTGAATGCATATTTAAATTTTTGAAACTAAACTTAAGAGTTTAATGTCTAAGCTTTCTCACAGTGTTGTCCTGGTGAGCAGTTGCCGACACATAGGGCTGCACAGCGAGCCGAGCCAACTCGGTCTCGACTCGAACTCGCTCGAAAAAACTCGGCTTGTGCTCAACTCATTTATAAACGAGCCAAGTTCCAGCTTACAAATATTTTCAAAATGATAAACGAGTCGAGTTCGAGTTTCAGTAATTCGGCTCGTTTATACTTGACTCTACTCACACCGGTACTCTATATAATATTGTCAAAACCAGTTCACTAAATCATCGGTCTTAACTTTTAGGGTAAAAACAAATTTTCACAAGTTGCATGAGTTAAAAGAGTTATATGAATTAATGTTTACACGAGTCAAGTTTGAGCTCAATTTTATCTAGTCGAGTCAAGCTCGAGCTTGCTATAAGAAGCTCAACTCGAGTTCAAGCTGAATCGAGCTCGAGCTGGCCAATCTCGAGCTCGACTCGGCTCATGTGCAGCCCTACCTGCACGTACCCGCATAACATATTAGTCTTCCACATAATTTAGTTTATTATATATTGGTGCCTCTCAAATTATGTATATATATATATATACGGCCAACCGATACAATGCATTGTAAGGATATATATATATATATATATATATATATATATATATATATATATATATATATATATATATATATATATATATATATATATATATATATATATATATATATATATATATATATATATATATATATATATACGGCCAACCGATACAATGCATTGTAAGGATGTGATTAAATACACCACTGGGTGCAATACATTAGTGTTAAGTGGGTGCAATACATTAGTGTTCTATGAGAAGCCCAAGGATTTTTCCATCCAAAACAAGACGGAGGAATCCATAAATCTTAAATATATAAGTAGGCAGTATGTTTGATCACATTCACCCGATGCATGTCATCGGATGGTCGTGATTGAATGGAGCTCAAAATAACCAAAGAATTTCAGCTTTTATATATATATATATATGCACACCGAATTGCTGAAATCAAACCTAGTGGGGAGCATTATTGAAATATTGAGAGCGCACTTTTCATCTTCTTGATGCTTCAGAATGAGCAGGCAAAGCTCCCTTAGGTTAAGCACATTCTTGTCGTCCTCCAATGACAGGACAGTGGATGATCCCAAAACTTTGTCCCATGCCTGCAACGAGAGAAACGTTGTGAAGGGTGGGGTGCAGGCACAGACTCTGTCTGTAACTGTAAGCTTGAGGACGACCCATGGCCGTCGACGCCATTATTGAGTCCCACATGCTATGTTACTGGCAACAGCTGCTTTCTGCATCAATCTTCCCACTTTCATATCCAGAAAAACTGGGATAATCTCTGATATTATATGCAAATCGACTAATTGAGGATGGAAGTTCTTTAACATACAAAACGAAATAGTTTATTTAGTTTCGGATTCAATTCAAGATGCTGAGGCCGGGTTTGGCTAGTTCGAGCCCCGCACTCCAAACCGGTTCCAATAAGCTTGACTCAGGTGGATCAAAGCGGAGGATCATCTAAACTCCGAACCAACTTCTACTTACCACTTGACGGTCATAGTCCGCACCCTTCTCTTCATCTCCTGAGAGTATCAGGTCTGCTTTTGGTGTCTGACTACGCTTTTGGCGGGTTCTCTTTTTTAGAGTACTAGAAGTTGACGCATGGACAATTCAAAACAAAAACTAGCAGTCTGCCATGCTTCAATCCTTCCAATTTTTATTTAAAAGAACCTTGATTTAAAATAATTCATTACATGTTATATGCCTTTTTTCAAAGTTCTAAGTACATTTATATGCTTGAGTTCATTGGATGGCATCTTATATATCAAATTTTAAAATGTCATGAGAAGAGAAATAAAATGCGATTTGGTTTTACAATGCCTTTTACTTTAACTTTTTAATCCTTTTTTTTTTGTATTTTAAGAATGAGATCTTTGCTTTCAAATACTTTGAATATGGAAAAATTATTCTTATTTAACTGAGTTAATAAGATTTTATGAAACTTAAAATAATTTACATACATGTTTGCAGATTCAAGAAAAAAAAATCAAATCATGAAATTCGGCAAAAATCATCCCGGCAATCTGGGGATCCGTGCACGGAAAAACAGCCGGAAACGTGTTCCAAAAGCGACCTGCCCTTTGTTTGTAGCTTTTAGGAATCGGAATGAAGATCCAAAGCATGGTCCGTGAGTCATTTTATTCCGCTTTTCACCGGAAAAGCAGCGGTCAGTGTCTGTGGGCGTCGCCATTAATGGCGAAGCACTTCATATATCACGGCATCCCTTTCAATGCGGTTGATGAATATCTCATCTTTATTTCTCCGTCGACTTATTTATTCATAAACTTTTTAAAAGAGCCTCACCTTTTTGAGTTCCTTTCACAGAAACATCCTTTGATAACAACAGTTAACAACTTAACGGTGTCGTTAAAATCGGGCCCTACTAGACCCACATTCGCTATCTGTCGATATTTTTTGAAATTTTAGCTTTAAAATCCATTTAAAATTGAAAATTGTGAAAATAAAGATACAAGCACTCAAAATGTAAAATTCAAATCTTAAGAGGCTCTTATATGTAAAAAACTAAAAGTTAATGAAGTTTTGTATTTAAATAGTGTAAATTTTTTTGGGTTAGTGTGGGCAAGTGCCCACACCAGCAATAATGTAGTTCCGCCACTGCCCGGTATCCGGTCGACTCGAGCCTAGGTCCAAACCCTAAAAAAAGGGCACCGAGCCCAGTTATTGATAGAGTTGATAGATTCAAAATAGTGGTGCAACTTGTATCTTCCTTTGTTCCTTTGACATTGCACTGTCTCCTTTTGGGTATTAAGTGGCTGGATCCAGATAGGTTTGGTTTAGAGCATTATTGGATCTGAATTGGATTCAGTGCAGATTTAGAGCTTCATAGAGTTTCACTCCCTTGGATTTTAGGTAAAAAGTTCTGATTAAATCTGCAGTCAGATTTGGGTTTCGGTAGAAATGGTTCAAAGAGGATCCAAAGTAGTGACAGAGCTAGAAAGTTTGGTCAGAGAGCCACAAATATAAAAAATTAATAATTGAGGGAGGGACATTCAAATGCATGCATATTTGGCATGATTAAACAGACTTGGATCTAATCTTTGAAAAATTACAAGAAAAAACAATAAAAATTTTGAAAAATGATCCCCAAAAAAAGATGACAATTTGTTCGATGTCGTGTAATAAAAAAAAAAAAGCATAGGGCAGTGTAGATGCTCGAGGGTGCGCCGAGTTCGGCCCCCCCTCCACGTGCCCAGCAGTAAGGGCTTGTGTCATGTAGGGGGCCGGGGCCCGGGCCGGGCCGAATTACTTGATGTGCCTTCAAGCATTCAATCCCCCCCACAAAATAAATGGTTTTCCCTACATATCTCCTGGCAGTGGGGCTCATGTCATGTAGGGGTCCAAATTACTCGATGTGCCCTTGAGTATTCAATCCCTCCCAAAAAAATGAATGGGCTTTCCCTACATAAATTTCAGGTTTCGCCTCTAGATGTGTCACATAAGTCCGCAGCAGATATTATATTCTAAGGCCCACTCATATCTTTTCTAGGCCCCACACTTACTTTTTCTCCGAAGCGTGCCTGTTTAGATGGTTAGGTGACTTTGAAAAGTTAGAGTTATTATTATTATTATTATTATTATTATTATTATTATTATTATTATATATATATTTATATATATATATATATATATATATATATATATATATATATATATATATATAGAGAGAGAGAGAGAGAGAGAGAGAGAGAGAGAGAGAGAGAAAGAGAGAGAGGTGAAATCTAAGTCGCATGTGGTACTATATATATATATATATATATATATATATATATATATATATATATATATATATATATATATATATAGAGAGAGAGAGAGAGAGAGGGGTGAAATCTAAGTCGCATGTGGTACTATTGAGATTTGTATGCCTGAATCTCACTTATATGTGGATCCAGCTGGTCGCCATTTAGAGTGTTTCATGTCAACATAGGGCCTTCATATGCAGCTTTTGCTGCAGGTAGGTTTAGGAAAAAAAAAATATATATATATATATATATATATATATATATATATATATATATATATAGATAGATAGATAGAGAGAGAGAGAGAGAGTAGGTAAGAAGGGAAAATTAACAGTTAAAAAAACCAGTTTTAAAATCAGACTTGCTATGTAGAGGGAGAGATGGACAGGCAAGCAAGGAGGGGGCTTGCATGGGCCTTGGCTCCACTTCAAAAGAAAAAATTAAGAAATTACATCTGAATTTTAGAAAATTTCACTTATATTACATAAAAATTTTGAAAAAAATGATATTTCCGCCTCAATCAAAATTTATAAACTTTAATTCGGCCTACCTCATAAAAAATTTCTAGCTTCACCCCTTGGTGTGACACCAATGCATCATTAATTTGATGCTACAGCTCACGCTATAAGGCCTACAGAGCTAATGTTCGTGGAAACTGGAACATACACACAGCTTACTATTGCACTCTCGCCTGACCCGCTACCCTATACTCCTAGAAATTAGTTCTCATTTTTTTTTTTATAGAAAAGAGTCTCAGTGGCGAGTTAGAAAATTTTAGTTGAGGGGCACTGATAAATAAAATAAAAAAATAAAAACTAAAAAGTGATGAAGTTTATATACTTAAATAAAGTAACTTTTGTAGGCTTGTGTAGGCAATTGCCCACACCAGCACAATGTAGCTCCGCCTCTGGAAGAGACTTGCCCATACAGAAGACTGACAGTCAGTCATGTTGGGGAAAAGGCCATAAAACCTACCAGTCATGTGCAGATGCCCTTTTATGAAGGAAAATGTGGAGCCAACAAATTACCAATTAAGCTTCCTCTCTCAAGTTCCCCTTTTGCTTGGGCATGTGACCACCTGTGACCCCACCCCACCTCCCTCATTCATTGAGCTGAAATAGGGCTTTCACTCAAGCCAGGGCTGCCACCCTCCTTTATGAATGACAATGATGGTACCCATCAAAAGCCACACACACAAAGACTTTAGTGTTTACCCCACACCCAACAAAGTTGTTTGCTTTTTACTCAACTTTTGTTAGCTTGTGATTCCAGTGTTGTGCTCAAGCAAGGGCCACAAGCTATTTTCGCCGGCATGGTGGAGCCACAGATTGGTCAGTGCGGGCAACTGCCCGCACCAGACTCACAAAGTTTATTTATTTTCATATTGGTCTTCAAATATACGTTGGTTTAAGTATATTGATGTTGTAACACCTCGAATATTATTCTCGTATCAAAGATTGTGATGGATCTTCAAAGGCTTATAAATAGAGTTATTAAAATAGATGGGTATTCTGGTTCTTAGTCTTTTTGGGGTTGGAGTCAGGGGGCGGGTTGGAATCTACTGAACTAGGGGCGCGAGCCTAAGAGTGAGTCGGGTTATTACAAATGTTGTTTAGATTGTGAAAACTTTTAGGTCGTGCTTTGGTTCCTTTGTAATCGCTCATTGCACATGCCAAAGTAGATGACTTGGGGCTTGGCATAGCTGGAAGTGCAAACAATTGGTAGGCTGACGGTCGCTAGTTCAAGTTTCACAGGCGCCAACCTCTTGTTATTACCGGCATGAGTTATGACCCTGGAGGCAAGGGAGCAGCCTTGGGGTTTATGTTACTAGGCGAGCCATATGAACATGTTCACTGGCTGCTGAGTTGAGATTTGCATCGGCCTCTAATCGTTGAGGATCTCAAATCCATGGATCTGGATTAATCTATCCCCTTCCCGCGGACGTCAGATTCAGACTCTTTTTTTATATATTATGAATATGAGATCCACATTACTGAAATCCCTTGTTTGTTTGAATTGTGGATCATGCATGGCATGGACTTCACATCAATTTTGAGCCAGAAATTTTTACTGGTGTGGGCGCTAATTCAATAAGTTTTATGCTTTTAGGGGCACCTATATATATAAACACTAAAATATATCAAATTGTTAATGTAAAAACAAATAAATTTTGTGAAGTTGGTGCGGACAGTTGCCCACACTAGTCACCATGTGGCTCCGCTACTTATTTCGACTTTGAGATTTGAGGTTAACTTTTTGTACTGCAAAAGAAGGATAACTGAAGTACAAGTTAAAGTAGCAGCATCTCGAGACACCAAAAGTAGACCCTATACCCTAAAGGAAAAAAGGAGTTGGGTGAGAGTTTCGACTTTCTATCAATGTTCACCCAAAACTCCATAATTACCATTTGAAATATTAATCTTTATATATCATCAACTGTCTGGTCTTCCCATAAAAACTCATAAAAGACTACCACTAAGAAAATATTTCATCAACTTACCCTAAAATGATTTATCTTATCCTCTACAGTGACATCTTTACAACAAGGTGGTTGGCTAACAAGGACTAATCATAATGAGGATATTAAAGAAAGATATCAAAACATTCACAAACAGAGCATCTCTTGAAGCCGACGCTTTGTTTTCCTTTGCCTCTTTTGTTTTCTTCACTTTTCATGGCTTTTATTGCTCTTGTGACTGTCAATATCAAAAAGTCATGGCTAATATTGACCAGCATTTAATTGGAGAAATTGCACCAACTATTGTTAATACCGGCTGAAACCGATGCATTTTATATTTTTTTTCCTTTTTATTTTAAATTTTGATTTATAATATTTAAAATTGTTTTTACATGCCAAAATTGGGAAAATAAAAGCGATTCACAACCATATATATGAGCCGATACGGATATATAAAGTTGGCCCAAGATCCGAAGTCTTTTGAAATGGACCATACAGCTATAAAAGTGTATAAGCTACGAAAGTGGACCACATCCTCGCGAATCGGATTCCTTCTCAAAATTGACCAGCTATGGATTCATTGTATCGGCCGATTCAATTATATAGGTTGTGAATCAGCAAAAGATATTATTTATACCCTTTATGAAATTAATATATATAGTTAATAATAAGCTTTAAAAATATATTTTTTTAAATTAAAATATAAAGAGTGTGATACCATGGTATGAATTAATGAATGAAATTGATTTGCCGCCAATTCAATCTGAACAGGATGCTAACAACCCACCACCCATAAATGACGCTTGAAGGCCCCACATTCGTCTTGCCTTTGAGGCCTTAGGTTGCTCTGGCATCAACATGAACTTAAATAATTCATTACGGTCGTTGTGACTAAGGGTGGACAATAAGTCGAGCTACGACTCGTTAAAGTTTGGCTCATGAACAAGTTTGGTCTGAGTCATTTGCTTAATGAGTCGAACACGAGTTCATGAGTCGACTCGTTCAAATAATTGAGTTGAGTTCGAACTCAATACGAAACTGCCAAGTCGAGCTCGAGCCTTAATCGAGTTTGTTGAGCTTTAATCAAGTCGATATATTAAAACGAGTTTACGAATTTGTCGAGTCTTAATTGAGTCGAGCTCGAGTTCAACACATAAAGATGAATATCAATTCTATTCAAACGAGTTTGTTGAGCCTTAATCGAGTCGAGCTCGAGCTCAATACGTAACAATGAATATCAATTCAATTCAAACAAGTTTGTCGAGCCTTAATCGAGTCGAACTCGAGCTCAACAAGTAACTGCCGAGTTGAGCTCGAGTTGCTTTCGTCGAGCTATTCGCTTTTCTTTTGAAAACCGGGTTTTGTCAAAATTAGGTTTTTTCATAGATCATCCAAAAGCCTTCAGATTTTGCATGTGGCCCAAGTTGTTGGCAAATAAATTTATCAAAATCTTGGTCTTGCTTTTTTATTATAAGTGAAACCATAAATAAACAAATAAATAACCATTTTTCAGCCATCCAGCTTGCATTGAGCTCGCCCATCGTAGACCACCTCATCCATCTATACTACGTGATTGGAAATAATAAAATTAAAATAAAGTCAACTAAATCATAATTTTTTGATTATTTTTCATCTAGCTGATATATAGCTGGCCGGAAAATGGTCGGACCCATATCGTCCGGTCATGCCTAGATAAAAGGCAGAGCAGAATTAAAGATTTTAAATTTTGATACATGCCAAAATATCATTTTTCAAAATTTTTATACAAAACAAGTAAAATTTTCTAAAATATTTTTTTTAATAGTCCCTCGTCTCCTAAACAAGACAGTCAAAAGTATGTGACTGCATATTTTGAATGTTTTTAATTTTATTTTTTCCAATTTATTGCATGAAAAAAAATCTCAATGGGAACAAAAAGATTAGTTATTTACTAAAAATTATAGAAATCTTTGACTGACGGCATGTATTGAACCTTGAATTGGTCTACTTCGATGGGATTAGTCAAATTTAATTCGATAAAAAAAATGCTACCACCTATTAATATTTTAATTATTTGTAGAATGTTTTTAATAAAATTACTTTTAGTTGATTTAAAAAGACAATTTTAAAAATTTTTACTGATTCACAACTGGTTAAGATCAATATATCAAGTCGATTTATGAATTTCTTTGTCCCACAACACATTGTTTCTATGCATTGCATTAAACTGTGCATTTATAAATAAATAGAAATTTTAAAGGTAAATAGAAATATTTTATATAATAAAAATATTTGAAAGATAATTGGCTGCGTCAAACTTGTCAACTGCCCCATGAATTGGAAACCGTGTTGTCATTTGAAAGAAATCACAGGGGCAGAATCGTCAGATCACATGAGCCAAAGACGACTCACAGCTACCGCTTTTTTCAACGCAACCAACTCATCGTGAGGGCCGTCATTTTCGAAAAGTTTCAAGGGTATTTTGGTCTTTTACATATTTGCATCTCTGAATTATAGAAGGCATCCTATGTATCGAAAGCAAATTCATAATATTGTAATTAATTCGTATATTAAATTCCTCTTCCTCTCTCTCTCTCTCTCTCTCTCTCTTCAAAAGCAGAACGTCCTTGTTTCAGAGCGTCCTCCTTGTTGTTCCTATGCTCCCGTGAGTGCCTGCCCAGCCTCTTTCCCCACCCTTAGGAGGGCTCAGAAGAGGTGAATTTTGTCGTAGATTAATGCCCATTTGTTGATTTCTTTCTAATTACTTATTTTGATTTTTATCTTATTTTTTCTTCTCCTGGAGACGACAATTTCGAGAATTTTCGCTGCCATTTTCGTGATTTTTTTTTGGGTGGGTGATCTTGATTTGGCGCAGGCTGGTGCTGATCTCGAAAATCAATTCAGGATTGGCGTTGAAGGGCCAAGTCCATCAACTTCTGATCGTCTATTTGATTTCGTGACAATTCTTCTTCAATTTTGATTGTGTATTTGTGAATGGGGGTGGTGTCGAGGAGGGTATTACCAGCGTGCGGCACCCTCTGTTACTTGTGTCCCTCGTTGCGAGCGCGGTCGAGGCAGCCTGTGAAACGGTACAAGAAGCTTCTAGCTGATATATTGCCGCGGTCTCAGGTGAAATCTCAATCGCGCCTTCTTCTTTTATTGTTCACATTTCCTTGTTCGAAGAATTAGATGTTCTGGAATTGGAAAATTTTACAATTGTGCGTGATATAAAATGATGAATTATGTGCGCTTGAGGCTGGTTTCACTTCTCTGTTTAAAACTTTGCTTCGGGGTTTAATAGTTCAACTTTTTCACACGTTAAACGGATTATCTGCGAATGATGACTTTGGCAATTGTGATTCAAGTTTACGCGCTTGTTGCAAAAGAAGCATTCACCGAATTGACTTGAACGCAAAAGGTTTTTTTAGTTTATGTGTTTGTTGAATCAGACAAGTAATGTTAATGATGTGGAAAGAAGTGGGTAGTATATCGTGGTGCTGTGAATTTGCAGCAAAGTTTTTTATATTAAGCAGTGAAAACACGCTAGGGTTCTGCCACTTGTTTCTATAAGTTGATTACCAAATTAAGGACAATGTTTTGTGAAGGATTTGGTTTGCCTATTTTTTCCTACACTAGTAGTGTTATTTTTTATTTTTTTCTTCTTCTTAAATCTCTTTCTGTTTTCCTGTTTAGGAAGTTGAAATAAATGACAGGAAGATTGCTAAGCTCTGTGAATATGCGTCAAAAAATCCAATGCGCGTGCCCAAGGTAAATATTCCTTCAAGAAACCTTTTTCTCTTCTC
The DNA here is from genome assembly GCA_011799765.1 of Nymphaea thermarum. NCBI lineage: Eukaryota > Viridiplantae > Streptophyta > Magnoliopsida > Nymphaeales > Nymphaeaceae > Nymphaea > Nymphaea thermarum. The sequence continues at coordinate 327,699 of JAANDH010000112.1, forward strand.
TCCTTTTCTTTATTAAATCATTTTTATTGATCAAGTATAACGTGTGGTGGTTGTCATTGCTTTCATGAAAAACAAACTTTATTATACATGCTGAAATAAGTGCAATAAGATTCAAATGTAAGCTGATACCTCTGCAGTAATAAGAATGTATCTCCTACACTGATTACTGTGGTTGGCATTTGCAGCTTCGAGATTTTGTAATCATCTTACCGTTGCTTGGCTGTGAATGGTGCTTATGACTTCTTTTGTCTACTCAATTGTGCTTTTTGTACTTCCACTTGTTTAACAGAACATATGCAAATGAGACACCATTCCGATCTCTTCACTCTTAATGGTCTTCTGAAGTTCATCATTTTGTTGCTTTCATAATTTTGGTCTGATCCTTCCACTTAACTTTAGTAAATGCCATATATCATCACAGATCAGTCCTAAAATCTCCTTTTTCTTTGTGTGACAATATCTGTTTGCTGCGGACTGATAGCTTTATTTCTGCAATTATAGAAGATGTTCTCTGAGTTTCTTGTATAACGAATTACTATGCATTCTTGTGTCTAATTTGTGAATGACTAAGTGACCTTTTTCATTTTTCCTCCTTGTAGTTCTCCCTTTATTCTATTCTGACCTTGTTGTATTCATCACTAACTGCTAGGTTTGTGTTTATGTTCAGATCTGTATCTTTACTTGCTCAAATTTTCATTAATTGAAAATCATTTGTATCGTAAGTAGGGAAATATGAATATGTTTTTGTTTGATTGTTTCACAACTTATGTATCTTGAGATTGTGTGCTGATTTTTGTTCAGTCTTCACTTGACACATGATTTAATGATGACTTTGAATTCTTGCTCAGGATCCTAATGTTGAGCCATTTATCCATGTTGCTAACCTCAGATTCCTTTTTGCATATCCAGTCCAAATTGCTTGCTTTCTAACTGCAAATTTCTGGACCATTGCATTATAGATAACGGAGCACCTTGAGCAAAGATGCTATAAGGATTTGCGAAATGAGCACTTCAATTCAGTAAAAGTTATCTTGTGCATATACAGAAAACTGTTAGTCTCCTGTAAGGAGCAAATGTAAGTTCCTTTTCGATCTTAGATTTGTCTATGCATATTGCTCTCAGTGATATATGAAACCAACTATGCTTTTATATTTTAATTAGTCAAAACTCTACTAAAAGTTGATTCATGTGTAACCAGGATAACTTATAGGGATAGCTCACTTTATAATCTCAAGAGGAAACTGATTGCATTGATATTATATTATCACCTCTCTAGGTGATGACAAAGAATTTTTATGGCTTTTAAATTCAAATATGAGCCGTATATCTGTTCAAAAAAGCCTTCTCTGGTATGTTCTTGAGATTATCTTCCTGCCGTCATTCTTTGTTTCCTCCAGTGTCTTGGTTTCAGTTAGTAAGTTGAATGTAAAGTATTGTTTTAGTAATTTGGTAAATAAAAAAGTGGTAGATAAACGGAACATGTGTACGATAAAGTTGGAGAAGTTGGCCAATCTCTTTCTTACATAACCAAATTTATTGAAGAGCCATCCTTTTGCTGCATGGATCTGTATATGCATTTGGAATGAAGGTATCTGGCCTTCCACTTCTAATACAGTATCTTGTTAACTTTCAAAATAATATGCTATCTTGTTTGCATGACAATCCTAAACAATATTTGCATGTACCAGTTCTTTTTTTTTAGCTACTTATGAAGTATTGACTATTGAGGGCCTTGGATTTCCTTTTTCATGGAATTCTTTGTTCTTAGACTATACCTACCAGAAGCTAAAGCTAGGTGGGTCCTTGTTTGAAAGTAAATCTATGAAAATGATTCTTCTTTGGTGCTTTCTGTGACCTTCGTAACTTATGATGCATCTTTACGTTGTGTCCCTTGAACATATTTTGGAAATGCTCTCAGGCCACTTTTCGCGACGAGCTTGCTGTGTATTGTACGGACTCTTCTTGACCAAACACAGCAGGATGAAATGCGGATTCTTGGTTCTGATACTCTTGTTGACTTTATAAAGAGCCAGGTAACATAATGATTGCCACGATCAAGTTACTAGAATGCTTAATTGTTAGAATCCTGAATAGTCGGTTGAGTTTGTTATCAAGTATCAACTGATTTGTGCTTCAAACTAGTGACTAGTTGATCAAGCTAGTCAATTAGTCAATTTAGTTATTGGTCAGCCCACTAATTACTGACCTATAAATATGTATGTGCATTATTTATACAGGTTTATACTTTTTGTATTCATTTCCACATATACTTTTTTGTATTCATTTCCACATAAGTACATGTTTACTTTTATTAAGCAGCTTGGACATAGTCAGACTAGCTAGTCCTGATCAGTCTTTTTACGCTCTTGAACAACTTGTATCCTATGTCACACGGATACTTCAAAATGGGCCACGTACCGGTGTCGACACTCCGACACCTGGATACCGACACCTGGACACTTCAGAATACCTTTTGGATCGGGTTTGGGTCAGACCCGATCCAAACCACTTTACTAACCCGTCATTCTTTGTTTTGTTTGAGACTTTCTTTCGTATGACTTATGAGATTGGTCATGAACAATGTTTTGTTTGAGAATCTGAGACTTTCTTTCTTATGACTCATGAGATTGTAACAGTGAATTATTAATTTAAATATTTAATGTTTTTTTTTAATTTTAGTATCCTTTTTACTTTTTTAGAATATAAAATTCGTGGTGTCCGCGTATCCTAAAATTTTGAAAATTTTCGTATCCGCGTACCCGTACCCGTATCCGTGTGACATAGCTTGTATCAGACTTGCGATTTTGACAACTGCGCAAGAATGGAATAAAAAGTTAATGCTCATGTTATTTGACCAACCATTGAGATCATGGCTTCTTTCTGATAAGATATGTTTTTTGTCATCTCTAGTCTGTTCACTTACTTACGCCTCGGCTTTTGTATAGACGGATAGCTCATACGTGTTCAATTTAGATGGTCTGATACCCAAACTTTGTCAACTCTCTCAAGAGTTTGGGGAAGATGAAAGAGGATACAGTCTTCGGTCAGCAGGACTTCGTGCTCTTGCCATCCTGGTATGCTTCTCTACCTAATTTTGTATCATCATTCTATGTCTATGCATGGGCTTTTATATAATACTGGGGTTCTCACCAATTTTATGCTTTCTTTCTTTGGAATAATTGATCAGATAAAAGCCAATAGATCTGTTCTGGAAAACATATTTAAAGGTAGGGGTCTCCCAGGCTGGGCACAGGCTTAAGCTCAGTTACAAATCTGTCCTTGTTCTGAGGCTCAGCATCGGGCTTGGCTCTGTTATACCTGAAAGCACATTCTGGAACTAAACAAGCTAGTCTCAGTGAATTGAGTAAACTGCTCTTGATCAAACAAATGAGTTTGCATAATCTCATTTTTTACAGCATAAATATGAAATTTAGGTTGGGCATTTCATTAAGTTGATGTTTTTTTTTTCTTCTAACAGATGATTGGTTTTTTCACACCCAATCACAGGCTTGAGATTCCTTATGTATCTTTTTTCTAAACTAGATGCTTACAACTTTGAGCAAGGCCTGCTTGAGCAGAGTTTGAAAACATCCATTCAAGCTTGGTTTTGTGATATCCCAAACTGAGTCTTAATACATATTTTTCAATGAAGGGGAGATTCAACAGCTCATACTGGTCTCAATTCAGTTTTTGTGTGCTCCTAGTTGAAATTGCTCACTTGATTCTTTTCGTGTGAACATGTAAAAATGGTCATCTAAATATGCCAAGGATACTTGCAGTATCCTACATTTCTGTGGTTTCTTTGTTTTATTGACTGCCATTTACTACTGTGCTACGTCTTTTTAGCTAGGAGTGCGAATGCACAGAACTTGCATGCATACATGTACCTATATGTGCCGTCCTATGTGTATAAAAGATACATATATGTGATAAATAATTATATGTACTTCCGAGCAGTATGGATAAGCTTTCTGAGTTAGCCCATGGGTCTAATAGATGAGCCATGGGCCTGCCTTGGAAAAAGCTTAATGGATTAAGTCTTTGCCAGCCAGGCAGGCTGGACCTGTTGCCTGCTATTTGTGGTTGTAGTGCTTCAGGTACAACTTATCCTTTTCTTGTGATTCCTGGATTAGTAAATACATTGAGCTTTTTGTTCAATTTGTAGCACATTGACATTTTTCAGTTGAATCAGCTGTTTGTTCATCAATTATTCTGGTGTGGCTTACTTTGTAGTTGAACTCTTTTAGACTATCTTCATGTCAACTCAAGATATTTGTTGTTTATGTTGAACAGAAAAAGACACAAATAACATAAATGTAACGTGGAAAACCCTCAACACGAGGAAAAAACCACGATGGTAGGAGATGATTCCGGCGCTCACTAGCTACCGGTCACTATCTCTCTTAATTCTCATTCACTTCTAAATTAGGGTTACACAGTTTACTTAAATAGGACTCAACATGGACTGCGGGTCGGATCAGATCCAGACCCGGGCCTAGTTATACAAAACACGTCAACAGTTTACAATTTGATATTTCATTTTCAAGGTATTATATAGCCATATTTAGTTTAGTCGGTTCTTTTGCAGGTTTTATTTTGTTCCATTTCTTTAGTTTTGTGTTCTAAGGAGGAATATAACTGTTATTTTTTTCTGTACGTAGCTTAACTATCCTAGCAAAAGCAATTATGATGCTGATCAATTCATTTTATAAATACCTTGCTCAGCAGTTCCATTCTTTGTTTGTTTCTTCCCTTTCAGGTGTGCTTCGTGGGGGAGCACTGCCACGTTTCAATAGACTTTGATGATGTAAGTTGTTTTTTAATCAACCAGTGTACATAAATTTAGACACCTGTTATGAGTACATGCTTCCCATCTTCTCAATAAACATGCTATTTGCATAAAAGTTTTAATATGCTGTAGTGATTTATAGCTGGCCAATGCAGTTGTTTTATGCTTTTTCTAAGTTCAGACATCACTTATTAATTGCTATTGAATGGATATGTTTTGTTGTAGGTTACTAAGTATGTGAATTAGATTCTCATAAATTGTGTTGCTGTCTTCTAAGGATCTTTTAGGCTGTTTTATGAAGGCCATTTGATAGCTACCAAGCAGCTATCGACCTTCCTCTTCGTTAGAGTTCAGCCTTAAACACACAAGTTAACACGAAGCCCTGCTTCGATGGTAATCTCATTCATTTTCTTAGGGTTTTAATTTCTCTTAAGAGGTATATATACGTATCTGTGCGAGTGGGTGGGTTTATTACATGATCTAACTGATGACCCGACCCATGAACTCTCTGTGAGTGTTGAATCAGAAACAAAACTAAAACAAGACTAAAAACGTAAAGGCATGAATAAGGCAGTGTCGGTTCTGCGCCTAACACCATTGATTCCAATAACTGTGTTACTTGGACCTCGGACAAGGCTTGATTTGCATCATATGTGATTCTAGGCATCTGGCCTCCAACAAATCAAATCAAGCATGTCTGATAAAAAACATTTTCTATGTTGGTAACTTTTGTCCTTTTTTTCTTTAGTGCTATAAAGCGAAGTATCGTTATCCCGTCATCGACTAGTCATATGATAGATAGGAGAAGAACCAAAGCTCTCCATGCTTGGCCATTCATTATAACCAAGAAATGTCTCTCTAGATAATCAAATACCCTGAACCTTATCTTATAATTGTGGCTGATCCATGCTCTTATTTGCATGTTAGACCCTAGGTATTGACTTTGGAAGTTTGGATGCATTAAACTTTGCAATCGCTGACTTAGAGAATTACCTAAATATCATGAATATGGTATAATCCCCTGCAAAAGGCTGTCAAACTGACCCATAGACATGATTGAGCCTTTCTGTATTGTTAAAGGAGTGCAGTGAGCCCGCATAATTTCTGGAGAAGTATATTCTTCATAAAATAATAAATGGTCTTAGTTTCTATTCTCTATTTCATAATTTAAGGAAAGGCACATGCAATTAAAATTCTACAGAAAAAGGAGATGACCATCGTTACAGACAGAGAGAAGATTAGAAGCCAATCATTTGTCTATGTTTTAATGGTCATATAATTCCACGCCCAAGTAGAACTGCAATTCCTTGATGTGCTGATGATCTTACGAAGCTTTCTCCCCCGAGATATTTGTAATATCTACGGTAATTAGATTTTTGTCTGGGGAAATGACCTAAAAATATCATCAAACTTTGTTAGATTGCTACAGTAATTCCAAGTAGAGCAGTTGCTATTCTATTCCTTATGAAATTCCAGATATCATGTATCCCATGTTCAATTATTAATCTATGGCGCAAGAAATCTGATCGTAATAACTTGACATGGCCTTATAGCAGCCTTGCCCAAAGCCTCTCCTTCTTGTAGATGTTGTACTTTCCTGTATGGTGTTGTAATACATTATTTTGACTGTAAAACTTCCTTCAGGGTTTTCACTTCTTGGGCCATGACAATTGATGGTTCCTTTTCCTCCATAGCCTAGTGTGAAAACATCACATGTGGCCCTTGGGCAGATGGTTTCCCATTGCTGATAGAATTTAGTACTTTCTCTCTTATACTCTTAAAATGAAACTTTGTTCCTTTTTTTCATGCTCATGACTTTTGTTTAACATACCCTTCAATGAAGCCTTTTGAACACAGCCTTTGTTGTTTACAGCACATGATGCCACATGGTTGTGCAGCGTTTCCCTATATTCAAACAAGTTATGCTTCATGTGATTAGTGGTGACTATCAGCAAGTGGATCCTGCAAAATTTTTGCTTCATGTAGATATTGGTTTACTCAGTCTGTGATATTCCCTGCTTCTCTTATTATAAGGCATTTAAGTGTCCATCTTGCACGAGTTCTCCATTAGATAGGTCTTCACCTAACTTGTTTCGAGATGCTGATAGAGACAAAATTGTCACTCAACCATCTCCCTGTGACATAATTTTATTTTGTCTCAGTATCTTAGAACCAGAATACATCACCCGTGAGCCTGTGAGTGACCTCAAATATCCATCTCATTTCTTGCTGCCACTCAATTCAAATCATAACTGCTTTTATACTCTTATTATATATATATATATATATATATATATGTATGTATGTATATTTATCATGAGTTCAATTCCTTATTATGTAAATTTGTAAATTTCCATTAGGTTTTAACTTCCACTTATTTTATCCTGCTAAACAAACTTTTAAGGAATGAGGAGTTTGTTGCTTCTCACCTTATGGTTTTTTGCCTATCCTTTATGTTGGGCAATGTTGAAATTGTCATTTATTTTAATAGTGATTCTTACCACACAACTACAGATTATGGAAGTAGTATTGGATAACTATCAACCTGCTCAAGGTTTTATGAAGAATAATGGACTTGGCAAGCAAGATTCTGAGGACCAATGGAAGCAGGAAATGCCGAACATTGAGAATGAAGTTCCACCACCAGTAGATAGTGTGAAAAATGTTACCTTGTCTCAAGAACCTGTATATAGTAAATGCATGTCGGATACAACAACGTGAGAATCTTTGACACACTTTTTTCGCTTTTATTGCTATGTCTTTTTTGGTTTCTGTTGCTATGCCTATTGATTGTTGTCATTTTCCAACTATTTATTGTCTTACAGCGGTGATACTGAAAGTCCCAGTTATTGGTCAAGAACATGTTTGCAAAATATGACCAAGATGGCCAAGGAGGCAACTACCTTAAGGCGTCTCCTGGAACCTCTGTTTCGCTATCTTGATAATGGAAATAATTGGTCCCTATGCAACGGGCTCGCTCTGCCAATTTTATGTGATATTCAGCATTTGCTGGAGATCTCTGGTAGTTCAAGACTCTTGGCTTTTAGTTAATGAACAAATTTATGCGTCAGCTTCCCCATTCACTCTTCAACTCATGCTGTCTTATTTGGTTTGCCTGCAGGGCAGAACACCCACTTGTTGATATCTATCCTAGTCAAGCATCTTGAACACAAGAAAGTTGTCAAGCAACTTGATGTGCAGGTTAACATTATTGAGGTGATCACACAAATTGCATATCACTCCAAGATGCAGGCATCCGTTGAAATTATTGGTTCAATAAGTGACCTGATGAGGCATATGCGGAAGCACATACAATATTCTCTTGATTCTTCATATCACGAGGGTGAGAAAAAGAAATTTAATGGAATGTTTCTGTCTGCGTTGGAGAATTGCATTATACAGCTGACAAATAAGGTAAAATTTGATTGGTTTTATATTTTTTTGAGTTTTTTGAATTATGAGATTTCAAAATGCTGCTCGGAATTGAATTGTGAAATTACATGAAAAAACTTTAGGTGCTTTCCATAATCTAGTGCTTTTCCTTCATTTATTTGTGGGCAAGTAGGGGAATAAGTTTCACTAGATGAAGAAGTTATAACATTAAGTCATTAACAATTGTTGACCTATAAGACATGAAAGAACTGAAAAGAAATGCATGAAATATTGAAAATCTTCTATTTTCATCAATGTTGAGTTTCAAGTGGCTTTTTTTTTCATCAGATGGCAACAATCAGATACTATGCTGTTTTGGTGTTTTAGTGATTTCTGATACTAAAGAAATTGGCTGGAGCTTGATATCCGGAAAAATCTAGAGTAAAATCTGGTTTTCTGTCCAGTCTATGTCAGAAACTAGAGGAAATACTTATTTATGTTTTTGTATATTGAGGTAATGAGAATCATTGCAGGCAAAGCACTCACGTCTTTGCGTTGACAGGTTGGAGATGCTGGCCCTGTCTTCGACATAATGGCTGTGATGCTGGAAAACATCTCAAGTAACAGTGTCCTAGCCAGGACAACAATATCTACAGTGCATCGTACTGCACAGCTAGTAGCTCCTGTTTCTGGTATATCATCTCATGGCAAGGCAAGGCTTCATTTTTAGGGTTCAACATCTATATTTTGTTCTCTTTTTTCTGCTCAAATTTCTATAGGAACAATTATCCACTGAATGATTAGTTCATCCTTACATGCATTCAGGCCTTTCCAGAACCTCTGTTTCATCAGCTCCTTTCTGCGATGCTTCATCCTGACTATGAAACACGAGTTGGTGCTCATCATGTCTTTTTAGTAGTATATATGCCAGCGTATGCATGTTGCTGGCCTGGAGCATTTCCTCCTGAGTTGCAGAAGAAGCCAACTGCTTGCACAATGACCTTGGAAAGTAAAATTTCTTCTGATGATCTTCCAGCAATGTCATTTAAGGAAAGGATCTTCATGGACAATGGGTCTCAAGGAAGTATGAACAAATTGAAGGAATTAGAAACAGAATGCCATGATGTTGCAGAAACAACAGACAAGGTGAACCGAGACATAAAACTCTGTGCAGTCCATCCGTCTCGCTGCCAATCTCACAATATCAAGCTTCCTCCTGTGTGCTCAATAACAGATGGGACAATTGTTACTGAGCCTGAAAAGGATGCAGTATGGACCCTAATCTCATTTCGTGATAATTCATCTTTGTGTTTTTGGCAACGGTTTCTGCTCCACAAGATTGCTATAGTATATCCTAGCTTAAGGTTTAAAACTCAGTAGCCTGCAACAACTCCTGGCTAATATCAGCCTCGATTCAGAGTAGAATTTGGTGATCCTTAGCTTTCTGGGACACTTAGTTCTCATCTTGAGCTGCCATTGCTGACCTGTAAATTTGTCAGTCCTTTTCTTCATAGGATGGTCCATCTGTCATTTTTCCTCTTGAGCTTTTACAGCTTCAAATCAAACTTGACCTTGTGGGCATCTAGTTCCCACTATGAAATCTTTGGCTTATTCTATTACGTTTTGTTATTTACCACTTCTGTCATTGTGTCTAGCAGGTGACTTCATTGCAGATAAGCAGTGATCAGATGGGTCTCTTGCTGTCCTCAATATGGACTCAGGCAACATCTCCAGGAAATACTCCTGCCAATTTTGAGGCAATTGCTCATACTTACAGCCTTATCCTGTTCTTCTGTAGAGCCAAGGTGAGATGAAACCCATTAGGTGTGTCTTTTCTGTCTTCATTTGCTGTAATCAATTCTAAGTTCTTACTATTTTTTACACATGATTAGGTGTTTTTTTAACATGTATTTTGTGTGTTGTCCTCGTATGAGAATTTAACCTTGTGCTGTGAACTTTTTCTTTATTACCTATCTTGAATTTTATTTTCTTCATTTAATAGCTCAGTGATAAAAGAAACTGTTATTTTTTTGTCTAAGATGGTATATCATGTATGGAGAGATTCCCTCATGTAGTACAGCAAAACACACTTTTCAGGCTTCATCTTAGACATGCATATATGTTGGTCAAAAGTTTTTCTCCTGAAACTACATTGGGATCGGGGGATGATAATTTTGGACTGTGGAACATACTATCTAAAAATTTAAACTGGCTTGATTAGTTCTAATTGATGTGGCTTTATACTTCAGTTTTTTAATTTAAGTTCATTCATACCAGGCATCAAGTCATGGCACTTTGGTTCGATGTTTTCAGCTGGCATTGTCTCTTAGAGATCTCTCTCTTAAGAAAGAAGGTAAGCTCCTTTAATTTGCCACCGAGTATCTAATCTTTTTGCTCTAAAAATGTTCATTCAGTGGACAGATATTAAATGACTTTGATTGTCATGTATGTAGGTCCTCTTCAGCCATCCCATAGAAGGTCTCTCTTTACACTGGCAAATGCGATGATTTTATTTTTGGCAAGGGCATACAATGTTCTTCAGCTTGTGCCTTGCATTAAGTCATCACTTACTGAAAAAAAGGTTTTCCATAATTTGTCCACTTCTAGTGATCTTGATATGTACACTGTGGTGACCTTTCTATTGTGTACCTGTCTTTGTTCTAAGACTTACAGTATTTATGCTTGATTATCAGGTTGACCCTTATCTCCATTTAGTCGATGACAACAGGATTGAAGCTTTTCACATAGGTTCGGATAGCATTAAACCTGCTTATGGATCGACGGAAGATGAACTTGCTGCAGTAGAGGCATTATCTTCAATTGAGATTACTAATGAGCAATCAAAAGAACATTTGGCATCCATTGTGATGCAGAACCTTGGAAATTTGCCAGAGGTAGGAATTTGAATTTCTTAAAATCATAATAACATGTTTGTGTGTGTAAGCATGCCATCCATATCTTTCTATGGAACTTTGCAGTTATGAGGCTGACCTTAGAGAACAGAATATCCATAGTTGCTGTGTTGTGGTGTTTCGGGAAGGCACTGTCAGCTTCCTATCTCTTTCTGTCAGCTACGTTAAAATAGGTTGTTGTTAAGTTGTTGACATAGTGAAAAAAATCGATTTTGTGTCTAAGGCTGGGAAAACTGCGGTTGTTATTCTTATATTATGTCTACTTCAAGCCTGTAATCAATTGTATTGGATTCATTTCCACATTTACGCTATGCAAGCTTTTAGGTATTTGAGATGACCTATTAAACCTTTTTTAAAGAACTGAAGCATGTGCAAGCCTAAATCTCTAGGTCTTAATGCGTTATATTTGAAACAAATGACTCCATGGTAGTCTTTAGCAAATTAAGTGCACATGTTAAATTTGATTACCATTAAATGACTGGATTTTGCAGGATGAGTTTTCTAGCATCCATAAACAACTACTGGAGGAATTTTCACTTGACGATGCTTTTCCACTGGGTGCTCCATTGTTTATGGACACGCCAAAACCAGGTTCCCCATTTGCTTCAAAGAACTACGAATCTTTTGATGAGGTTGGCTCGCATCCCTTTCAGCTTATTTCTGTTATTATGTTTAACAATGCACCATGAGGTACAGCCTTTTTATATATTTGTTATTTTCTATTGCAGATGATGCCTTCAGCATATTTCTCAGATGAAGAGCCCGTACCTGAAGTATCAGGAAGCCAGGTGGATGGCAAAGTACCTTCATCTATGAGCTCTTCAGAGGTTTTGAGTGTCAACCAGCTCATGGACTCTGTAAGTTAAAACACTTTGGTTTCTCTTTACTGAGTTTCTTTTATGGTGTTCGATCTTTATCATCTCTTTATCTTCCTTGATTATTGATGTAATGTATGTCTTCCCCCTCACATTATTCATATAATATGTGCTTTCCTCTTGCAGGTTCTGGAAGCGGCTCTTCAAGTAGCTAGTTTCGCTGTTTCTACGACACCAATATCATATGACCAGATGAAGAACCAATGTGAAGCACTTGTAACTGGGAAGCAGCAGAAGATGTCAGTGCTTATGAGTTTTAAGCATCCGGAGAATGTGTTATCTATTGACTTATCCTCAGATGCAGATAGCACGGAAACGGCTTTCATAATCAAGGTAAGTACATTTATAAAAGCATATAAAGATAACCTACGTGAATGCAACCATGCGTTTAATTTATTTCTCCTTCATCATCATGAAAACATGTGCAGAAATCAATGGATCTGCCTGAAGTATGCTCCCGATTGGCTGTAAATGACCATAACCAGCCCAAATTTCTCTCCTGTTCTACGGAATATCTGCAGTCATTTAGGTTGCCGCCTACAAGCCCCTATGACAAGTTCTTGAAAGCTGCTGGGTGTTGAGAAAGATTGCCTGCATGGTACATATGATGCTGCTCTCCTTGCTGCCAGAATCCCCCTTCATCATTATTTTTATTCGTTATTTGTTTATTTTCTATTTTTTGAAAGCTAATTTGATGTATGCAGGAAATGAACGCATTGCTTAATAGCATATATAAATTTGTGTATATTACATAGGTTTCCTATAGATTCTAGTAGGGGAAGTGTGATTTTTCTTTAAAACTTGTCACATGAACCTCTTTAGCATGTGTATTCTTTCTATGTTTACAAGTCTATGTTCATAAAAGCATACGTGGGAATATATATCGCTTCCCTGTTTTCTTTTGCACAATACCTTCCTTCTCTCGGCAGCTTGGTTTAAAGGGACTCCTCAGTCCATGGAATACAACAACAGCATGAGCAAGGGACACATTGGGTGGCAAGGTGGTCCACCTCATATGGGGAATTGGGTTTAAGTCTTGGGGTGGGTGTAACGTCCCAAATGCACTCCTTATTGAACCATAATAAGTTTCAAAGCAATTGGTGGTCTCTTAGGGCCAGTGAAAAACCACTCATCCTTTAAAAAAAAATGACAAATATCTCTATAAACAGTTTTCTTTTATATCGTTTGGAAGTAATTGTAGGTCAATTTGATATAAATACCAAATTATTGGCAGATAGTACAAGAGGAAGACACCAATAGTGCCTTTGAAAATTAAAGAATGAAGCGCTGATTTCAGTTCTTAACAAGATGAGAGGATTGGATTGAACCGAGTGTTGCAGTATTGGGGATTTCCTGTACTTTTGTCTGTGAGGATAGTTGTTGTGATGCTTGTCATAATTTATTCCCAAGGCAAAAAAAAAATGAACCACAAGGGTTTTGTTCATAAGATTTACTTGTGAATGTCACCAACTTGGTGTAGCGGACGAGGTGGGGCTTAGTAGGCAGTCAATTTCAATTTCGAATTTTCAATGCATCAACTCTTTGTGCTGCAACAAAAGGGTCGTCGACATGCAAGTTGAAGTGCAATGGGGGCGGCATCTTGAAATATTGAAGCAGGCCTGTACTTTAAGAGGATGAGGGGTTAGGTGGGAACTTTCTTCAGTCGGATGGTAGGTCTCTTCCCACCCACCTGGAATATCATCAACTTGATTGGATTTCATGTGTTCAAAATCTATAGAAAGGCATCTTTTTGCCCTAAATGGTTTTTTTCTTTCTTTTTTCTTTTTTTTTTTTTTATGGTGACACCAAGAGTCCAGCATCAGCAAAAATTTGGGTGTTGGATTTAAGATCTTTAAATTGAAATATGTCGATAGTTCAATTGGCAGGGATCTGTCTAACCTAGCTTGTCTTTAAAAGAAAAATAAAAGTTTACATATTAGAAATCTGTCAATTTGCTATGAATGGTATAGAATTCTCAAGTCCAAAAAAACATAGAAGCAACTTTCCGTGGAAGCTTTTATTTGCATGTGCCACACTGTAATTTCGTTGGTGTACAGCATGATTTTGGGAAGGATCTGTGTCCTTTATATGTATTGATAATAAAAATGGCCATTGATAATAAATTTGTCAATCCAACAGGTTTTCTTTCTGTGAAATGATACCAAGTTCCCTTCAGAAAGAAATAAAAGAATAAACCAATAAAGTGCTTGTAAGTACTTTTCAAATTAGCTAAGCCCACATAAGCAACTAATTGTAGGTAACGTAACAAAGGATGAATTTATCTTTGGAAAGACAAATACTAAAGATGGTTTCCTACCACCCCGAGGGTTAAGGTCAGCAGCCATTATATATATATATATATATATATATAAAATGTATGTATGTACGTATGTATTGTATATATATACCCACACACATAAGTGTATATATATGTGCATGTGTCAATTCTTTGTGCGTTAATGATGAAAACAACTTACTAATTAAACTAAAATGCTTGTAAAGATTACTTCCTAATTAGGGGCAGGATGACAACTTGAGATTGTGTTCTTGACTATGACATTGATATAGTTTGAGCGAGGAGAGAGTAAAGTATCGTACCCCAAAGACTAGGAGGACCATCTTTTCCTCAAACGATGTTGGCCCTGTTAGGAAGCAAAGGCAACAAGGCATGCAGAGATATAAATCAGAGCATGAACAAAAAGAAAAGGAGGAAGAGGGATTGAGTGAGCTATCCCAGGCAGAAGTCATCCTGCGACCAAGGGCGGAGGGAGGGGAGGCCCGCCAAGGCTGTGGCCCCACCCTAGGTAAGTAATTGAAAAAAAAAAATTACATTAAAAAATTTAAAAAATTTTAATTGTGTAATATATTTTTTGGATTCGGGTTTAATTTGACCCTACTCAAATAAGTTCGTTGGACCGTTTGACCTGCCTTTAAAAAAATCCTCACTCCACCCCTGCCTACAACCAATGCGAAGGGTAAGGTAGACATCCACCTTCATGATGCATTCAACAAAAGCAACACTATCTGTTGCGTCCCTGAACATGGGATCGTTGCGCTCTTCCCAAACCCACCACCAATAGCAAATAAGCCAATACAGCCATGTAAAATGCTACCCACTGGTGACTGAAGGCGAAGGTGAAAGGGGAGATGGGAGTGTGTCGAGGAGGGAAGGGAGAGAGAAATCAGGAATCTTAGATTCAAAACAGACCTTAGAATCCCAAATTTTAGATCTTTAACAAGGATCCAAATCCAGCTGATTAGTGGGTGATTACCACAGAATCCATTCTTGAAATTTCCACTTAACCATAGTTAAGCCAGCAGAGGCTTTAGCAAGAAAATATTGGTGAGTACTTCCCAAGTAGTTCTTGGTCTCTCTCTCTCATGCATGTTCCCGTTGTGTTCATCCAATATTGATTCGTTACGTGAAACGTGCACGTCTAACACTCCCCTTCAAGTTGGTGCTAATGGCCAATGTGTGTCCTTAACTACTTCCTAGTTATAATTTTGTGAACAAATCTACAACTTGATTTGAAGATGGAATTAAACACGACAGAGCTCTAATTGGGATCTTGTCTCGTGTAACATGATAGCCGACTTTAATGTGTTGCATTATTTTTATGGAACACAGGCTTTGCACTATGTGTTGCCACTTGACTATCACAATATAAGTTTAAGAGTTAATCAATTTGGAACTTCGATATCTTAAAGTAAATTTGTGACCCATATGAGTTTGCAACATTGCATATCAATGAATCAATATTCACCTGCTTTATAATTTTCAAAGTAATTGGACTTTTCGTGAACATAATACAATGTCTTGGCTATTTATGGACATAATATAGTCTTGAGAGGCATAGCATAGTTGGTTCGGTTGGTGGGCTAGTGAAAGTTCAGTTGTCAGTTCGATTCTTGTAGATGCTACTCTTCTAGACTGCAAATGGTAGATGCACTACACTCTAGTTGATAGACATCCCGCTTTTCACTTAGGTCCTGAAGCAGCCTTGAACCCCATAGTCAAGAAAAAAATGGTAGATGCACTATACTCTAGTTGATAGACATTCCGCTTTTCACCTAGGTCCTGAAGCAGCCTTGGACCCATAGTCAAGGAAAAGGAAGGTTGTGGGGAGGGTGGGCGCTTCACCCTCTTCAAGGTACCTCCCATTGAACATTGCACTAGACTTTTATTAGAATTGGTGCATCTGACAATGATGAAATGTGATATTTAACTCTTAACTTCTAGGAATTTGGTCCGCATAAGCATGCTTTGTAAATGAGGAATGCCACATTTGATCATAAGCCTAATGAGGTACGGATGAGCGAACTATGTCTGTCCTATATGAGTTTTCCAACAATTTTCTGACACTGGGTTAGAGCCTTAAAAAGAGTGTCTCGAACGAGCATTGTATTCTTTGAACAAATATTTGTAAAGATCATGTTCAAGACATTTTATTGTTATATTTAAGTACATTTTTCACACATATATATATATATATATATATATATATATATATATATATATATATATATATATATAATGATCATATCATATTTCTTGAAACAAAAATATGGTGTTTCTAAGACATATGTTTTAGGAAAATGTTTTTTTTTTTTTTAATCAAACTATCAATAAGGATTCTCGATGTTTTCTATACAACTTTAAGTGTTGATCCGTTGAAAATTACATGGCTTGGCTCGTTCATACCTAACTTGTCATAATATACTTAAAAGGTTGTGTTTGATTCTCCATAATCTCAGACCCGAGGATTTGAAATCTACAGTTAGGTTCTGATTTGCTTCACGACTGAAAAAAATTATAATATATATTTTTTTTAACTTTAATATAATGCTTGTTAATGTGTGCTTG
Organism: Nymphaea thermarum; assembly: GCA_011799765.1. Classification (NCBI taxonomy): domain Eukaryota; kingdom Viridiplantae; phylum Streptophyta; class Magnoliopsida; order Nymphaeales; family Nymphaeaceae; genus Nymphaea; species Nymphaea thermarum. Next base: position 344,511 of record JAANDH010000112.1, read on the forward strand.
TGTATCAAATATACACAAAAAACCAATATGGTCGATGTCAAATATGTACAAAAGACCAATTCAAGTGCACCATTGCTATCACTGACACCGACACAGCGCAAGACCCTGAAGACAGAAGGAATGGAAAGCATTCGGTCGTTTGGAACAATTGAATGAACCTTTGGCTCACATAATATTAATTTTTTTAATCAATTTGAAAAGGAGGAAAAAAAATTGTTTATTAGTTATTTTGGTGGTCGCTTGGGCCCACCACACGCCTAGTTGGACTGAGAAGGTTTCCGGTCTCCCGGAAGGAAACCGGTTCCTTTCGATATGGATCCTTATGAGGTCTCGCTCTTCTGGTTTCAGCAAATGGATCTGATGCTGACAAAGTCATAATAAAAGGGATCCAGATCCAAACGCCACTTGACTTTTATAAATTGATATTGTTTTCAGAAAATGCCATAAATCTTATGAACTCTTCCCCAACAATGTGGTTCTCAACCTTAAATTTAATACGAGATTAAAACTTGAAAAGTATTTTCAGATATTTTTCTCGTTTGGATCTTTACCAAGACGAGATTTACTTGTATTGGCTCCAAGAGAGGTTTCGGATCTTTCTTTAAAGATCCGGATCCACCTCCAAACTCCTGGGACCCCCCAACGTTGCGAAGTGGTCAAGCAAGCTCTTGCCAAAATGATTAAAATACCCTTTTCATTTTTTATTTTTCTTTAAACAAATGGAGTGAGAAAAAACGAAAGAGGACCGAGACACCGTGTGTCCATCTCTACATGCCCTCGCCTCCCCCTCCTTCCTTCTCTGTCTGTCTCTCTGTTCTCTCTTGCAATCATAGAAATCTTAAAGAACAAGCGCCCTTCTGCTGCCAATCCATGGCGATCAACGGTCAGTTTAGGATTCGAGCTATTATTCGTCTGTTACGAACAGTATAGGAACTCTCTCTCATATGCCATTTGTTTTTCAGGAAACCATGATTGTAGGTTCGAACACTCTGTTAGTCATCGCGATTCGGCCTTTCCTCCATGAAATGAATTGGTTTCTGCCCTTTCCTTGCTAATTGTAACCTACCAATTTGAGAACCTTGACGTTTTCCTTTGTTTTTTAACAGCCTTTCGGGTGATCCTCTGATTATGGGGTTTATGATTGCAACAGTCGGTGTCCTCGATTGTTATTTCCTTTAATATGTCAATTGTACTGATGATTGAGATGTTTATTGTTGGTGATATCTTTGTGATACAATGCTAGGGTTTTGGGTTTTGCCTAATGCTTTGTTTTTTCGAACAAGTTGTTTGCTTGATTCATTGTTATGATCATTTTCATTGTTTTGTTTTGCTGTTGTCGCTATTATCACTGGCACTTTGGGATAGTTGGTGGACGGAAGTCAGTGAAAATCGTCTGTATGTCTCGATTTATGTATTTTTCCCCACTTTTCTTTGGTTTTCTGTGGGGGCAGTGGACGTGGGGTGGCCGGTTATTGATACATCTTTCTATGGGGTCAGGTAGTCAGGTGGCGAGCAAAAGTTGATGGGTACTAATGTCGCGAGTGGATTGTTACTTTTACAGTTCCTGTTTTATCTGGATTTTGATGTTGTCATATTTAATTTGACTTTCCGTTTTGTTAGTTATGTACGTCGCATTCAAGGACTAATGTATGTATATATACTCTGTTTGTGCTTTGTATGGACTTATTTTCCTCACGAAATATATGTCTCATCCTTTTTTGTGCATGTTCTTACTTCTTCGTTCTTTGTTACCTGCACCTTGTAGTGTTAGCAGATTAAGCATGTAGCTTTGAGTAGTTTAAAATTCTATGGATCCAAAGCGCGCTTCTTCGGATGGAACACCTACAAAGCGTTCACAAAATTCCACAAAGGTTTCAGATGTGGCAGAGAAGAAGCCAGATGCTGGTGAGGCTGATGCACCAGAGATCAAGGCCGTGCGCATGAGTGACAGACTCAGGACACGGCCCAAGATATTCACACGTTCATACTACTTCTACAATCAACCGATAGGAAGGAAGAGTAAGACGAAAAAGCGGACTGCAGCTTCTCAAATAGCCAAAATGTTGCGCCCTGGAGGTCGTCCATTGCGTCATGCTTCTAAGGTGTGCATCGTCTTATTATTTTCATAAAGTGATTGGTGCTAGACCTAGAAAGTGGAAAATATTAAATTCTATTTTATGCTTTCTGGTATCCAGGCATTTCTGTTGTTCCAGGAGTGATTTGGGTGCTGCTTCATATGAAGAGGATATTTGGATTATCTGTTCATTCTTTTTCTACTTTGAATGTCATGTCCCTTCTCTTGTATTAAATATCATGGTGCTTGTGAATGTTAGGTGATTTAAATCATATCCTGAGTCGTCCTTTTAGGCTTTAAAAATGTCACTTTAAGGCATCTGGAATGGAATTTTGTTTCCTTCTCTTTTCTTGGTTTTGTTTTCCCTCATGCATTTGTCGCTTTCATAGAAGAACAAGGCTAAGCATCATATGGGAAGCCCTCGAATTGCAAAAGTCTTACGATCAGGAAACAGGACAGTGCAGTCTCCTTCTTCCAATGTAAGTCATCTTTTTACCACCTTTGTATTGAGCACATGATTATGCATTGATACTTGATAGCAAAATATGAATTTTTAATATCTCCAAGCTATGTTTTCTTAGTTCCTTGGTTATTTACTTGACTTTTAGCTCTGTTTTTCTTGGAAATTCTAACACCTTATCCAATCAACTGGTTATAAATTTTCAAGTCAAATTGGGAAAAGCTATATGTCAAAATGAAGGTTGTTGCAACAATCTGATGTTTTCTAATTATTTATAGAATAGATAGGTAATGTTCATTCATGAAGCATTTAGAAACATTTGAAAACCAAGTTTCTTAATGAGTTTTGAAAACTTGTTTATTTGTTCGGGTGAGAAACCCAAAACTTGTTTTTTTATGGATAACCTGAGGAAGGTTAAGTTTTTCACTCCCTTTTACATAACCAAGTTTTGTCAAATCTGGGATTTCCTTGAACCCAGTTTTGATGGCACCCAAACTCTCAAAAACCAGGTTTTGGAGGCAAAACCAGGTTTTACCTCTAAAACCTGATTTTGGGATGCCATCCAAACATCCCCTTAATATTGATGGAATTTGGCCTCTAGATGCCATGATACTTGTGCAAAAATTGGAACCTGTTTTCAGGATTCTATGTTCACCCATTTAGCTGGAGCTGAGTTCAAAGAAATTTCTTTTTTGGTTTTGTTGTCTTTCTTATTTTTAGAAGGCTTATTAGGTCTCTTTTTACGTGCTAAGTTTTCTGCTTTAGGATTTGCTAGTTCTTTTCAGATTATTTTGGTTCTAATTTTACAATGATGAAATTAGACTGCTATAAAAAGGGTAAGATGTGAGTCAATTTTTAAGAGATGTCAACTAACATTTGGTATAAAGAGCTGATTGGATCAGAAAAGAGAGCTTCTTCTTTGTCTTTTATACCATGGATTATGTTTTGTTTGATTCTCACACATTCTTTTTTATTCTGGCCATTTGGGGTATGTGGTCATATTGGGGCCTGTTCAACTGAAATTTTGATATTAAAAATCGTGTTTACTCATAATGTGCTCATCTTCCCATTTCAATGCAATGTAAACACATAAATGCACAGTTGAATCCCTTATTGCACTAAATGTTTTGTTCATTAGACCAAACCAGGTTGAAAAGCGACACCTTGAATATGTGAGCAATCAACAAGACTTGATTGACTTAAAATAATTTCTTTTCTTGCCCAAAGGTTTCATGATTTGGGTAAAGCATCAACCGCATCAAGGCTTTTTGCTTGTTAAGAAATGAAACTAGATGATTACATAACTAAAAGCAATGTGGTGTCTCAAATGTCTTAATTGACACATGCCTTCTGTGCTTGCAGACACCTAATCTTCGACGCTCTACTAGGAAAAGGAAGAGCTCTATCAATCTTGAAGATTATGAAACTGACAATTCTGACTCAGAGGATGATGACTTAATGGTGAGATTCTATTCTCTTCCAAGCATGGAATGTGTATGGAGGATAGTTGTAGCTGGTTATGGGTCTGCATAGTGCAGTTATGGTTATATTGCTTAAATAACAGTTGAGGTTTTATCTCCTACAGAGACCACAATACCGCTCTTCGAGAAGAAAGAATGTTCTTGCTGCTAATCAGGACGAATTTTCAACCCCACCGACACCGAGGCATAAAAAGGTCCAAGAAGCCAATTCTTTACCACGTCGTGAAGGCTTGAGACCTCGAAGATCAACAACTGCCAATATTTCTAGAGATCGATCATATCAAGAATCTGAGGATGACCAGGATACATCAGAAGATCAAGCTGAACAAGATGACACAGAAAATGGTGATGAAGCTGAGCGTGAGGCTGAGGCTGAAGGTGATGGTGAAGGTGAGGAGGGAGTTGATGAAGAGGATGGAGGTGATGAAGGAGAGGAAGATGGTGAAGATGAAGATGGTGAGGAAGAGAAGGAGGGAAGGAGGCGATATGATCTTCGTAACCGTGCAGAGGTTCGTAGATTTCTTCCTGAGAAAGGAGAAAAGCAGCGGCCAAGGTCACCACGCAGAGTCCTGCATCATGGAATGGGAACGAAAACCAACAGGGATGTGAGGAGAGGTGGTTCTCGGGTTCATAAACGGCTACGCCCACCATTAGCTGAAGACTCTGATGATTCCCTTCTTGTGGATGAACTTGATCAAGGTCCAGCAGTGCCTTGGGCACGGGCAGGGAACAGAAGTGGAGCTCCTTGGCTTTTTGGGGGGCTGGATATTCACGGGTCAACCTCATGGGGCCTGAATGTTGCTGCTTCTGGTTGGGGTCACCAGAGCGATTTTTCTGCTTCAGGTGCTACAGGAATCCAAACAGCTGGACCAAGTTCTAAAGGAGGAGCAGATATTCAACCATTGCAGGTCGATGAAAGTGTTAGTTTTGAAGACATAGGAGGGCTGTCAGAATATATTGATGCATTGAAAGAAATGGTGTTTTTCCCTCTCCTCTATCCTGATTTCTTTGCCAGCTATAACATCACTCCTCCAAGAGGTGTTTTGTTGTGTGGTCCTCCTGGGACTGGAAAAACATTGATTGCAAGGGCATTGGCTTGTGCAGCATCAAAAGCTGGACAGAAGGTTAGCTTTTACATGCGCAAAGGAGCAGATGTTCTCAGTAAGTGGGTTGGGGAAGCTGAAAGGCAGCTAAAAATGCTATTTGAAGAAGCTCAAAAGAATCAACCATCAATTATTTTCTTTGATGAAATAGATGGACTTGCTCCTGTTAGATCAAGTAAACAAGAGCAAATTCATAATTCAATCGTTTCTACTCTACTTGCTTTAATGGATGGACTTGATTCTCGTGGACAAGTTGTACTAATTGGAGCCACCAACAGAGTTGATGCAATTGATGGAGCTTTACGTCGTCCTGGTCGCTTTGATCGTGAATTCAATTTTCCTTTACCTGGATGTCAGGCACGTGGTGAGATCTTAAATATTCACACAAGGAAGTGGAAAGAACCCCCATCTGAAGAGCTGAAAAGTGAACTTGCAGCCAGTTGTGTTGGATATTGCGGTGCTGATTTGAAGGCATTGTGCACAGAAGCTGCAATTCGTGCTTTCCGTGAAAAATACCCTCAAGTTTACACTAGTGATGACAAGTTTTTGATTGATGTTGACTCTGTGAAGGTAGAGAAGTATCATTTTCTTGAAGCCATGTCTACAATAACCCCTGCTGCTCACAGAGGCTCCATTGTCCATTCTAGGCCATTATCCATGGCCATGGCTCCATGTTTAAAGCGGCATCTTCAAAAAGTCATGTGTCATATAACTCAAATCTTTCCATCACTTACAAGTTCAGATGTTAACAAGCTGTTTGGGTTATCTTATGGTTCGGCAATTCCTCTTGTATATAGGCCTCGACTTTTGCTTTGTGGTGATGAAGGTGGTGGACTGGTAATAATTCTAAATATCTTTTTATGTTATTGACATTATCTAATCATCACTATCAGAATAGTGTCTAAGATATACTTACTGTTTTAGTTTAACAGGATCATATTGGACCTGCAGTTCTCCATGAATTGGAGAAATTTCCAGTGCACTCGTTAGGGCTTCCTGCCCTCATGTCAGATCCAAGTGCAAAAACCCCAGAAGAAGCACTGGTTCATGTTTTTGGGGAAGCTAGAAGAACCACACCCAGTATTCTATACTTGCCCCAGTTTCAGCTTTGGTGGGAAACTGTAAGTTTGCCACTTTCCATGTCATAATGATATTCTAAGCTCTCATTTGAGACGTTACACAGTCAGCGATGTTCTGAATCTTTAATCGCAACTCAGCAGTAAATGTTGGAATAGTTTTCTGAATTTGTTGCCATCGTATTGCAGGCACATGAGCAGCTGAAGGCAGTTCTAATTACTCTTTTAGAAGATTTACCTTCAGATTTTCCAATATTGTTGCTTGGAACATCCTCAGTACCATTTAATGAATTAGATGAAGGGTCATACTCGGTATTTGCTCAACGTAATGTGTAAGCACATGGATTTTGTTACTTTGGTACCACATTCTGTTTCTCTAGTTCACTTCACTTATTTTTTACATCTTTCTAAGAAACATTATGATCTTGGGTGTTAATTTTTTTTTTCCATTTGGTGCACTGTGTTGTAACTTGTAAGACATGAACATAAACCACTTTTCAGAAAAATTGGTGCGGGAATCTCATGAAAGGTCTTTTGTTTTTTGTCACAATAATGTCGACATATATACAATCTACAAAGTAATAAATGTATGAAAATCCTTTGTAGTGGTTGACATTGTGATGTAAAATGTGATATTTGCTAAATGATTAATTCTTTAAAACAGTTACATCTTGCTCAACATTATATTGATACTAAAAAATGTTACAATATAATTGAAAGCTTTTGAGAAAATCACCAACACTCTAAGTCTTTACTCTTTGTAGACCATCTAATATAGAAGGATGGTAAATCGAATGCTTCCTCACCTCAACTTACCAACAAAATAAAAGCAGATTATTAGGGGAGTTATTTAAAGTCTCTTGCATTATAGCAAGTTCCTTATTAAAATGGGATAAGCTTTCTTAACACCAACAAAGAAAAGGTAGATTACAAGGGAATCATTTTAGTCCATCGTATTGCAGCAACTTCTTTATTAAGACGATATATGCTTGCTTTAGTTACTTCTAAGTACTTGGCATTGCCATGCTGGAACTTTTTTTAAGCCGACACATAATCCATATCAGTCGGGCTCAAAGCTAACTATCTAATGTGATGTGATGTAAATAGTTACAAATTTAATTTTTCTATATTAAAAAATCACAAAAATTTTAAGAAGTACGGATAATACATTTTGATTAGAAAATTATGAAAAAAAATCATGAAGTGCATCAATTGCTACCTACAACTTGCATATACTCATTAGCAATAACTACACCTAAATAAATAAGTTTCATTGTTTATGACTTACTCCTTAGGATCTTGAAACAACTGAGTGGTCATTAAACTTGAAGTTTTTATTTGGAGGATAGGCATAGCTTTTATGTGAAAAACTATGACAGCCCTATGTTTTTGCATGAAGGCAGACCTATGTAATGTCTTTCATGACAAACTCAATATTGAGCCTGAAGGAGTTCATGCAACTATTAGTTAAGAAAAGAAAAAAATCTCTTTTGTCGTTTTTCTTTTTTGGTTATTAGAAGGCCTAACATAAGATAGTAAGATACCCTTGTATCGCACCTCAATGTAAGATACAGGGGTACATGGTAAGTTGCACCTAATATAGTATAGTTACACTTCTGAAGCTAGTTTCATTGGTGTGTAATGTATCTGTTTTATTAACTCTTAAAAGTTATGTTTCGTGATGTATGTGCTGTGTTATGTGCAAGCTTTATTCTCGTTCATGTTGTTTGATCCTGTAAATATTAAGATCCTTTCTCTTATCATTATCCAAATAATAAAACGAATTTTAAAAAGTGGAATAAAGTTGAAAAAATATGCATATAAAAGCATGAGCCTGCTGTCTAGAAAAAGATATCTCCAATAATTTGAAAACATCTTAATATTATTGCCATTTGGAAATCGGCTGAATAATATTGGCAAAATAGTGATATTTTCAATATATGATAAGAATGAAAATATCATATTATGATCCTGAGATATTTACAATATTTTATTAGATGTTCAAAATAGTCTCTCTTTCCTATTTTTAAGCATGTAATTTTTTTCTTTTGTGTTTTCAAAAGGTTGTTCTCTTTCTTAATATTTCTGCAGAAAAGGTAGCATATAGTTCATAGTTTACAAAAAAAATCAATTTCTTGGAGATTTTCCAGATATTTTCTCAAGAAAATTATATCTTCAAAAGGTCTCCTGAGGGAAACGTTGCTATGAAGCTGTTAGACTGTTGTTGGTGACTATGATGTTGGTTGGGATAAGCCCAAATGTGAGGTCAAGGAATCAAGTTTGTACGAACCTTACCTTGATTAGTTTGTCTAAGCTTCCACCTCACACTTTCTGAACCAATATTTTCTCTTAGATTATGTCTTCTGTGCTGCCAGCCTGTCAGAAGTCAGTGTGACGCTTGTTATAAGTCTAGCTGCATAGATTGATTTGCATTTCCAAAGCTTAGAAATTGAAAAAGGAAAAAGATAGATCTTGATTTTAGAATGTGTAAATCAGATTTTGTAAGGGTTTAGAAATCATTGTTTCTTAGCTTTGCTCATCTTAAATGTTTCAATCTATATGTTGAAAAATCATGATGTTTTGGTATTGCTCCGATCTTTTGAACATTCAACGTCTATCTATGAGGTTAGATTATAGGAAAAGAAGTGTTAAAAAGCAACGGATCATATGCCGTGGTTGTATTCATCTCAAGCCTTTATATATTTATATGTGTGTGTGTGTGTGTGTGTGTGTCTGGATATATATATACATGCATTGAGGTGAAAGGGCCCTTCTTCTCTTCTTCATCCTCTTCTCCAATTCTTCAGTCTTTGATGGTCAACCAAGGACTGATTGATGATTGATGACAAAAGTACTTGATTTGCATCCTGATTTTATTTTAGTCAATTATATAAATAAGGCATGATTATTGTTTTTATTTCTTGAAACAGATACAATGTGGAAAAACCTACTTCAGAAGACAGATTTTTGTTTTTCAGCCAGTTGGTTGAGGCAGTTTTCTCAATTCATTCTGAAGAAAAAAAGGCCTGTTCCTCGGACTCAAATTCTCTCCTTAAGCTTGAAAAGGCTCCTAAGACAGTCAGCGGACCAAAGCCTTCTGAATTAAAGGCAAAAGCAGAAGCTGAGGAGCATGCAATTCGTCGCCTTCGGATGTGCCTTCGGGATGTTTGTAACCGGTACTTGAATTTTGTTAGAATGTTTTCTTTTCTACATTTGATCCTTTTGACGAAAAGGTTATTCTAAATTAATTATGTGATGAGTCTCATCTTAATGAGCTTTGTTTTGTTGCTCATGTATTGTTCAGTTTGCTTCTTGAAAAGTCCAACCTATTGTATACCATCGATTTTAAGAATGATGCAGATAACATTCATTTCCTATGATTGTTTTGCTAATATGACAGACTATAGTTTCTTTGGACTGGAAGATTCTCAGCTGTTTTCTTCTATTGTCCACCAATTCTACGGCCACTGCAGGATGGGTTTCTGAAATGGATCTCTAAAACATTACTGGTGGTTAAAGATGTCTCTATGGCAATGGCCTAGATGCCTAAGTGCCCAAACAAAAAATATATATATATCACTTTCTAAAAATTTACCTCTCAGAACTTTATTTAATTTTGTTTGTCCTATCTTTTAGTATGTTGATTGAGGTGGAGTTTTAAAACCCCAATTTGGCCCCTTTCTCCTTTTTTTCTTTTTTATTTTTCCTCCTCTCTTTTCTGTTGAAAAGGATTGCCTAGGCACTTTGGTTCTGCCGCCTAGGCCCACTTGGTGATTTTAACTACATTGCTGGTGCTTACATTATATTAAAGATTAATTGTGATTTAACTATCTGAAAGATCTAGTATTAGTAATTTAGTATCATCATGGGACCTGGACAAGCCATGGCTGATTCATTATTACCTGTCATTTGATATGTTATGTAGGATTCTTTATGATAAACGGTTCAGTGCATTTCATTATCCAGTGCTGGATGAAGATGCACCCAACTATCGTACTATCATCCAACATCCCATGGATATGGCTACAGTGCTGCAGCGTGTTGATTGTGGGCATTACCTGACACGTTCATCATTCCTTCTAGACGTTGACCTTATTGTGGCGAATGCAAAAGTATGTTTGGTGATTTTTCATTGTCATGCCTTCTTATTCATGTTTCTAATTTCCTTTCTCTTGACATGCAGGTTTATAATGGTGATGACTACAACGGAGCTAGGATTGTTAGCAGAGCATATGAACTTCGAGATGCAGTATGCCTTGGATCATATTCTTAATTGCAGGAGGTTGACAGAGCTTCAATAACTTAGTGCATGATTTCCTCGTTACTTTGTTTTCTGCAGGTCCATGGCATGCTGATGCAGATGGATCCTGCACTTGTTTCATTTTGTGACAAGATAGCAGCGCAAGGGGGCCCTATCTGCATACCAGATGAGCTGTGCACTGGCCCAACTTTACCTGCAACCCCCGTAGTACAACTGGCAAGTGCAACAAGAACAAGTGCACGCCTGCGTCACGTCCAACCAGAGGTTAATCTATGTCAAAGTTATGAAGCACTGAAAAGGACCAAGAAGCACAATGATACTGAGCAAGCAGGTAGGCTTATTATAATTGTTTTTTATTGCCAGCGATAGTCTTAGGTTTTTACTTAGTTGCTCCATGACTCTTTGTGATTGCCTTGTTTTCTCAAGGTATTCATTGATTTAGTCTCACTAGCATTACCTTTGGTAATGCTAATCCATGGTATTGTCTAAACTTATTGTTGACTTGATAGATGGCTTGTTATATACTGAATTTGCTCAGTGTTAAAATTATCGATTACATCTAAATTGATCTGAACTACTGATTTTTGGATTCATCGAAGGCAGTCAGTCTGTCTTATCTGATATATCACTCTTTTGGGCTTGGTGATGACCATCTCATACGCTGTGCTGAATATAAGCTAGAATTGAATGTGTTTGAGACCAGGACAGGTCCTGCCTTAGAATTACATTGTTGATTCTGGACACTCAACTATTCTGCAGGTGCTCAACTTCCTATGGTGTCAGAGGATAGGCATCAGACAGGAGAACCTGAATCAGCGAAGGCTGCTGCTTCTGTTGAAGCAACAGAACCACAACAGTCTGAAGAAAATGGTGATCTAAAAGCTTCAGATGGTTGTCCGGATGCAGAGGAACCATCTGAAGCAGCGGAAGATGCTGTGGCATGTAATGAGTTTAATGACACATCCCATGCAAACGAAAACGATGATAGTGAGCCTGGACGATGTTCAGAGGAGAAGGAAGTAAGCGATCAAGTAGAAGCAATCAAGCAACGGCTAGTAGAACGAACCCAGGAGTACAGCGTACCACAACTTGAGAGGCTCTATACACAAATTATGCAAGGTGCCATAGCAACCAATGGAAGCCAAGGTGTAGTAGACAAGGATTCCATGTTGAGATTTTTGTTGAATTTTGTCGATGATGAGGAGAATTTCTGAAGCTTGTAGAATGCATGTTTCTTCTCCTCTCTCATCCATTTTTGAGCCTAGATATAAGTTTTCATTTGATTTTTTAATTATTTATCTCGCTTATTACCAATCAAATATCTCTCAATCCATTTGCACATGCATATACACATGAAACCACACACACACGCTGGCATCTGGTGTATGTGAATGTTACAGGAGATTTTAATTATTACGTTTCCTTTTAATCCCTTCCAAACATCCTGATATGGGTTGCAGTGTTCATAATGATTCTCAAATATCAATCTTGAGTTAACTCTGTTACCCTGAGAAATGGCACAAGGACATGGTCGCACACATCCATCTTGACCGATATATGACGTCATACTGTAACTTTTAGTGATTATAATGCTAAAGCAATCTCGTCCTTTTTTAAAAAACTGTTACCAGGAAGTTATTGCTTGTATAATTGTGTTTGAGGCCACCGGGTATGCCTGGCTGTTGGAATCTATATATATATATATATATATATATATATATATATATATATATATATGGAAAATTGAATGGTGACTTTAGTTTTTTAGAATCACCCAGTGGCAGACCGTTAAGAGAAAAATAAAAAGAAAAAAGTGGTGGTCATTTTTATCATTTAATATTAGTTTACTCTTTTTTTCTCTTTGTTTTTATTTCAACCATCCATTCCTTTTCATGTTTTAGTTCAGTAAAAAAAAATGATCTGTTGTACTGTCAAATTTTGATGTTATAAGTGTCATTCATTTTTTATTATTAAAAAAACAATGTTTCTTACCAAAATATGACCATATTTATAAGGTTACTTTGCATAAAAAAAAAATTAAAAAAATTGGTTATAATTTAAAGCAACCTTCTTTTTTTTTGCAACTGTTACAGGAAATTATTGTTTGTACGTTCTTTGAGGATTTGAAAGGGGCTTCCATTGGAATATGACCATATTTATAAGGTTACTTTGCATAAAAAAATATTTTTTAAAAAAATTGGTTATAATTTAAAGCAACCTTCTCCTTTTTTTTGCAACTGTTACAGGAAATTATTGCTTGTACGTTCTTTGACGATTTGAAAGGGGCTTTCATCGGGTGGTTGTTGGAATATATATATATATATATATATATATATATATATATATATATATATATATATATATATATATATATATAATTGAATGATGACTATAGTTTTTTATAGCACAGTAGTTTTTTATAGCACCGTTCGATTCAACATAATATACTATTAAGAAAAAAATAAAGAAAAAAAAATGATAGACATTTTTGTCATTTAATATTAATTTAGATTATTTTCTCTTCATATTTTTTTCAATCAATCATATTCTTTAAATGATCGGCCTTGGAATCATTGTTTATAAACATTAATTTTATATGTAAATCATGTTTAAGTTCAAGTTACTTTTATAAAAAAGAAAAAAGATCTTTTCTACTATCAAACTTTGATGTTGTAAGGGTCATTCATTTTTTTATTATTAAAAAAACATTATTCAAGCTATAAACTGATTAATTTCACATATGTTTCTTACCAACCACTCTTAAACCATATTTATAAGGTTAGATTGCAGAAAAAATATTTTTTAAAAAATAATTTTTTGTCTTTTACATAAGTGGTTTGTTTTTACCAACTTTTCTATATATACATAAAGCTTTCATATATGTCTATGTTCTCTTAGATATCTGTTTATCATTTTTGTCTAATAAGATTATCTCGTTTAATTTTATGATTCCTTCAGAAATATTTTTTTCTTGAATATCATTCACAAAGGCCTTGGCATTGACTGGTATTTCATCAATTAGTCACCCAAGGTTCTTCTTTTGTAACACTTGAATTGTTAAAGAACCTGATTCATTTGTTGCCTATGTGTTATAAGATGAAGCAGAAATTCATACTTACAATACATGTACATACTTATTAAACTTGTTAATATATGTATGAAAATAAAAGAATTGTGTAGAATTTTACGTGGGTAAGAAATCATTTTGGTGGATAAGAATTATTTGTTGCCTATGTGTTATAAGATGAAGCAAAAATTCATACTTACAATACATGTACATACTTATTAAACTTGTTAATATATGTATGAAAATAAAAGAATTGTGTAGAATTTTACGTGGGTAAGAAATCATTTTGGTGGATAATAATTACTTCATGATATTGTTCCCTGTGTCTACCTGCTTCATGATATGTGTGACAAAATATTTCCACAAGGATTGTGTCTACCTGCTTCATGATATGTGTGACAAAATATTTCCACAAGGATGTAAAGTCCCTTTTTTGAGTTTCTTTCACCTATTTTTCTCCTGCTCACTTTGCCTAAAGGAACATAACATAGTAGGTCGAATTGGTGGGTTGGTAAAAATTTAGTTTAGCCGTCAATCAAATTCTTGTGAGTGCTACTCTCTTGCTCTATAAATGGTAAATGTGTGACACTCTAGTTGATAGGCATTTCCGTCCGGTTCAAAGGGTGAGGTTTTCCCAGTCCACTTTCCACTTAAGTCTCGAAGCAGCCCTAAACCCGATGGGGCATGGAGAAAAAGAGAGGGCCTTCGGCCTCTTCATGGTATCTAGACAACAAACATATTAGTTTTGCATTTTTCTGTTTTTGAGTTTTGTTAAGATGTCATCGAGTTAGTTTATTTTATTTGATTAAGGATTAGGATATTTTTTGTTAGCCCTAACGGTGGCTAGTTTATTTAAATTTTTTATTTTTATTTTACTTTTGGAGTTACTAGGAATCCCATGACTCAGAAAAGGGCCGAAACCCCTCATTTTCTTGCTTCAAGGGTTCAGGGCTGCATCGGAGTATGTAACTACAGCTTGCTACCGCGCCCTATCCCATTGACCCAAGAGCAACGTCCCCAGACCAACTATCCCTGTTTTATATATTCATTTGTAAAACCTTACCAGTGGTCTACACTCATTCGTGTTGGCACAACGAATGGAGTCAACTAAGGGTGGGCACCGGGCCAGGCTGCCGGCAAGGGTCCAATAGCCGGCCAAGTATGGGCTCAGGCCCAATGAGCCAGCCCAGAATCGACCCGACGGGGGCCCAATCTGGCCCGGGTTTTGAGTATCGAGCTCGGGTCCTGGTTCGAGTTTTGGACATCGGGCCGGCCGGCCCGATGTCCACCCCTAGAGTCAACCAAGGCCATTAAAATAACAGCAAAGCAGCCTCAGATTATCATTTCTACAACTAGATTTAAGCGATGGAAGATACAAGTACAATAAGTACCACAAGAAACATTTGGATTCACCAACTTGGTCTCCTTTCTTTTCATCTCTTTAATACACGGGAAAACTGAACCAAAATGCTCAAACTAGTATCAAGAAAAAATCCAACCAAAAGTATGGAAAATTTTTATACTTCCATCAAGAACAATATAGAAATTTTTTATGCTTAAGGTGGCATTGCTTCTATACACCTTTTGTAAATCTCAAGTTAACTTCAGAACTCTCTCTCTCTCTCTTGCTCTCTCTCTCTCTCTCTCTCTCTCTCTCTCTCTCTCTCTCTCTCTCTGTGTGTGTGTGTGTGTGTGTATGTGTGTTTTTAATCTGTAAAATGGGGCAGATTCCAAAGGCAGTGACTTAGAGACGAGAAGGAGGAGTGGGGAGTGCCAATTTTGCCAAATCCTTCCTCAGGATCTTCCCTGCCGCATTCTTTGGTATAGAGCTTACAAACGAAACACGCCGAACCCTCTTGTACGGTGCAACCTACAAATAGAAAAGATTTGGTTAGTACACCCCTTTTTTTTCATTTTTCTCCTCATTTTTCAAATTAAATTGGATATATTCATTTATTATTTTTCAAAAAAAATATTTTTGTAATTATACTTTACCGATTACAACTTATTCAATAGGAAAGGCAAGAACTCCCCTCAAATTAAAAAAAAAAAATCATGGGCAAAGAGGCACCAACATATAAACAAGCAAACATCACTGCTGACTTTTTAGTGAAACGTCGACACTTTTTCCACCAAGCGCCGGCATATCTGATTCAGAAAAGGCTTTGATGACTCAAAGTTCATATTAGATTAGGCACATTGCTATGGAGCACTAATATGAAGATTATGTTTTCCTACGGACTTGTGTGGGTGCTCTCGAGGAGTGTTTCATTTTCTTGAAAAAAACAGTTGGTTTCTATTTTTGAACTTTACCATCTGACCTCTTTAAAATCGACCCGTTAGATGATTCTGATAGCTACATAAGAGCTCTCTCTCTCTCTCTCTCTCTCTCTCTCTCTCTCTCTCTCTATATATATATATATATATATATATATATATATATATATATATATATATATATATATATATATATATATATATATATATATATATCACTTGAATTGTGTGGTCATTGATTTGAAATATAAGTAAGCCGATAACTAAGTGGGACTAGTAAAAACCAATATATATATTAATTTTGACAATTAAAATTTGAACTGACAAAAAGAGGTTTATATTGAATTTGGATCTGAATTACCTTTTCGGCTACAAAATCCATCACTTGTGCTTCAGTGAGCCTGCTATTTGGTTGACGCACCACAAAGGCCATGGGTACTTGTCCTGCTTCTTCATCAGGGTACCTGCAAATTTTTGTATTCATCAATATTCTCAGCTCTTGGTATCTTTTTGATTTGGTTTTGACTCAATCTTCCATATATAAGGAAATGTGTGACCCGAGTTGAAAATTATAACTTATGTGCATTCAAGCTCTAAAGCAAGCGAAAACCTTAAAGACATAACGGTATGACTTTAGAGATTTTACATTGAAGGCGGTCTCCTTTAAATAAACATTAAAAAAAAACTTTAAAAAAAATCATTTTAGGACTACCATGTGCCTAAATTTCAATACATATCATTTTTTTATATTTTTCTAGAAAAAAGGACATCGAAGTTTCATTAATTTCAAAATTTTTAAAAACACAAGGGGCAATTTCTTTTTCATTATTACCTTCTATCACCAGCTGACATTCTTATCACTTTAGCTAATACCTTTTGCCTTTTAAGCTAATGGAAATTCACTCTAGGCTCTGGAATTTGATAGGTTTTATGAAAAGTGTGGTCCTCCTTAAGAAAATCTGAAAAGGAAATCCTTTTTTAAAAAAAATTAAAGAATCCAAAAATAAAATTTTGCCAATAAAATAAATATTCTAGGGTTGTGGGCTTAGACCAAGCACAATGATCAAGAGATCACTATACAGAACGCTAATGGGCTCGTTCTATCCTTGACTTCCATCACTAGCAGACCCACATTTCCGAGCTCACAACAGCTTGACCGAACTTGGGTTCGACTAGGTCGCGGTCGAGTTTTGAAGCATCCTTACGGGATAACAGCAACATCAGCAATCTCAGGATGGCCATGGAGCAGGTGCTCTAGGTCTGCTGGTGGAACCTGTAATGCACAGGAAACCAAATTCAGCATTAACATGTTCAGTAAGACATTTGAGATGCATTAATCTAATTAGGACCATGAAAACAAGGATCCCCTTATACTAGAAAAGTCATCTTTCCTTGGTGCATTATCAAATATGGCATACACAAGAAGGCGACTCAGATGTTATGGCATTCTACTTGCCATGGTGGAATACCCCACTCGTTTAGTGCCATGCAACAATCGCCACACTCATCCACTCTAACAGCTTGGTATTCAAAGCTCGCCTTCAACCCATAAAAGGAATGAATCAGAATGGTTTTCCTCATTGCGTAAAAGGGTATTTTAGTCATTTTCTTGGCATATCTTTCCTTTCTTTGAGCAGTTATTTGTAAATACATCAAAAGCTGGGTAATTTTTTTTTTTTTTTACTTATCTTAAGTTTATATGCAATTATATGTAACAGCACTTATGAGTGAAAGAGCATGTACAATAAATATATATATATATATGTATGTATGTATGTATGTATGTATGTATGTATGTATGATATAGTTCACCTGGTAACCCTTGTACTTAATTAGCTCCTTCAACCTGTCGACGACGAAGAGGAAGCCCTCCTCATCAAAGTAACAAAGGTCGCCAGTCTTGAGCCAGCCTTCTGGGTTCAAAGTAGAGGAGGTGGCTTCATCATCATCCACATACCCTGCCACCCAAAAGAGATATTCCATTCAAAATCATGTGTTCCATGATGGACAAGAGAGACCATTAATTCTATGTGCTACCTCTTCGGCTGCCCTGGTTATATTGGAGGCAAAGTTGAAAGTTTTTTATAAAGGGGTCGAATTAAAGTTTATAAATTTTGACAGGGGCCAAAATATTATTTTCAACAAATTTTATATAAGACAAATGAAATTTTTTAAAATTTATATGTAAAATTTTTATAAAAAAAAAAAGAGTTGAGGTTTTTTAAAATTTATATGTAATTTTTTTATAAAAAAAAAAAAGAGTTGAGGAAGGGTCAGGCCCCTGCCGGGCCCCCTGGCTCGGCCCCTGCCTAAGTGTCTTAACATTCCAACCAAGAAGGGGCAGAGCGATCACCTTTCATTATGGGCTCTCCTCTCAGCCATAGCTCTCCTTGCTTGCCCGGCGGCAAGGCCGCGCCGGATTCCGGGTCGATGATTTTCGCCTCTACAGTCGGAGCAAGCTTTCCGGCCGAACCGTGCCGCTTGGTTTCCTCTGGCCCCACCAAGCTGGTGATGCCGCCGGTCGATTCGGTCAGCCCATATCCCTGAAATTTAATCACTCCATCAATCTCATGCATCCTCTGTTACGCTTTGATGTTAATCTTTGTCAAACGTACCGTGACGATTTCAACTTGAGGGAAGCGGGCAGTGAACCGGTCAATAACGTCCTTCCCGAGAGGCGCCCCGCCGGACCCGACGACCACGAGAGAGCTCAGGTCGTACTGGCCGACCGTCTCCGACTTCGCCATCAACACCACCACAGGCGGCGCGGCGGCGATGTAGTTGACCCGGTACTTCTCCACCGCCTGGAGCATCGACCCCATCGAGAACCGGGACAGGACCACCGTCGTCTCCCCCACCGCCACCGCGTTCAGGATGAAAAAGAACCCGTATATGTGGAACATCGGAACCGTCAGCAGTCCCGTCCCGGCCGCTTCCCTCTCCGCCCACCGCCCATAACTCGCCGCCAGCATCGCGGTATAGTTCCGGTGGGTCAACAGCACCCCCTTGATCCTCCCGGTCGTCCCGGACGAGTACAGAATCGTTGCCGGGTCGTCCGGTCTGATATCGGATCTGGTTCGCACCATCCTGGGACGGCCACCTTGCTCTGCCGATACATTGTGAATCGGCTTTTGGCGGTCCGGCTTCAAGAGGGCGATGAAGTGGGGCGAATCGATGATGATCGGAGGGTGGGGAAGGGACTCGGGGGCGAGATGGACGGTGGAGGAATGGAGCACGGCGAGAACCGGTTTCGATAGCCGACACTGATACGAGACGTCCTGGGCGGTGCTGGCGGGGTTGGACGCGGTGAGGACGGCGCCCACGGAGAGGACGGAGAGGTAGACGACGGGGACGTAGATGTAATTCGGGCAAATGACGAGGACAGACTCGCCCTTTCGGAGGCCGAGGGCTGATAAAAAATCGGCGAGTGACTGGACGTAGTCCGCGAGCTGCGCGAAGGAGATGCGCTCGTCCGTGGAAGGGTCGATGAGGGCGGTGCCCGAGGAGAAGCGCGAGGAAACGAGCGAGGAGAAGATGGCATCGGCGGCGCTCGGGGGAAGGCCCGAGGCCGGCGGGGAGACGGAAGGGCGCAGGGAGTAGTAGGTTTCCGTCTGTTTGCAGTAGCCGCTTTTTGGATCTGGATCTGAAACCGGTTTGTGGCCGGAGCTTTTCCCGGCAGCCATGGCCGGCGGTTGCTGCGTTTCCTAGTTCTTCTTTCGCATGAAAGCAGTTATTTATATTTTCCGAAAGGTACCTCGAAAAAGCAGGTCCTTGGATCGCTCCTAGAAAATTGGATCTCTGTTGGATTGGATCTTGACTGTGGTAATTAGGGTTGATGAAAAAATACATATAACTTTTTTATCGCAAATAATGGGTAAGGACAAAAATTGATCTGTCATTGGATAAGGACGAGAGATTGTTTATGAGGAGCACTTTTTGTCATCTCCAATCAAAAAGTATTATTTTATATAATCATTAGGCGAACATTTTGATGGTTTCTTTCTATTTGTTAATTTTTAAAATTGAATTTTTAAAATTGAGTGTCGATTTGTTATTTGTTTAAACGTTTAATTATTTGTTGTAATATTTTTATCATAATAATTGACTAATTGAACATTCATAAACCGAACTTGGTGATATGTTTGAGTAAGTTTGGACATCAGACCAGGCCAGGCCAGCTTGTTATGGGGTCAGACTTGGCTGGCTGCAGCCCAAAATTGCAGCTTGGACCCAGCTCGATTATTAGAAGCACAAGTTTAGGTTTAACTCGATTAATATTAAAAATATATTTTAATATAAAATAATATATAAATATAATTAATCATAATAATATACATACATATGTATGTGTATATTAAATATAAGTTATCAGGCTAAATCAAACTAGTGACGCTAATTTTTGGGCCCAGGCCTAGGCCCGAGTCGATCAGGTACCAACGATGGGTACCCAGCCAGATGTCCATACTTTTTTTACTACTAAATGTAGAACTTTAGCTTAAATTTTCTGAAAAGTTCCATCGTAAAGCAAACACTAAACCCATAAAAAGTTTCATATCAAATCCAAAATCCGATGACTAATTGGATCGGACTTTCCTTATGGAACCCAAGCAGTATCAAATTTCAGTCTAGTTGCTAATCCGGTAAAAATTTTGTCATGAAATCAAGTAATACGTTCCAAATGGTCTCTATCCGAATCATTGGCACCCTTGATGTAAAACGCACCACGTAAAGAGATCAGATCCAAAATGTAGATGATATTGATAGGTTCCTACCATTCGCTGTTCAAACTTGACTGATCAATGCCAGGTTAGGTCAGACCCGCACAAACCAATTCCAGCCAGTTCCTATCCATTATGATGCAGTTTGTTTAAAGTATAGCACTTGGTCGAGTAAGATCCAAAATCCAAGACCCACCTGCTAAGTATTGTTAAAATCAGTTCTGAAATTTAGTGAATCGGGCCAATTCAACAGTTCAGGGCATTTTATCTAAGGCTGGGCACCGGGCCCGGCCGCTGCCGGGTACTCGGTACCCGGCCCGCCACGGGCTCGGGCCCGGGCCTTGGAAAAAGCTTGCCGGGCCGGGCCGGGTCCGGGCTCAACCCGGGAAAAATCGTTAATGGGCCAGGCCCGGGCCTGATATGCCGGCCCGGGTCAGCCCGTTAAACCCGTTAAAAATTAAAATATATATTTTTAAATTTTAATATCATATATTTATTACTAATAAATATTATTTTATATTTAAAAAATTATTTTATAAATTTAAAATAATATTATTTTATTATATCGGGCCGGGCCCGGGCTCAGAAAAAAGGGCACCAGGCTGGCCCGATAATTATCGGGCCAGCCTGGTTGGGCTTGATAAGCTCAAGTGGGCCCGATATTTTTTTATATTTATTTTATTTAATATATATATATATATATATTATGATATAATTTTTTTTTTTTATCGGGCCGGCTCGGGTTTGGGTTTGAATGGTCAAGTCGGGCAGGGTCGGTCCGATGCACAGTCCTAATGGGAACAATTGGTCCTAAGTGAAAATAATATGAAAGAGGTTGCAAGTTGCAACTGCCCTCATGGCAGTGTTCGATAGCCTTTGATTTGAAATCCATAAATAGGATGTGGATCTGACCTGACATGATTTTGCTAATGGAACAAAAGATCCATAATTCATCAAACAAAGAGTCTTATATCATACCTAAACTCCAAGCTTTAATATCATTGCTTATCTTTTTGCATAAATTGAAATGGTAGTTCTAATGCCAACTTTAGTTAACACCTAATATGCTTCTACATTATGCAAGCAATCATCAATATATATATATATATATATATATATATATATATATATATATATATATATATATATATATATATATATATATATATATATATATATGTATGTATATCAAATTAATCAAGAGGGGAAAACACTATGGCATGCTCACTATATAGCATATAATTTATAAATATTTAAGCAATATGGGGATCAATTCTAAAGTTAATCCTTGCTCTATGCCTATGAAAACAAACCCATCTTATTGATCAATCAATTATGGTAATGGAAGTATGCATAAATATAACTTTGTAAGCAAAAAATTATACACAAGTGCATAAAACTATAAAAGGAATAGAGGTAAAGAACTTGCTTGAGATTGTGGGAATACTTGAGGCTTGCTTCGTTGTGTCGGATGAAGTCTGTAAAAGCCACCTAAACTTTATTCTTTATATATGTGGCAGCTTCTAGGCTGCCACATATTTATATGAGGTAGAATAAAAGCACAGGCCTAGGCTCCGTGGGGGCATATGCCCCCACAGAATCCACTGTTTTAAACTTTAATTTAGTGTTGAAATTTGGTGAATTTGGGTTTAGTAGCCATATGTTTAGTGTTTCATGGAAAAAAAAATTATGGTTCTGCCCTGAATAAAAGTTGGTATTTTATATATAATATGTATATATATATATATATATATATATACGCAAGATAAGGTTGGTATTTTGTATAATATATATATATATATATATATATATATAAGAAGAGAAGTAGAAAGGGGGTTCCTAATATAGTCCCCTTTGTTAGTGAGGTCTCACATTTTAGATTGAATTTGCTTCAACTACATGCTTCCGCAATGGAAATCGATTTTTGAAATTAGAATTCATTACTCTTATGTATCTTCACCTCATTTCTGTCATAATTCCCTCTTATTTATTCAAGTCCGAACCTTGGAGTACACTCGTAGATTTGAATTTATATTTTTTTCAGCACTACTCCTCTTCGACATGTATTGGTTTGAATTTATTATTTTGTCGTCTCAAATGTTCACAAGACACTAATCATATAAGTACATAACAATACACGGTTTTATGCATATTTCTAGATGAAATACATTAATTAAATGCCTTGAATTAGCTATAGTTTGTGCATTGTCGTATTTTAATCAATAGAATAAATTTATCTGAAGACTAAGATTTGAAGACAAATACTTTGAAAATGATATGTTCAAAAATGAAATAATCTTTTTGTTTAACAACTTTTTACTAAGCCTGGGCAACGGCCCAATCGGGCTTGGGCCTCGTCCCGATAATATATCGGGCGATTCGGGCCGGCTCGGGTTGGCCGATGTGGCCCGAATATGTTTATTTAATAATAATATATAATTTATTATTAAAATATATATTATATTAAAAAATATAGTTTATATTTTTAAAAAATATTTTCTTATTTTATTCCCGCTTGGCCGAGCCGGCCCGATGCCCAGGTCTACTTTTCAATGCTCTCGTTTTAATGGTATAAATGCTCTTGTAACTTAAAATGCACTTAACTTTGAACCTTTTACATTTTGTTCCGCATAGAACAAGTTTATGTTAGGCCCTAAACACGAGACTGTGTTTTAGGAGTAAGGCTGGCTGGGCCGGCTCAAGACTATATAAAGTTGGGCTCATGCTGGCTTGAAGTCCTTGTTGGCAGCTCAAATCTAGCCTGCTCAACTATCGAGTTAAGCTCATCAATTTTATACCCATCAGGTACTTGATTCAATGTCCAACTATATTTGAAACATTTAATATTTCATATTTTAGTATCTAGCCAAGAGTTTTTAAAGGTGCAATCGGTGGAGTTTATAAAAATGTCATCAAGTATACATGAAGAGTTTCTAAAAGAGTCAAATGTTTATATTGTTACTATATATACATAGGACTGAATCACGGACCGTCTAATGACATTATTATTATTATTATTATTATTAATCAGGGTGGCCGTTAAATAACCAGCCCAAGCTTAGACCATCACCGACCGGGCACTCTGCTGTCTATTGGGTACCTGACCTGTTGCCCGCCCTTAGGTAGAAGGTAGACAAATACTATCAATAACAAACAAAAAAATCTCCCTTATTGGGAGAAAGGGAAGCTCCAAAGATGATTTATTGTAAACAACAAAAAAGCTATTTGAATGAAATAGTGGAACATGGGTTGTATAAGTAGCGGAGCTGGCGTGCTTCCCACACCAGCCCAAGATAGCTCCGTGTGGAATGGAGCTTCACGCCCCTGTTGATGTCGGGTTGTCCATGCCAGAAATGGATCGAGTCATAGTAGCGATGAGTGATTCAGCTCCACCAAAAAACTTAAAAGAGTCGGCCAAATTCACCGAAACTCAAAAAGGGGAAGGCCAAAGTGGCGAAGCACCGAAACCACGAAACAACAAAGAGCAAGGCCGCAAGGGCCACGGGCCAAGGCCTAAGGGCAGCAGCAGAAAGGGTGACTGCTAGTGCCCCATAGCCAAAAATTTCTGGCTACTTGTATGTTAACTACTTAACGTGGAAATCAAATGGACATCCTGTTTCTCGTCTAATATAAGGTGCTAAATAAAAGAAAAAAAAGCCTAGCATATTTTATTATTTAATCGAAACTTAAGCATGTTTATATATTTTTTTTATTTTAAACAACTTATATTTTCGACCACATTATGTGTTATGGAGCCTTCCTCTAATGACATGCAGCTCGAAGAGGCTTGAGTGTGATAAGGAGGAGGCTTCTTTCATTATTTTTTCAACAACAATTGCAAAAATTTGAAAAACAAGTGAGTGCTAAGAAAAATCTTGCGTTTGGTTATGGTGAGTTTTAAATTAAAGAACTTTCGCACGCCGTTATTATATAACGGAAAATGTAATGGGGGCACCGAAAGACGCGAGGAGCAGGGGCAGCAACAGGTGAGTGGAAGTGGGTCCCACTTGTTTCTGAAGCGAAGGAGATTTCCTCCGTCAACAAAACCCAGGCTCCCTACTTAAGCGACAGAGGGAGGGAGGGTCTCTGTTTGGGATCCGCTCTAGGGTTTGATTGAGAGAGAGGGAGAGATGAAGAGTTGGGTCTTCGACTGAATCGAATAGAGCGAGCGAGAGAGAAACAGAGTTGGGTTTTTGATTGAATCGAATAGCATCATGTCAAGGGTAAGTGTTCCTTTGAACCATTTCTCTCCTTTTCTCTGTTTTTTTGGGTCGAATGGAAACAAGAAGCTCATGGATTGGGGGACTATGGCAGCGTGAATCGGAACGCGAGAGAGAGCGCGACAGGGAGGAGAGAAGAGTGAGGGACAGAGACAGGGACAGGGATAGAGACAGGGATCGGGAGAGGGAGAAAGATAGGGATCGTCATCATAGGGACGGCCACGAAAGTAGAAGCTCAAGAGAGGACAGGGGGCGCGATGGGGAGGACGGTTATGATCGCCACCGCAGTAGCCGCGAGTATGACAGGTAATATCTTTTTTCAAGCTCTCTTTCTCTGTATCTCATTTGTGGTTTATTTGGCACGTGACTTCTGGTTCTTTTCCGCGAAGAGTTTTGCTCATGGAATTTGGGGTTTTGATTCTTTACATTCTTTGGTTCTGTGCCTCCGACGTAGTTTTTTCCTTTGGGCGGTTTATTTATCGCATGCTCATCCCGTGTTAAATTTTCAATCTCTTGTTCTTTACATTGCTGTTTTGCATATGATAACGGTTCCCGTCGATATGGGAAGGGACCATGGAGCCGTTTTATCACTGAAACTTATTCGAATTTGGTAGTAAGCAGAATACTCGAAGACGCCTTGAGTGTCTCAGATTTTATTGGAGAACTGGCCATTCAATATACAGTTTAGTGTTAGAAGGTTATCATATCGGTGGTGTATATTTTTTCAAATTAGACCTCTTTACAACTTTAATCATATTATAATCCACACGTTACTTACAGGCACCGTGACCACGACCGTGATGCAGAAAGGCGGCAGAAACATAGATCACGTTCTCGCTCAAGGGAAAAGTCTAAACACAGATCTAGATCAAAATCCAGATCTAGGTCGCGCTCTCGGTCACGTTCGAAAAGGTTCATGCTGGTGTTATATTCTTCTAATCGCATTTGAAAACACTCATAATATTTTCTTCTATAAGCTCAAGGGCATTACTTCTATTGATACGTAATAGTATTGCATATCAAGTATTGTGCTTGTAAAGCTGAAATTTTATCCTTTGCATTTATTGTGCTGGAATTTTTTGCTCACTACAATCAACATGCTATGCCTGCGCAATCATACTGATCAAGTTTGACGAGTGAAGGATGATTAGTTTGTTTCCATGATACTGTGTGTCATCATTCTAGATGATTGGGATCCATTTATCATTTAACATAGGCAGGAAAATTCGGGCTATAACTTGGAAAGAATGCCCAATTTTGGTCATTGTTCTTTTTGTAAGATGTAAAGTTGTTAGGAACTAAATGTCTTACTCCTTTATTTTAAGGACAGGCTTGAACAGGTGGTGAAATGACTCCTTTCATTTGGGAACTACAACCCAGTGCCTGGCTTGGCAGTGGACCAGTGTCACAAATAGCATTAATTTCTTAAATATCATGTTAGTTAAAAATAAAACCATGAGAAAAATGATCAAATTGCAACGTTTTGAATGAAAAAATGTTGTGTTTTTACTGTGATATTTTTTTTTGCGATTTTTTCATAAAAACATTCTTTATATATTTTGAACTTTTTGAGTTTCTTTAACGTTTTTAATTAATATTTTCAATTTTTAAATGTTTTGTATGAAAGTTAGTAGACAGCTCATACTTCCATAATTTTTCTTTAGTTATTTTTATATATTTTAAATGATTTGGTTTCTTGAGATTTTCTATAGGAAAGTAAACCTTCCTATTAATACCTGTGACCTGAGATGGATATTTCTGCCTATGATATATAAATATGGAAGGATCTTGGTTAAGGTGAGGCAGGTAAACTGTTGAAACGAACAGGAATTTACTTTTTCAATAATATTATACATATGGTTCGTGTTTCTGGATGTGAATATTTATTTTTGGCATTTGACTTTTTAGCTCTCTCACTTGATTGGATGTAAAAAAGTGACTGCAATTATTGTATAACGTGACTTTTTCAATATTATTAAAACTTTGGATTGTGTTTCTGGTGCTGAATGTTTATTTTGGCATTTGAGTAGATGTATCGGTGACTTGAGTGGATGTATAGAAAGTGACAGCAATTATTTTATAAACAGAAATATGGTACAAACATGGCTGAATAATTTAAAATGTATATTAGAATTTTAGAATGAAGCTGTGTAATGTAAAGGGGTAGGTGCATCCAGTAGTCATACCCCTTAAAAAGGCCTGGAGGGGTGGAAAGGGAAAAGGAAAGAAAGAAGGAAGAAAAAATGGGATAAGGTGAGGTTTTTGAAGCTTTCCCACCTCAGTTAACATAATAAAAGATTGAAAAATTAAAAATCACATTTTAGTCTTGAGAGGTTAAATAGGTAACTTTATTTATTGGGCGTCCTAAATTTGCCCGTATAGGCACCTAGGTCCACCTTTTTGAGTACACGAAAAACAATTTTTAATGGTGGTAATATCCATTAATGACTATTTGTGTATGTTCAATGTCTGAAAGCAGGTCTGACCATTTCTCATCTTAGCAACAAATACCTGCTTGTCAAACACTCAACAATGTATGATCTTTTCTTACTGCACCACCACAAAACAAGAAGTGTCCAATGTTGTCTAATTTTTCTTTTTTGGGGAGCTTAATGAGAGTTGGGCCTATGCTTTACTTTGAGGATCCGCCATCTGTTAGGGATGCAATGGGTTTTGTGAAATTGTGTATAATTGGAACAAAATTTAAGTAGTTTTTAGCATGTGCAGGAAGGGTTTAATATGAGGTTATTGGGCTGTTTTGTATGTTTTGCATTTTTCAGCCACAAATTATTGACAAGATTATAAAAAATCATGCGAAAGTTGACCAACTACTTAATCAATTGTTTTTTCTTGCTATTCAAACTATTGTGATGCATATAATGTAGTGTATCCTATGGTAAGTTACATTGTGTAACAAAATGATGATACACCCCTGAAACTAATTTTAGGTCTGTAACCGGTGGAACGCTCCGTGACATTATGTTACAACATGGGTTTAACTTATATTACATCAAAACATGAAAAGTGACAAAATAAGTTTTCTCTTTCACACCCTAATATACATCTCTCCCATTTACTTTCAAAATAAAGCTGTAGCGCATGATATTATGTGTTTGTTCCGTTCTGCATGAAGTAGAATGCATTTTGTCTTATGCTGGCAGTATTTCTTCTCTGCTAACATGGCACTATTACCATGGTGTAATGAACTCTTTAGTTCCTGGCATCTTTTTCAGTGAGTATGCAAGTGATGATCTAGATGCTGCAAAATCTCCTTGCTGATACAGTAGTCTAGTAGAGAAGTTTTCCATTGTGCTTTTGTTATCTTAGCAATTTGTTGGGGGATGTGGAAGATCTATAACATATGGATCATTTCATGAAATAATTGATGAGGGGTATTTCTCACACATACTATGATAAAGATTCTCAAACACCTGTTCATAAGTGTTGAAAATATCTCAAATCAACAGGAAACTGATAAACTAATATTTTATTTATTATAGTCAGACATCCTGGATATCCTTTTTTTGTCTCTTCCTTCGAGAACCTTGTCGTTCCTTTTTCCCTAGCATGTGCTGGTGGTTACCTTTGAGACTTTAATATTTCTGAATTTTTTCAATTTGGCAATTTCACTAACTACCCTCTACTGTCCAGCAAACGGGCAAGTGGTTTTGATGTATCACCTCCCGGGGCTGCTGTATTGCCTGCTGCAGCAATACTAGGTATGTGTGTGACCTCTAGGCTTTTTTTCATGTGCTGTAACTTTAATTCCAGATAGTTGGCTTCATGTGCATGAGTATTACTTATATGTTAGAGGTAATGCTTTTTCTTTATTTATACTTTTAATGCAATCCATCCGCTCATGAATTCACAAATCTAGTTTATGTTCTTATTTTTGTAAGGATTAGTCTATTTAATTAGTGGTTTCTTACTGAAACTGAGGACAATTGTTTGGTTGTTGGCTGTTTTGTGTGTGGTTCTTTCTTTGTCTTTGTTTTTGTATTTTGGGTAAGAAGGCAATGTTGGGCGACATATTCCACTATGCTGCCCATGGGCGTGACCACTGTAGATTTTTTGTTCAACGAGGAATCAATGCGATGGATCTTGTTCGCCTTCAACTGGCAACAGTAGCCCTTTGGTAGTTTTACAAATATTTTCCTCTGTACCTGCTTTGATGATTTATTTTTTGATTATGAATGAATCATGGTTCTGGCTGCATGTGGTCACATATTATTGTCATGGATTTTCAGGTTACTCTTTTATTTTGATAAATCTTATCGTATTATGACACAGGCCAAATGCCAGGTGTTCCTCAGCCAATGGCTGGCATGTTTCCAAATTTGTTTCCTTTCGGGTCCACACAGGTAAGCTTCGCTGCAGTTATTTAAGTGGTTAGCAGATGCCCTTGTTGTTCTCTAATTTGGTTTAACTGTGGTATGCATATATGTGCATTTTTTTTTTTAGTTTGGAGGTCTTCCACTTGTATCAGCACAACCTATGACCCAGCAGGTATGCAGTCTGGTGAAATTCCCTAACCATGTTAAGCATTGAAAGGGTAATTATGGACCATTTGTTTCTTCTTTCTGTAACAGGCTACAAGACATGCACGCAAGGTATATGTTGGAGGCCTACCAGCTATGGCAAATGAGCAGGTAATTGTTTAAACTTCAAGAGTTTTATTTTGTGGGAGTTTTTTTTATGATACAAATATCTCATAGTGAATTTGTATCAATTCGTATCGAAGGAAAATTTCTCAACAATACATTGTCAATCAAGTTAAAACCAGAAGCCATGTAGCCATACATTATGCAGATTTTGTACCTTGCTTGAAGGTCTGACTTGGTCCAAGTTGATTAATTATAGATAATTAGATACTTGTATTTTACATACTTATGTGAAAATAAATACCAAAACATATACATCTAGACAGGAGAATGCATGCATATATTTATAGGTAAAAGATTAATTGGCTAACGATCAGACTAGTCTGACCAACTAGTTGTTAGTTTGAATTTTAAAACACATCTCTGTCGAGAACTGACTCAACCAACTAGTGGGACTAGTTACGGCTAGTTGGAATTTTGTCAACTAAGACTGGCTGTATACACATCTGTATCTAATGATTTTCTATGCATTTTTTGAGATTGACAATGTCATCACCATGACTTCTTGAAGGCATGTGATCACGAAACAGTCTTCTCAAAAGTTGGAAGCATTTAGTTGGTTGTCTTGTAATTTGCATGAGTAACACTAGGAAAGCAGAAGAAAATGGAAAAGTGCCTGAGATTGAAAAAGGGAATAGGGGGAAAAGATGCAACTAACTTGTTTCATCACATAGAAGATTATATGAGGGTGCCGTTAGATGCTTTCAAGCCAGGTCTATAGCATGGCAACATTGGTACATCACCACAAACGTACATCAACCTGACTTGTGTTGAGACACTTACCTTAAGACCAAAAAAATCAAACACCATTTAGGAGTTACCAAAAGCAGTTGCTCAACTATGCAGAGTAGGTATGGGGAACAAGCTTGCCCCTTTGAATAATGTTGTCTTCCTCAACGCAGCTACTATGTGGTATGCATTGATTGCTTTTGTTATTTTATGTGGAGCACATCATTTGACATCTTCACCAAGTAGTCCTGGAGTCACCTAGGTAGTTGACCTTGTATGGATTCTATGGAAGGATCCACTTCACACTCTGGTCAGTGATGTTTTGCCAATGGGGCTCTCTACAAAACGACTTTGTGTTGTGTCACACTATGCTTGGGATGTTCTTCATTTGCATGTAGACATGAAACCAATGTTGTAAAAAGCATATCATAATGCGTATCGGCTGGGCTGATCTATTCGTGTATTGTAAGTGAGTCGTAAGTCACACTAACACTGCTATTTACCGCACCCGAGTCGACCCAACTTGGGTGCGGCCCGGTTTTGCACCCAATGAAGGTCAACAAGAGTCGGGTGCGGTCAGCCGCACCTGACCAGTTTCACCCATTTTGGAAGTGGACCCAACTCGCTCAAACATGAGTCGGGTGCGGTCAAACCGTGTCAAGCTTATTTTAGTCAATTTTTGATATTTTTTTATTTTTTATAATTTTAAGCAAAAGAAAGGGACTAGGGCGCGATGTCCCATCTTTCTCTCCTCCCTGTGTGTCCCTCTTTCTCTCCTTCCCAGTGCGTCCCTCTGTTCGGGTAGAGTTTGAAGATTTCTGGTGACTGAAATCTTCGAGTAGGTCGAACGACTGCCGGCGGTGATGTGCGACGGGTCTCTGAATAGAACGGTGGTTTTTCAGCCTTATTTCCGATGGTCTCAGCCGTATTTCTGGTGGTTACACAGCCTTATTTCCAGTGGTTTATCTGTTTGTTGTTTGATTTCTGCTGTCTGCATTTCTTAGCCTTATTTCATTTTGCTGTTTTTCCATGTTCTGTCTCTGCTGTATCACCGATTCAACTAATGACTCACGGCCACAAGTGCTTCTATTTTGTTGTTTTATGCTTAAATCATTTCCTGTTATTAAGTTATTAACTTATATGTACTGTTTTTGCTGTTTCTCCCAGTTTATATTTGCTGTTTGTCCGTGTCTTGTTTTTACTTGTTTAGCATGACTTCTAGATTCATTTTATTAACTTATATATATTTTTTTGCTGTTTTCCCGTTTCTATTTTGTTGTTTTTCTGTGTCATGTTTTTGCTTGTTTAGCATGACTTTCAATTTCAACTTTCATGTTATTAAATTATATATTTATATATTTGCTTTTATAATAATTAATAATAATAATAATAAATACCATCGCCGCACCTAAATTTTTTGGGATGTGCTGCTCCGGCACCGGCACCCCGCACCTATGTGACATTCGTAACAAATCGTAATGTATCGTAAAATTATTTTTAATTTATAACAAAATAAAACATAGAAAAAAATAGGAAAAATTGTGTTCTATATAACTCATCACACACATAATGACCATCATTTATAAGCTATAGTATGTTAAGGACACATTAATAGAATAAAATAAGTATTTTCATAAAACAAATAAAAACCTATGTTAAACTTGAGAAAACAATAGAAATACATGGTAAAACTTGAAAGTGAGATATTGTATCACTTTTGTAGAAGAAGAAATGCAAAACCCTCTTTTTCTAAATATGAATGGGTTTTTCATGAGCAATTCTTCCTTCAAACCAGTGATTTTCCATCAAATTGATAATTTATTAGTGATTTTTCTGGAACTGGCGAAATCTCTCCCTCCCAAAGCTTTTTACAAGTGTTACAAATGGATGGGGAGATGCAATTTCAAAAATGAAATTGGTGAAATATGGCATCGGGCCCCTTTTTCAAAAATTCCACCATATTGTACAATATGGGTAGATTGGCCGTATTGTAATATACAACAGCCTTGTGATACAGCAAATA
Organism: Nymphaea thermarum; assembly: GCA_011799765.1. Lineage (NCBI taxonomy): Eukaryota > Viridiplantae > Streptophyta > Magnoliopsida > Nymphaeales > Nymphaeaceae > Nymphaea > Nymphaea thermarum. The sequence goes on from JAANDH010000112.1 coordinate 376,661, forward strand.
CACTTGTGATATACAAAAAAACATGTATATAAGGCGTGCCTTATGAATCTTGGTGACCTATACGACATGTATCATATGATACATGTTATGTCTCTGTACCGTACATGGAACACTAGATGCACGTTGATGAAGGCTGACTGAAGGCTTATATAATCCAAGTTGCGTACTTTGTTGATTGCAAAGAAGGTTCCTTGTACTGTCTAATCAATCTGTAGTGTTTGCACAAAACATGCTCATTCGGTTATGGTACAACTTCACCAGCACCTAATCTCCTTGTTGAAACTAGCCAGAAGATTGTGCTTTGTTTGCCCATTTCTTCTTCTTGGTTGTCTTGTGCAAGAATGTTTTCAGCAGCTCCATCTGCTTATCTAAGTCTTAGATAAGTTGGTGTGCGACAGATGGTCTTTTTTGCACAGCTAAGGTGTGTAGGGTTAGAGGCTGCTGCCTTGTGTTTACCTTGAACGAACTATATCTTGAGGATACCCTCTTTTGAAGATTGTAGCAGAAATGAGCCATATCCAAGAGCTTCACCTAACATTTTCAATTGGTGCTTAAGAAATGCATGAGGTTACTATTCTAGCAAGTTGTTGGTGCATTGTCTATTTGCAGGTGGGAAACTCATTGAAAAGAGCAAATCAGGGCAAGTAGTCAAAGCACTTCAGCATGTAACTTGCCCATGAAGCGGGCAGCATGGTCACTCGTGATGCTTCTTGGTATTCCTTAGTGCTTCATGATACGCTTGAAACAACTCAGCTATCTTTCATGAAAGGAAGTTTTAGAAGTTGGGATGAAGGTGGGCTACTTAGAAAAGTGATTCATCACTACCAAAGATTGAACCAAATCCATTTACCTTTGTTAAGCTGATGATGAAGTCCATGGTGATGCTGTTTTAAATGTTTGAGAATGCTTAGAGACTCAAGAGACCAACAAATTTTTGGTTGGCCCTGTTTCTTGCTAACAAATTAGACATGTCTTCACATTTTCTTCTATGTCAAGCCTCATTTTGACCAGCCACACTCAGGAGTGCTAGGTTGGCCCTTGGCCTGATTCGAGCGAGCCCATGATATGTCATAAGACTTTTTAAGTGGTTTTAGGCAAAGGTCACCCCCTCTTTCCATGAAGATGTGTCCCTCTTAAGTCATGGAAGGCCATCTCTCGGCCAGAAATGCTGAGTTTTCACTACTGCAGCTAGTAAAATGAGCTGTTATGCTGTAGAGTCCTGCTTTAATGCACATAGTCCTTATTTACTTAGTGTCAGCCAACACTTTGAAATGCTCCTTAGTCCTTATGTTTACTCTATGTGTGAATGCGTAGTGTTTTCTGTGGAGATCATTCTCTATGGGCTCAGTTTCAAGCATTTCAAGTGTTTTGGGTGGGTTCGGCTTAGTTTTTTATTTTTCCCCATTCTGGTGTCATGGTTAACTACAATGTGGTTCTGGTGCTTCTTCTGTTGGTTGTTTCATTTTTCTATCTTCTTGGTACATCTTGGCACCATGTTAATTGTGTAGATAGGAATATGGTGTCTGACGGTCCTGATGTGTTTAATTTCTGGCAGTAGTAAACCAGGAGATGTTCTTGTGAATGTAGATAATGACACTGTGAATTGGCAACCTCTCAATTTCTATGTTTTCAATTGTCAATTTTGAGAATCTTACACGATCATCAAAGATATATACATTTATATATAAATAATCTAACCTTCAGTCTCGCCTTCTTAACAGACAATTGCAACATTTTTTAGCCATGTAATGGCTCTTATTGGGGGAAATACTGCAGGTCCAGGTCAGTAGTTTGGTCTTTCTGATTTTCTTTTTACTTTCTATAGCTTTTCGGAGCAACTTGTATGTTGTTTAATCTAGTTGTGAGTGGTTATCTGCTAGTTTACTGTGTATAGGTGATGCTGTGGTCAATGTGTACATAAATCATGAAAAGAAGTTTGCATTTGTGGAGATGAGAACTGTGGAGGAAGCAAGTAATGCAATGGCATTGGATGGCATAATGTTCGAAGTATGTAATCTGACCTTGACTTTGGTTATAAGGTTTTCTTGCTTTTCTCCTTTGCATTTATCATATGTTTATTGTCAATTTACTGCTTTTGATCCTTTATTCCCTTAAACACTATTGGTGGGTGTGTGTGTGTGTGTGTGTGTGTGTGTGTATATATATATATCTGTGTGTGTATCAGCACCATCGTGAGTCATTTGCTATTACTACAATCAAAAGAGCTTATAAAATTCCATATGTAAAATCACTTCCCAAAGGGGTGGATGACTATTAGCCTAGAAATGATTGATTTTACCCAAAAATGTTATAATTTTGGAGTTTTGACATATTCCTAATTTTTTTTCAGAGATTTAACATAAATTGGTAATAAATTATTAAATGAATAACTAGAAAAAGCAAATTAATAAAATAGAACTTCAAACTTCATTTTGAATGAAAAAGTTAGCTTCTATATTTGAAATCCAAGAAAGGGCTTCTTGCTTCTAACACAAAGTAGGGTCTAAATCACAGAGCAGATAGAGAAAGAGAGGGTTGTGCTTGTTTCTAACTTCTTTTAAACCATTGGACCCATTACCTTCTCCTTTTAGATGCAGTCTGAGTAAGAACAATTCTCTTTCTCTCTCTCGCTAGGCACAAGTATGGTTCTAGGTTTTAGTGAGATTTTCATCAGGTATTAATGTGAAAGTTCATTTCTCTCGGGAAAATCTCAGAAATTCAATTAAAAATGTGCCAAAATAATAAGATTATGAAACTGTGATTTTTTTTTTACTAAGTTACAGAATCATAGATGAAAATTAGTAATAGTTATTAAAATGTCAAAAGAAATAAATAAGCTCTGAAATATGTCAAAATGATTTTGTAAATTTCTTTATAAAATATATTAAAAGTGTTTTAAATTATTGAAATATTTTCATGAGAAGTTGAAATGGACAGTATTTTCAAAATATTGAGGTGAGGTCTGTCTTTCTGTGTTTTTTTTGGCAATATTATCATGATATTTCAAATATTTCTGATTCTCTGACTATATTGAAATATATACTCAATTGTATATTTTATGGCAGTTCTATCAGACTGGTGAATTAGTTGGCCTATAGTTATAATCCATTTGATCCAATTAGAACAACTAGTCCCAACTAGTTTTTCTAGGGTCTTGAATGACCTCAGTCTGATTTGTGATTTTGACAACATAGGTTGCTAGTTTAGTTATTGCTTGTTAGAGGCTTGTGTACGTGGAGGAAAAGCGAGGAGGAAGAACAACACTTTTCTATTTTAGGGTTTATAAGGACATTAAAATTTAGTATAAAAAGGTTGGCTAGCTAAGTCGCATGGGTACTTCAGTATGATCCACGTACCCGTGTCGCCGTACCCAAAATGGGTACTTTGACACTTGGGTACCTATAGATCCAAACTGCTTAATTTTACTTTTGATTTAATTTTTTCCACCTTACTTTTTATTCTATTCTGTGGATATGAAAATTCGATTGATGTTCATATTTGACCAGGGGGCTGCTCGGTTGTCCATATGTTTAAAGTTTTGCATATGTTTCTTAAACACACTGCTGCAACAGCCGTTGATATATATTTTCTATGTTATTTATTTGCTTATGTTGATGTATATTTTTTATTTTGATACATATTTTCTAAGTATTTCTTATTGTTTTTATATATATATGGCCGTACCCTCGCACCCAAGTTTTTTGAAAATGTTCGGTACCCGTAACCGCACCGGTACCCACACCATTACCCGTACCTGTACCTATGTGACATAGTTGGCTAGTTATTTTACTTAACATTCTTATCCAGCCACTTTTGTATGCAAATCATATCTGCAGCAGAAGTTTGCTGTACCAACACAGGTACATGTCTCAAAAGCATGTTATCATGTGACAGCTTTTTAGGAGTATTGATGCCGTGGATGCTAGTGTATGTGTAGCATAGTTATGTTTTATGATTGTTATTTCGTATACATCCAAGTTTGTTTTGAATTATCATTCATTTCTTCTTTTTCTGTTATGCACAGACATGGTAGTTTTGTCTTTTTTCACCAGATTGTGGATTGGATTACCTGGGTCATGACATCATAATACAGTATTACATTCATATATAGGCATGTGATTTGCAACCAGTAGTACTTGAAAAGGAAGCTTATTTATTGGCTCCTCTACTATTGCTCCTCTACTATTGTGGCAGGGCGTTTCATTAAGAGTACGGAGGCCAACAGATTACAAGCCCTCAATTGATGGAGCACTTGGCCCCAGCCAACCAAGTCCTCATCTCAATTTAGCTGCTGTTGGCCTTACTCCAGGGTAAGTTGATGGTCAATTTGCTGTTATACATGGAGCAATTTAAGTGCAACATTGCTTAATGTTTTTGCATAGCAGTGCAATTGGTGGTGCAGAAGGGCCTGATCGAATATTTGTTGGCGGATTGCCATACTACTTAACAGAAGCCCAAATAAGAGAGCTGCTAGAGTCTTTTGGGTAAGAGCTTGGTCTAGTGGGACATTGGCTTATATTTTTCTTATGATAAATGTATGCTATTTTTTTTGTTTATAATTTTAAATGTACCAATTTCTTTTTGCCTCATGCAGACCCTTGCGTGGTTTTGTCCTTGTTAAAGATAGAGATACAGGAAATTCAAAAGGTTATGCTTTCTGTGTATATCAGGTGTGTTGTGCTAAATTTGTATGGATTTTTCAATATATTGCATGCATACTTGGCTATTCCTTTTCCAATCAATTGAACTTTGTTGTTTTCAGGATCCTTCAGTTACAGATATAGCTTGCGCTGCTCTCAATGGCCTAAAAATGGGAGAAAAGACACTTACTGTTCGACGTGCTACTGCGGGGTATCATCATTTCTCACATGGATGGCATGCGTTGACAAACACACACACACACACAAAACACACATGTGAATGCATACTCACACTTTATCGGGAAAACTTTTAGATTTTTGTCTAGGTATTGATGGTTTCAGGGTTAGCAGAAAAACTAGCCTGGTTAGGGGTCATGAAAACACTTTTCAAAAAACTATAGAAGGTCTGCTTAGGAAAGCATCACATCCCATGATTAGGAGCTGTTATCCTGATCACACTTTCCTAATTTCTGAAAATCAGAGTACCTGATAAGTGTGCTTCCAAATGCTGCCATTGCTTTAGGATATATCCTGTCATTTGCTTCTTTGTTCGCTATTCATTTCTTGCTTCACAAGGACAATTAGGTGTTGCACCTGCTTTTTTTTGGTTTGTTCTTATTGATGTTATGCCCCTTGCAGGTAGCAATAATTGGGTATCATTCTATTACTGGTATCTGCATGAATTGACATGTTTGTTGACATTCTTTATGACTCATTATGTGCTTTCTGTTGAACTTTTCCACTTTTTAACAGTCACATAATACTTGTCATTTGGCTGTATTCTTCTGATCTGGGTTCCTTTTTTTCTTTTGACATTTTTTATGACTCATTTTGTTCCTTGTCACCATGTAGTTAGAGTTGGACTTGCATTGTGGTTGTCATGGGGTATTATATGTTAGTCCTCTGTTGACAATTTGATGTCCTAAAATAAGACGCAAAGTGTTAATTTTTAACACCATGTACCTGTCATTTGAATGTGTGCTTCTGGTCTGGATTCCTACTTTTTTGTTGACATTGTTATGGTTCACTGTGTTCCTTGTGTCACCACGTAGTTAGAGTTTTCCTTTTTCTTTTTTCTTTTTTGCCATCAGACTCTGCCTGATGTGTGTCCTTCTGAATACTCCCATGTTTTAGAAAGTGATGTTTCCAGCTGCTCTATTTCCTTATTGCTTCAATTGGGCTTGAGAAGTGTTGCCCAGTTCTTGCCTTGGTCATTGTTCCTCATTTTAGGTTTCTCTTTGACAAACTTGGTATGTATATGTGGCTTATGTTAGGTAAACCCTAGTTATCAACTTGTGACTATGTAGCATAGTTTGGAGCATGTTCCGTTCCTTAGTTATCACATAGTAGGGGTTGGACTTGATAGGAAGAATATCATGGTAGTGGTTCCCTATGTCCATGCTTTACTGCGTATTTTATCTTCTAGAAAAAAACTGTATCTGGTATTTTTGATTGCATGGGTGCAATAAATACTAAAATGGAAAAATGGCTCCAAGTTATTATACATATCACTGTTGATGCCAGACTACCAGATTCATGTGCCGAGCTAGATGTAATTTGTGTGCTTATATTACAGAAAGTTTGTTAATCTCTAATATGGCATGGTTCCAACTTCCAAGTACAGATTCTCAAAGCCAGATATATATAATGCAAACATGTGCACGAGCATGCATAGGCAGACATTCTGCGACATAAGATTAGTTTCATCATCGGATGTGGGTATTTAAGCTGAATTTCTCTTATTGTAAAATATACAGCAATGGCCAAACGAAGCCAGACCAGGATATCATTTTGCAGCAGGCTCAACAGCATATAGCGTATCAGGTGCGTGAGCCTCTACAGAAACTTCTGTGAATGAATGTCCATTTCATTCAGTGGCAGTAATAGTCTAGGATAATTGGGTGCAGAAGCTAGTCCTGCAAGCAAGTGGTGCAGCTTTGCCTGGAGTTGGTTCAGTTGCTGGGTTGGGAACGGAGATGTCATCAAAAGTTGTTTGCTTGACCCAGGTAATCTTTTTTGTGATTTTCCATGTAAGAAAAAAGAAGCTTTTCTAGTTGCTTTTTTGCATGGTGGTTCATATTTTACATGAGATAAAAAAGGAAAAAAATTAGGGTTTTTTTTTCATGAAAAATTTAATCAGGCATTCAGGTGAAGGATTATTAAGCATCGGACTTGACTTTGGAGAACAATTGGCGGAATGCCTGATTAATTGGTAGAGAAGTAATGGAACTTTATTGATAACAACTTGTCCAATAATGTAAATGGGAAATCGGAATTGAAAGCACAAACCTCCCAACTGATTTCCTAGGCACCCGAATTATATAAGCCTGTGAGTGGTTATTGATGAATCTGTCCAGGTTGAGTGGAACTGGTAGAGGTCTGTAAAAGAAAAAGAGAGGGAGATTGAGAGAACCTAACCAAACACTTTAGTTAACCTAACTCCTTGATTTTTAAGAACAATGGTCCAAGTATAGTATATGAGCCAATTATATGAGTTGATTTCCTGCAACGGGGTTTTGGCTCATTAGTTGGTTGAGTTGAATAATTGATTTATTGGCAAAAACTCAACTAGTTTAAAATCAATCGGCCTTGAGCTGCGCTTATATAAGTTGAGCTCAAGTTACTCAACTCATTGTGAAGGCTTAGAATGGTAATTGGTAAATAATATAAGGTGAGAAGTAAAATAAGTGATGGCGTGTCCTCAAACAGGTAAAAGAAGGCTATCTCAGCTAGTCTTTTTATGACGTAATTTGGTTGCAATTTATTTCTCTGTCTGTAGGAAGTTAATTTCATCTTTGCAGGTTGATTAGTATAAAGTATAAACTCTAAAGTGAGAAAGTGAACATTTTCATCAAAAGCACATGTTATTGAGAAAGTAAGAAGATGAAAATAAAAAATGGAAAATAGCATGATCAAGATATATATTTTTTTAATTCTATGATATCAAAACGTGACAGGATATTGCACATATTATATGACTTGATCATGGATTTGATGAAGTTTTCACTAATATGCTTTATCTTGGATGGATAAAGTAACAAGTTGCAGAGTTTTATGTTGGTTGCCTTTATTAATCTGGATTTCCCCAGGTAAATATGGGATCAATACCTTTTGATCAAACTGGCAACCGAAAAGCAGTAGGAAGCCATAACGTGCATGAAAAACCAAATGTATTCCAGTATAGCCTGATAGAGACTGATATGGGTTGACGTGTATCTGCTGATCAAAAGTATCATTTAGCAACAGAATTAGACACCTGTACTAATACTGAGAACATTGAGCAAATCTGTTATTGGAATAACATTGTCTGGAAATGAAAAAGTTGTTACTAGGAAGGCATAAAAACCTTATCATCTGTTCAGCTGTGCTATGTCCTTCGAAACAATTAGCGCAACCTGCAGAAAGAAATTCAAGTCTATAAATAACAAGCAAAATGCTGTCAAAACAAAAACAGCCCCGAGATTGAAAAAATCAAAATGTTTATACCTGAGCAAGTTCTTTTCTTGCAAAAGTACAATAGAAGTTCATCACATGATAAATCCAGGAATTTCTTTATGTAAATGTTTTAACTGTTTGCGACAAGTATATACATGAGAGGAGAATAGAGAGGTTTACTTTTTCAAAACCATGGACCCTTTTTACCTTTCTAACTTATATGAATCTCAGGCTAGATTGGTTCTCACCGAGTGTACTGGCTTTTCTGACTCGAGATCATCTGAGTTGAGTCGAATGAGTCATTAATTGACTCACCAAGTTTTCCAACCATTTGACAAGTTCATGAAGGAAAACATGATTTAGGCATGCCTTGTACCGAAATGTTGGTTTTGACTGCCTATGACGTTTTTAGGTAAGTATATTTCATAGTCACAAATAACGTCTCAGAGTTTTAAACGGTGAGGTTTTTCTTAGGTATAATACTACAAGCTTGAAAAAAAAGGGAAAATTACGTTAAATTTTTAAAAATTTTGAAAAACTAAAAAATGAGGGGAAAACAAAATAAGTGAGAAACTAATAACACAAACATTAAAAGATAAAGTAGATTTGCAACAAATAAAAAATAGAAAATGAAAAAAAAACTGAAAAAACACAATTTTTTTCCCCAAAAAACACGTTTTTTTTTTAGTTTAAAACGACCAGTTAATTTATCGCATTTTTTTTGAAAAAAACTTGTTTTCTGCGACTATGGCACATTCTAGTTTTTTTTTTTCTTTTTTGGGGTATTGATACATTGTAGGTGCTATGTGAATCATTGATGTCTTATGGCAGCCGTTAGTGTTCGTCTATCCTCTTTATAGCTAACACCTTTCCAGCATAATATGCCTTTTTATGTGTGTGTGTTTTGTGTGTTGCCTCTGTGTTTGTGAGATAGATACAGAGCGGTGGCGATACTGATTATATTATGCGACAGATACACACACTTGTATATGCACATTAGGGAGCTCATGTAAAAAAGGACTGAGATAAATTTCTATATTCATCTTAATTCTTAAAATATTCATGTTTCTGAGATCCAGTACTGCTTAGGACAAAGTTCCACTGTACTATTATCTAATTAAGCATCAGTTGAATGGACCATAAATACGAAAAATTAAGTTTTTTCTTGTGATGGTTCTGCGTAGGCTTTGACCAAGGTATGTCTCTGAGCTACTTTGTCATAGACCCTGAAAGGGATTATTTTTTATTTTTTTAATACATCATAAGGTTGTAACTGCGGATGAGCTGAGGGATGATGGTGAGTATGAAGAAATATTGGAGGACATGAGAGAAGAAGGTGCAAAATTTGGTAAGTTCCTTGTCAATAGGCAATTTAATTATGGTATTCATTTGAGAAAGTAATATTTGACTCGTACATGTTTACAGGGGAGTTGGTGAACGTTGTTATTCCACGGCCTGGTCCATCTGGTGGTACAGGTGTTGGGAAGGTAATGTTGTCCTCTAGCGTCACCTGTTTTTATTGAAAATTCTTTCTGGTAGCTTCTTGCAAGTTATTTGTGTGAGCAGCACACATCCGCAGAATCAGTTCATGGGATGTCTCACGAATGAATACATGAAAACAGGAACCATATGGCTTTTTCGTTGCTAAATTGTTCCTGAGTTCATGCATGAACAATGCAATTCATGGTGTTCATGGTGTGTGTCATGCATGAATATGTTAAATAGAAACCATGAAAAATCGTGGCAGGATGTAGCAATTTGCTCAATGGTACTGGGTAAATGCATTTTGCGCAGTGCATACTTTTGTATGTTAGGCTGTGTATGATACCAGACAGCTTGGAGTTTATATGTTCTCCTACTGGTTCTAACTTTGAAACGTTTGGCGTTCAGGTATTCTTGGAGTATCCGGATACTTCTAGTTCTGCAAGGGCAAAAGCTGCCCTTAACGGTAGAAGATTTGCAAACAATCTTGTAGTTGCCGTCTACTTCCCTGAAGACAAGTTTTCAAGTGGAGATTATGATTTTGATGTAGGCCAGCAAACTGCTGCTTAATTAGCAGTTAAAATAATTGAGCTTCATATCTATCACCTCTCGTAGCTTTGCAAGAGTCCAGTGCTTCTGTTTTGGCATGTGAAGCCACATCTAATTGAAAGCTGTTGATACTGGTCCATACTCACTGCTTATATACCTTTTTGTCTAATGTAAGGTAAAGGTCTCTTCTTTCTTGTCATCACCTCTGAGTGGAGCCACCCATGAACTGTATTCTTTTGATCCATATCATCGATATCATCTCTTGCCATAAAGCAATCTTATGCAGACTCTGAGCTCACGAAGAATATAGCATTAACCCGTGCCTCAAGCCAGTGTCACTTTTTTCCTTCTATACGAGCCCGGTTGTTTAGTGTATCATGAAGTCTAAATTCCCAAAAGGGCCGGGGAGCTTAGGTTCGCCGTGGTGGTGCAAGGTGAGACGTCCGTGGGAGTTGGTGGTGAATGCTTAATTTGTTTTCTCTCTCTTGTATCGATAAGTTATTGCATATATTTCAGTGCTGTTGTAAGAAAAATAATAGTAGTGTGTACTTTTTATTCGAAGATAGTAAGTGGAGTTGCATAATCCTGTTGGTGGCAGCTGAATCATCCATTTTTCCTCTGTCAAAAGAAAATAAAAAAGAAGACATCTATACTTTTGAGGGTTTTTCTGTAAGTGAATATGAGATATCCTAACGTTTTACTGAACGAAAAACCTCAGTGTATCAGGCGTGCCTTGGACATCTAATGGGGTTTTCCTTGCCTTCATACATTTTAAGCATCACCATAGTAGCCCTTTTCTGTTTGCCTTCAATTTTTCTTGTTTTCTATCATTTCATTCTTCAATATTTCAGTCAGCGGTATGATCCAACCATCCTATGTGCTGTTGCCTTCTCCATGGGCTGTCAGCCATCACATAGTGGCAACTGAAACTACCTTTTTAACTCTTACCCAAACTCAACTCAGCCCCAGTGGTAATAATAGCAATGGCAAATGTCACTGTACAGATCTATATAGCGACTATTTTGGAACTGTCCTTACCTAAGCAATACAGTGACAATTGGAGTTGCCATTGTAAGATATTATTGGATGCAACTCGAAAATCTATAATGTGGCATTTGTGCTTCAATGTTTTGAAGCCTCTATTTGGAAATCAAAGTTTCCAAAAAATTATCTTGTTGAAAAGCATTACAGTATTTTATACTTTTTTTTTTCCAAAAAAACATATTCAACAACCACTTATATGTGAATACCCTCGATCAATTTACAATTCGATATCAAAGGAATGCCTTTACAAGATTCCTTTGTAACTTCTTGTTACAATGTTAGTCAATATTGCTCAGTGCATTGATAGGATGAAATGTGATAAGCTGATGTGACACATAGAGAAGCGATGTGTAATGATATGCAAGTCTCAGGACAAATTGAGTTTAGAACTATCTTTTGAGTCCTTAATTTATAGAATGTCCTGCTGTATTTGATTATGTCTGTATGCATTGTTATAGTATGTGATGGGATCTATTAAAAAGTCAAGGTCAAAGATTCATAATCCCAGACCAACATTCTCCATCTCGTGTTCTGTACAAGCTAGGGGCTCACTGATTCTTTTGATGCTTAATTTGGTGCCGCATTTTACCCCATAAACTTCAAGAACATAGCACTCATAGGAATCGAACTAGTAATCTCGCACAACTAACTAGCCTCTTCAACTTTTAAAAAAAGTTAAATGTACACTGCAAGTGCATTTATACCCTAGGAAGGTGAAACCCTAAAATTTCATATGGCTCCATAAAGATGTCAGGTTTCAGGCAGGCAGTGAAGAAGATTTTCCATTGAATGCTCCTCACAACCACCGTCTCCCTACCTGGTCTCCACTTTTGGTAACTGGAAAGTTGAGTTTAATTAATGCTGTCAGAATCCGTCGCTTTAAGTTTATTCCATTCAGAAAGTGCCAATTTTTTATATTCTAAGAAATTTATCATTTTAAATATTTGTCCATTTACGTTTTCAGAAAGTCATTTTTAAAATATTCCCCTTTTTAGAAGACTGAACTTAAAAAGCCAAAGTGTTCCCCCAAGATTTTTCAGATCCGACCTAAATTCTTAAAGGCCAAAACACCGACTGCCCAACTCTCCTTTTACTTGAAACAGATTGAATATTGTTCTGCAACCTAATTTCTTCCAAGAAATGGAAAAAAGTGTAGTTAAGTGCATGCGCTCATGAACAAGAATTGTCACTGTAAGACCAAATTCATTTTTATTTTCTTGCCTGACTGTGGATGTCACAAATCCTACAGCTATGACATCAAGAATCAAGAAAGAGTGCTAAGTTCAAACATACGTGTATATGGCAGAATATAATTCATTTTGCAACCACAAATTAAAAAAACAGGTTTCTTCTTTGATGAAATGTTAGCAGAGTTGTTCAATGTTGCTTTGATTTTGAGCTCGAGTAATGGAGTTTATGCTTTACAAAATTATTTTTTTGTAGTTTTTTCTATGAAAGATGTAGCGGTTTTGTTTTATATGGTGCAGCTTGAATTGTCCTTCTTTGAGTATACGTGTGAAGAAAAACAGAGCTGCCCATGTTCATATTTGGGTCATTTTGGTGAAAATTAGCCAGCCAGGCATGATTTTGATACTTTCTTTGTGCTTAGTGAATGTGACATATAGATTATAATGTTTAGATAGTCCAAAAGCGTGGCATATAGATGCCGTTTCCGATTCAAGCCAGGCTCATACTTAGTCTATAGATATGTTCATAATCATTAGACCTTAATTAGTTGTGCTGAATTGACATCACACATGGAAATTACAATGATAATTAGGTTGTACTTATTATATATATATGTGGAAATTAGTCTCCTGTTAAGTGTAATTTTTTCTTTTTAAAAATTTCTATTATTTTTGTGAATTTGGTTTCCCCACTTTGCTAGAATCTATCTTAAATGCTTTGTAAAAACCAGTATAACAAGCGAATATATATGTGTACATGAGCCACTTTATTGGATTGACATTGTTTCTTATATTTGGTTTTCATTGTTGTTGTTTCCTAAATCATTAACAAAGTTATATGAGTATTAACAAAGCTATGTGATTATTTTCATTTTTTTACATTACTTTTTAAATATTATATACTTCAAAATTTTAGTTGTGACGTTCATGCATCGCTCATAAGATTTTTTTTTTTAAATTTACCTGGTGGAAATAATAAAAGTTATTTTAAAAATGGAATAAATAATTGTATGGATTGTGGGGACAATCAATATTATACGTATCGGCCAGTACGCTTCCGAACAAAGTGATATTATTAACATCCACATGAGACGATAAGAGCGGAAAGGAGAGAGGAACAAAGTCATATTGATAACATCCACAAGAGAAAAATCAAAACAGGAGAAAAGACAAAATCCAAGAGAAATGAAGCCCCAAATTTCGTCAAGGGTTCACATTACAACATTTCCTACTTGTTCATCAATTTCAAAATATTCATTGAATCTTTTAATAAAAAACATAACTTTGGTACCACAAAAACAAGTTTAAGTTTGAATTTCTTTTATTGTAACAAAAAAGTAGTTTAAGTTTAAAATTCTTTAACTTATAAAACAGTTAAAATTAAAATAGTACACAATTAGCCGTATTTTCGCTATTCACCATAACTTTGACCATATGTTCTAGAATGTTTAATATTCATTTTCTAAGTCGTCTCTCCAACTATTTCTCCCCATTCCATTCAACCGAAAGAGAGAGGGAGAGGTTGGTGGTGGAGGGTTGAAGTAGAGGAGGAGCAGCCGGTGGCAGCAGCGGCACCGGCAGCAGAAACCGGGATGGGCACGAGCCAAGCTGACCCAAGAAGCGGCTACCGCGCCGCCACTCGGACCTACCACTCCGTCCGCGCGGCGTCGCAGCTGCCGGACCCGGACCTCCCCCTCTACCTCCCCGAATTCGTCTTCTCCTTGCTTCGCAGCTCCTCGACGGCTTCGCCGACGGCAGCCCTCATCGACGCCCCCACCGGCGCCCGCATCCCTTTCTCCGTTCTCCCAAACTACGTCCGCTCCCTCGCCGACTTCCTCGCTGCCGCCAGCATCCGAAAGGGCCAAACCGTCCTCATCATCTCCCCGAATTCCATCTACGTCCCCGTCGTCGACCTCGCCGTTCTCTCCCTGGGCGCCGTCCTCACCGCTTCCAACCCAGCCAGCACCGTCTCGGACGTCTCGTACCAATGCCGCCTGTCGAAACCGGTTTTCGCATTCGTCCATTCCTCCGCCGCCCATCTCGTCCCTCCGTCGCTTCCCCACCCTCCCGTCATCATCGACTCCCCCGATTTCCTCGCCATAATCCAGTCCCACGCGAGCTGCCGGGATCCGAAGCGGTCGGCTCAGGGTTCCGGCGGGCAAGCGGTCTCCACCGGGAGTCAGGCCGACACCGCCACGATTCTTTACTCGTCCGGTACGACTGGACCTGTCAAAGGCGTTGTCTCGACGCACCGGAATTACATCGCCCTCGTTGCGTCGCTCCAAATGACGAGGGACCCCAGCCGGAGCCCCGGCGTGACGCTGGTCACGGTGCCGATGTTCCATATCTTCGGACTGTTATTCATCGTGAACGCGATCGCCATGGCCGAGACGCTGGTGTTCATGGAGCGGTTCGATATGTTGACGATGCTCCGATCGGTTGAGAGGTACCGAGTCAGACACATACCGGTCTCTCCCCCGCTTCTCGTCGCGCTGGCCAAGCTGGAGGTGGTGGACCGATTCGATCTGAGCTCGCTCGAGTCGGTCGGGTCGGGCGGGGCTGCACTAGGGAAGGAGGTCATCGACCGGTTCGTATCCCGGTTTCCTAACGTATCGGTGGTTCAGGTACAAACTACAAAGACCTTTAACACTTGTTTGCCAATTGATCGCGAATCGTCGTGGCACGGCTCCCCCACTTCATGGGGAACGGCCGGGAAAATTATTCTTTTCGGCTGTTTGCATTGTCCTGGAAAAATAAATGCTTGGGTGAGTCGAGCTTTCATTACTCAACTCGGACTAGTTCGATCCCGCGAGTTTCAAACCAGCTCAAAAGTTAAATAATTATGTTTCCCTTTTCAAGAAATTTCTAAAAATTTTCGTCAACTTAAATGTTTTTAAATTTTGACATAGGGTATAATTTTTTAAAATTTTACATATAATTTAAAGAATTTAAAAAAGAAAATTCTCATTTGCCTCAGCACGTACAGATCTCGTTACCGGATCGTCTCTGTGAAGTATCTAAATCGAGCTTGGAATATGAACTCGGGATTCCAAGTTCGGGACTACGGAACAGATGTGTGAGTTAATGAGCATGGGCACTGAGTCAGCTCTGTCGGGTGGAACTGGAACGTGTTTGACATCTGAGGCTGGTTTTGCCGGGAAGCGTGTGTCTTCAAAGCTGTCCACGTGTACGAGTCAGAAGCGACAAGTCTGCTGTCAATGTCAACTCAATACGCATGCCAATGAGAAACAGAAAAACCATGGTTTCAACAGTAAAAAGCACGAATTTGAACAGATGAAAACCCTACTATATATATATATATATATATATATATATATATATATATATATATATATATATATATATATATATCAGGTTATTTTTTGTTTTTTTATTAAATCGTTTAAAAACCTAGCTGTCAAACTGATAAATTTTTTATGATTTTTAGTTAATAAAAAAAAACCATTCAAACAGTAGAAAGTTGATTCCAGATTTCTTATATATATAAATGTGACCAAAATGACAAACGACATAATATCTGAAAACCATTCTTAAAAACACCTTTAAGAGAGGGAGATATATATTTATATTTCTGACAAAGTCTGGATGGGGTGCTATATATATATAAAACCTACTGCGTCTGTAAAGTAAATCATAAGAAAGATATATGTTTTCCATACGGTTACTGGGAGGTAGTCTATAATCACTCTCTTACGGGTCCATAAAAGACACTCTCTCCTTGGAACAGATTTAGATTTATGAGACATTAAAAACTCTGGGACATTCAGACAAGAAAAAGCTCTGATGCCAAACAACGTCTTAGTTTTTACATGAAATTAAAAAATCTCAATATAATTTGTACAAAAGCTTCAACAAGCGTCTTGGATTGAATGTCTCTCTTTGAAAGAAGAAATTTCTCATAGTTGAGGGATTCGGGAAATCTATATAAAATCTGTGTAAGTAAAACTTGGTCTTTTATGTAACAGGAGGTTATCATTTTTTATTTTCAGACTTCCTTTTGCTTATTTTTTTTAAAAATGTGTGTATTCTTTCGGACGTTTTCTTCTCTTTGAAATATGAAATTTTTAATGAGCTCCTTTTCTGCGTGCTGATCTCTTTTCATTTTTAAAAAGGAACGGGAAAAGTGAAATATAAGTGAAAACAAAAGTCAATAAAAACGTAAATCTAAATGTTCTTGACGTTTAATTAGAGGTTTGATTATGTCATTGTTCAATAAATCGAAAACGAAAGAGCCGATCTAGGGATTTAGCTGAATTGCATGTAAAATAAAAACACAATTTATTAAAAAAAATCAATTAGGAATTATACAAGGAAAGTAGCCATGGCCGCCGGCCCGCCGCTGTGGCATCGCCACGTTGCGATGGATGCTCTCTCCACCCAGCATTGTAGTTTGTTGGGGACGAACTCCAGATGGCAAATAATATGTTTCAGCAAAAGATTGAGGAATTCTGTTCCAGGAAACTGCTGGCGTAGCTCAGCCATCCTAATCCCTTCAAATGAGTCCGCTCGTCCTATCCGCCATTGAGAAAGCCAATCTGCAACTCCCTTCATCCATCCTCAAGAGGAGCAATCTGAATTTGACGATGGTCGGGTGGTGTTGTTGCAGGGGTATGGATTAACAGAGTCAACAGGTGCAATCGCATTCACAGCTGGCCCAGAGGAAACGGCGCGTTATGGGGCTGTAGGGAAGCTTCTTCCACACGCTGAAGCCAAGATTGTCGACCCTGATACTGGCAACCCCATGCCTCCCAACATGAAGGGGGAACTCTGGCTCAGAAGCTCCACAATCATGAAGGGTAACGCTATTAACCTTCCCTCTATATCTACATATGGGGTATACACACTAATTGGTATATCCCGACCCACCTGTTGTGCAATCTAACTCATACATGATATGATAATAGAAATGTTTTGATGTCTTATTTTTAATTTATTAATATTTTTAAAATAATCAGAAAATGAATGGCTCTTGTAAGTTGTAACATCGAACTTTTAATAGTAGAAAAGGTCATTTTTTTTATAAAGGCAACTTCAGTTGAGACATGTTTCATATTAAATTTAGTGTTTATAGACACACTAGAATGCTAAGATTTTGTTTAAAACTTTTTTTTAACGTGAATTTGAGCAGACTGGTTTTTTCCTCTGACCTAAGTGGACTGGGATGTGTGTGTGTGTGTGTGTGTGTGTGTGTGTGTAAGACTTGCAAGTAACTTATTCTCTTTGTTAATTAATGATTTAAACACTATGGCTGAACTTGGATCCATGTGCCATGAAAGCATGTTTTGCATAGGGAGGTCTGGACTTGGAGTTTTCAAAATCTTTGACTGCAGTAGATCTGATTATGTATTTATCTCATTAGCCGAACTAATCCAATCTGCTTGCAGTTCTAAGCCTATTCTTCTTAGAAATTCAAACATATATGTGTGGTGTTCTGCAGGGTATTTGGATAATGAAAAGGCCACTTCTTCTACTCTGGACTCAGAGGGTTGGCTGAAAACTGGCGATTTGTGCTACTTTGATGAGGAT
This sequence comes from Nymphaea thermarum, assembly GCA_011799765.1. NCBI lineage: Eukaryota > Viridiplantae > Streptophyta > Magnoliopsida > Nymphaeales > Nymphaeaceae > Nymphaea > Nymphaea thermarum. The sequence continues at coordinate 394,545 of JAANDH010000112.1, forward strand.
GGGTTCCTTTTTGTTGTTGATAGACTAAAGGAGTTGATCAAATACAAGGGTTATCAGGTAAAAAATAGTTCAGAACTTCAAAAACCCTTTCTTTCTAAATTTTGCATTCTCTATCTTCAAAGGATCTGCACCTCAAAGTAACTACACTGTTGGGAAAGGTACAGTGGCTGTATAAGCTTAGTTCAGTGCAGCTAGTTCCGGCCTAAGAGGGGGTTTTCTGCTAATAAAAAATACTTTTTGCATGAAAATAGCCCAGCAGTACTGGGGTGGATTGCTTGATACAATTGCTAAGGATGTACAAAAATTATCAGTAATTAAGAAAGAAGAACAAGAGTGAAAGAAATAAAGAGAAGCTATCTGAATTCCATTATCATGTAATATTGCCTCTCTATCCAAAGTTCGAGATTTTCATCGCATACTCAGGTTTAAAGATGACAAACATGGCTGAGTTCATGATCCCCAGCTTTGTTGTTCTTTTGTGCTTTAGGGATTTTAGGAACAAAGTTGCACATTCATTAGGCAATGACGACACATTTAAGTGATTTCAAGTACTTGTCGAATGATCCCCCAGCAGATAAGGTAGAACTTAGAATCCATTAGACTTGCATCAAGGTCATGATTTTGTGCTTTCAAGTTTCCAACAAAGCACTTGCTAGAATTGAGACTTAAACAAATGAAGATTTACTTGAGACCAAGCAAATCAGAGATTACCAGCTCCCTAGGGGCATCCTCGTTGTTCTCTTTGGGTATACCTGGAGATATCATGAATCAGAAAGCATGGTCATTAAATGTCATCTTTCTAATTTGCTCAACAAGTCCAAATTTTTGCAAAAGAAATTTTAAAGTTCCGAGAGAAAGTTGAGTATGTTGTTGTCTTTGTGCAGGTGGCTCCTGTAGAGTTGGAGCAATTACTTCAATCGCACCCTGAGATTGCAGATGCTGCTGTTATTCCGTAAGTCATTTTCTGCCATTTGATGGTTGGTAAAAATATTTTTTATTGGTCAAATGGTTTCAGTCAAAAGTTTTGCTGGGTTATATATGTGGCAGTTTTGCTTTTCACTATTTTTTTACCAAGAAATGTTGGCAGTCATATTTTTTGACTTTATTTCTCGAATTTGGTGAAAATTTCACTAAGGATGAATACAAATTTTCATGTTTAGTTGATAAATTTAAATGAAATAAGTCTTGGAGATTTAAACACATTACCCAAGCAGCAGATACATCTCTATAGGAAAGTATATGTCTACCAGAGATTAAAAAAAAAAAATCAATTTCCAACCCAAGTTATATAGATTAATAGATTTGGGTTTAAAATGTCAAACTGTTTCTAGTGGCTATTTAAGAGTGAAAATGGATATAGATGCGATGATCATGAAAAAGATAAGCTCTATGTATAACGAACTGTGTTTTTTGTAGAAAAATGAAGAAGGGATTGAAGAAAATGAATCCAAACATGAGCAAGAATGCTCTTCTTTATAAATTTTTGCCTTGATATAGTGTGTAAATGTGTGTGTGCACTTTGAGAGAGATTCTCACGTAAAAAATGTGGAACAACAGGTACCCTGATGATGAAGCAGGTCAAATACCTATGGCATTTGTTGTTAGACAACCAAAGTCTAATCTATCCGAGACACATGTCATGGGATTCATAGCCAAGCAGGTATGGATGTCGAACAATAACCATATTCCTTCCGGATAGTCTTATGGCCTTAAAACCTGAACACCTTTTGTACCAGTCATGTAGATGGTATGACCATATTCCTTCTGCAATCCTATGCTAATGTGTTCCTTGTTACTTCTTCCTGAAAAACTAGGCCTGGAGTTGAAATGATTTAAGGTTTTCATATTTCAAACTTCAAAGACAAAATGATTTGTAGTGTTGGGGGTGAACCTGAGCATGGTCTGAACTGAGCCTAGCTTGGCTGAACCTGCTTGAACCCAGCAGCTTGAGTTAGTCCTGCATCACATTGACCAGACCTGGCTTCCTGCACCCAGTGTGCTTGTTTGATCGGTACTTTCTGCTTCTTAAATGGATCAAATTCACAACGCTGGATTTGCATGGAGCACATAGTCTTAGAACAGATGATCCATTCTTATATCAAAAACCATGATGTAACAATGAATGTTGTTTATAGATCCAACAAACAAAAACTGAATATAATCATACAATATTTCTTGGCACAAGAACCTGGTATTATTGAAACATGTATTATAGAGAACTTTTGTTCTATGAATTCAATGATCTCATCACCAAATACCCTCTAAGGGTCTTGTCTTTGAGAAAGGAGCCCCTAGCATATATCACAAAACAGTCCATGCCTTCTACCTTTTTATGGTATAGTACTCCTTTGGACAACCCTTACAAAATACTCCCCCAGTTTTACAGTCTCCTCCTTTGAAAAATCGTTTTGCAAAAAATAAGTTTGCTAAAAAACTTAGTAGTTGAAACTCATATTTTCAATTCATTTTTGGAAAAACCAGCTGCATGGACTTGATGTTTATGTAATTATGTCTAAATTACTTTTACATAATCAACAGAAAATTGTCTTCTATTGCCTATGTTACATTTTCCAAGTGCTGAACTTCAATTCTGATACCTTTATGTTCTATATTGAAAACACTATCTTAGGTTGATTGTTAGGCTTCTGAACAGCGAAGTGACATCCATATACTTTTTTCTTTTTTTAGCACAACTTGAAATTATGAGTTTCATTCAATGTGCCTTCTTATTTGCATTATCTTTCAATGTTCAATATAAAGATATGCTTTCTTTTCCAATTCTCAGTATAAGTTAGAAAACTAGTTCCAGTAATCCTTTCTAGGATCCCAATGTAATTAGGTTTTTTTCTCTTGTGCTTTCGGTTATTGCATAAATAATATGCCTTTAAGAACCTGATTGAAGCACAAACATGTAACCAAACCCATGCTTTTTAGACTTTGTGGTCATCCCAGAACCTGATTGATGCCAAGCATCATCCATCTCTATTTAATGCTGTTAAGTTTGTTTAGTTTCTTTCACCATTTTCTTGTTTTCTTTTTCCCTTTTCAGCAATCTATACCGTTTGAGATTATCAATGAGTGATGAAGGGCTGAGGTCATTTTTACTTGTTCCATGCATGGCTGCTGAATCTGAGCCATGGCAAATCTAAAATAGAAAAACAAATGGACCGAGGCTTTTCAACAATACTAAGATAAAAGGAACACTTCTTGTTTTTTGCTGGAAGAGCTAAAAAACAATGGTTTGACATTACTACTTCCTTAACGTTCTCTTTTAAAATTTACTATTTTGAGATACTTCTCCTCAGTTTTTCAGTCTTTGATCTCCTTGACAAAGTACGTACAGTTTACTTTTCATTAAATGTTTTTTAGAAATTTTCTCAACTGAAGATTCACAAGGAAAATATGGATGTTGCAGGTGGCACCATACAAGAAAGTACGTAGGGTTGCGTTTGTAAATTCCATACCAAAAACAGCGTCCGGGAAGATACTAAGAAGGGATCTGATACAACAGGCACTCCAAAGCTCCAAATCTAGATTGTGAAATTTCATTTTGGAGGCGTCAAATATTCTGTGGAAAGAGAGAGAGGGGTTGACATTGCGACTATTAACTATCAATATCAATTTCAAAAATCTTATTCTCAATGTTAAATATATGGAATAACTGTAACCAGCTTATGGGAATGTAAATGAAAGATGAAAAACAGGTAGACGGGGATCAAGTTGTTTCTCTTTAATACAATCAGGTGTTTGGTTTTGTAGTTATGATTCATGCTTGGAGCTCTGCTCAAAGTCAAACATTATCATGTTAATTTCAAGCTTTATATATATACAGGTGTATATATATACATACAGGTGTTTGGTTTGGTAATTGTGAATCATGTTTGGTGCTCCGTTCAAAGTCAAACATTATCATGTTAATTTCAAGATATATATATATATATATATATATATATATATATATATATATATATATATATATATATATATACACTTAAGAAATGAATGTTTCGCAAAAAACGCACCAAAAAACAATTTGGGTGTCTGAATTCCATCTAACTGCTTATTTGCAGTATATTCTTGCGTATATCAGGCTCTATCGGCTAACCGAGGTGAAAACAAGGGGGCCTTGGCCCTTCTTTCTCTGAAAATTTTTGAAAATTTTAAACATTATCTATTGAAAATATTTTAAAAGTGAATTATTTTAAAATGATGTCTTAGATCGATCCGATACAACTTGTGCGGGTCAATTCTTATTTAACATATAGTAAAATGAGCATATTCCATTGGGAAAAAGAGATCGAGGAAGAAAATACCCAAAGTTAGAACATGAAAATTTAGTGACTGGAATCTCTTGGGAAATAAAATTTTTTAAAACCATCATCTTTCAAAACCCAGATGTAAGAATAAAAATCATAAACAAATCACAAAATTCGTAACTTTGAAAGTAAAAGGGCAACTTTACAACTTTCTTTCCAAAATCTTCTTCGAAACTCATTTTCAAAACCTTGTCCATAGCTTATAGAAGAAATTTGAGAATCGAGGAACATTAATGATGAGAATACTCGCAAAGGCAGAACTAGCAACAATGACAGCGGACTTCAAGATTTGAAAAGCGGGACACATCTACAAAGCAATAGCCTTGTTTAATTTGTATCCTAATTTTCCGACCTCTTTTTCAGATTCACCTATTGTGGCCCTCAATATTGTAAGACCTCGCTCAACTTTTTATGAGAAAACATTAAAACATCATGCAGTTTATCTTTTCCAAAGTTTTCTTAAACTAAATTTTATAAATGGAGCTTCTCTTCAATCTTTACTTTGAACTAAAAAGTAATAATAAAAATTTTTAATGATGTTAACAAATACAAGTAAAATGATGAATTCTCTTAAGTTTTGCATAAATCAAGTGGATATCTTACAAAAATGAAGATATAACAATAAAATTAAGCTTTGAACAGAGGTAAAATAGTGCTTGTATGAAAAGAAACTTTTTGGACTTTATTTGTCTATGTAAGTCATACATGTAACAAAAAGAGGTACGCAAGTGAGTTTAAGAAAAAAAACTTAAGCTGCAAGTTCAAAATAACCAACTAGCTTACATCACATAATCCAGACCGCATCACATTGCAGTTATTGCAGTTACTGAAAGAGACCACAGTCCAGATCAAAATCCTTCCTCTTTTTCTGTAATGGGAAAGCAAATATAAGACGCACTCACTAGGCTGGTATATCGGAACTCGGAAGTGACAATCTTAGGCACCAGCTCTTTCCTCGTTCCACTCTTTGTTTCCATTTCTCGTTCAGTTATTTCTGCTCTCCTTCTTCTTCTTGCTTGCGGCCATAGCGTCTGTTGAATTTTGCAATTTGACCTACACTCTGAGCCATTTGACGCTTTGCTCTAAAGTGATATACTTTACCAACATTATGTATTTTCGTCATCATTGCCTGGATCAGTCTTCCAGAAGGTGTTACATATGAAATCCATTGCAGCTGTGGATGAAGTCCTTTCTTCATATCTTCCTCACTGAAATCACAAGAAAAATATTTCAGTTAAAAAACAAATTAACTTAATATGCAAAACCGAAGCACGAATGGATTGAACAATGTAGTTCAGTAACACGTTGCACCGGCACTGTAGAAATGATCTGAAAAAGGAAAAATCATGGAAAGAAACTCAGACTGAATAATAGTATGAAGTTTGCATCATCAATAAGAGGGTACTCATACTGCTAAAGCCAAAAAACTTTCTCCCATCTTTAAAATCATATGAATTAATTCAAAATCAAACGATTCTTTCATGCAGGCAGAAATGATTCTCAATGTACATTTTTTGCTGGACCAATCACTAATCAATATCCCTCAGGGCCTCAAGTAAATTGTGCTACCAGATTAATCACATAAACCTTTCGTTCACATTGCACCTGAATAAGCATAACCCAAAAGTCAAATGACTAAAATCAAAATTTAAAAGCTAAATGGTACTTATTTGGTACATAAAAAACTTGAGACCCTTTTATCATTTAGAAACCTAGGCATTACAGCCTAATTGAAAAGGTGGCCACCCATGGCATAGGCAAACCTAGCCACACTTCTGATTAAATAGGAAGATACATATTCCATCTGTCTTAAACGCCTCGTAAAACATAGGCAGACATTCTAAACTCAATATGCAGCAAGGCCAAAGTAACATGACTTACTGTGACATGACTAGATGCATAAAATTTACCCAAAACTCTGTTGCCTGTTACATGAGAGGTGATTTGCAGAAGGTTAGATAAACCACGGCAAAGATATGAACGCTAAAAGACCATCAGCAAATTTGCGAATGTTATGGCCTCCGGTCTATAAGAAGGGAAATTTTCTGCCAACTTGCAGAGAAATGACACACAAAACAATGCCAATAAGAAAATGAAAAGGCTGAAAAGCGGTGGGTTTCTGAAGATTTCCATGGGATTTTGTAGGGAAAGGAGATCCAGCATCATCATCTGAGCTGATGGATCCATGGCATGCCTCAAAACAGCATGACAGCAAGCAGGAGATAGCATGCCTCACCAGAACAGACATGCAATGCTGAACATTCACTCATCAGGTCTCAAAGACAAATGAAACTGCGTGACAGTAAACATCGGTCGAACAACAGATACGATTGTCACTAAGATAAGTTCAGTTGAAAAGGAAATCCTGCGCGCTCCCAACTTTCGTTGAAGTATGAAACCAAATCATCATATTAACAGGATCTGATTTCAACTCGGTTAACAGATACCAAGAGGGAACCAAATGGAAGAACCGATGTGCAGACACGAGGAGGCAGAACATAGGTTGCGGAAAGGGCAGACAATGGGATCGCACAGAACCATGTTGGGTGGTCCTCTCTCCCTCGTGCAGAAAATGGCAACGACGTCTGGGACTCGCCGGCAACAACGTCCGGCGGCGGGCAGCAGATGGGATTTAGGGCTTTCACGACGACAGAATAATCATAGAGAAAGAAATGTCAACACAAGCGGAGAAGGAGAGCCGCAGAGAGAGATACAGGGAGAGAGAGAAAGAGATGGTTACCTGCTGCGACGGGAGAGGATTGCTGTGCGTATGGAGAAGCTGAGTGCGACACTCCGATCAGGGGAACAGAGCAGATGAAAGGAGCGCGAGGAAAAGGATTGCAATGGGCACGAAAAGGAAAAAATAAAAGCCCGGAATATAAGTTGCAGTTCAACGGGTGGGATTTTAGTTCCGGGCTTTCAATTCTGGATCCGCCCCATAAGCCTGCCGCGTTTGTTGGGGCGTGGTTCGTTTCAGAAATTTAAATTTAATTCCACATGAACAGAAAACGCAACATGGAAACCGCAGCTGATAGAGTGGGAAATAAGAAAGGGGAAGCTTTAAGAGAACTGGAAATAGCAATAAGCAGTCACTCCAAGATTTATGGAAGATTCAGGAAACGGAGACGAGCAGAAAGCAACATCAGCAGTATTGTGGAGTAGCTTTACTGAACATCTTGGTCATCGTTTGCCTCGAAAAAATGTCTAGCTCACCACAGTAAGTAGCTGGTTGATGCAAGTTCTGATGGGAAATTAGCATGTTGCAGATTGTTTTCAGGTTGAACTAATCGAGACTGATAAAAGTTAAAACTTTTATTTGGTCTACCGCAGCAAAAGAAAATGGTTTCTGTTTCATAGTTCTGCAAGTAGTAGTTGTATTGGAAAGTCTAAGTTTTAGCTGTCATTTTAGAATTTTCAACGGGTTGCCATATGTTGGTATTTTGCATTTTACATCTGAGTTTTCAGTGTTATCTTCGAATGACTTATCTAGGTTTATATATTTGTGTTTTGATAAGGTATTTTTACCAGAAGTTCTGCCTTTTTGCTGTTTAGATTGTGAAATAAATGATGCAACTTCAAGCAGCTATAATATTTGTATTCTCTATCATTAACGCACATTTGAGATTACTGGGCTGACTAGAACGAATTTTAGTTTTGTACAGAAAGAACAAGAAATGATGCCTGAAAGGGTTATAGGTGTATATGGGAGAGAAGGAGTTTAGCCAACGTTGATATCTCCATTCACGATGTGGTTGCAGGAAATGATCTATTCTCTGTTGAACTTTAAACTGATAGGAAAAAGGTTGATAGCTTCAGCTTGGTGTTGCCATCTGAGGATCATGCCTTGTTGCAGGTTGAGACAAAATGTTTCAGAGGAAGCATAATAACTTAGTAAGCATGTGGCCTTCCCATTTGTTCGTTTTGTGCAGTGATCCACCATTTTCATCTTTCCGACAAAGAATGTAATGTATGTTTTAGCTACAAAAAAAAAAATCTCATCCTCTCGAACATTTTTCTTCATTAAGTAGTGAAGTTATTCTCTCCGGCCATGCTACTTTTTTTAGTGAACCATGTTTCTTGTTTTGTTTGATCTCAATTGTACCTTTATAACTCTGGCTAATAGTCCTCTTGTTGACCGCTTTTCGCCTTTCTGTTCCGCTTACCATTTTTATGGAAAAAAATAACAAGGATTCTAACAATAATGCCCTAAAGAAGGCTTGCATCATCACCAAAATTCTCAAGAGAGCTAAGCACGAGCATTCGAGGGCTGTGTCAACAGTTCACTGAGATAGATACTGAAAGAGTCGAATAGCACACATGGGAGGAGTCGAATAGCCTACGTGTATCAACTTGCCCAGTGCTTTCCTTTTCTGCAAGCAGTCATGTGGCAGCAGTATTAGTAGAAAACTCGTTCATATTTGCTTCAGTGCAACTAGTTATTTTTTGTAGGTTACAACTGAGTAAGTTGCAAGTACCGGATAGTTGCTCTTAACTATGTATAAGAGGCATTTGAAAAGTTAATCTGGTTAGCATTTAAACAAGCTTTCTTGGGGAAGCAGCGATATCTGTGCATTAATTATCTTGTATTTTCACACGCTCTGTGCATCTGTGCATATGAAGGCGTGATGCAGCGTTGTTAATTTGTTACCTGTGACATTTTTTCTGCTGCACTACTGCTGTCATTCTCTGTCATAAAATCAGCACACTTGCTAACCAATGTACAATGACAAGCAAAATCAGAGTTTTAAATCAAGTGTCCAGCTTTGCATTATCCACCAGTCGTTACAACAGCACATGCACCACAAATCCACCGAGTTTTTTGTAAAAAAATAATAATAAGTACAATCCACAAGTTATTTTCAAACATAGTGATTTCACAGAACCCACTCTTGTTGTATCAACATAGATCAAAGTCACCAGCTTCTATGTTCGGCCCAACACACAGTTCGGATGCCCTTATGCCCTGAGCCAACCCCAGATGGGTGGTCAGAACATGTTTAAGGAAAACATATAGATCAAAGAACATCGTAGAACATTCACCTGTGTTCATCTAAGATCAGCTGGAAGAAAAAAAATGAAAGAAAATAAATCAAAACAGAGACACACAATCATCTGAAGGGCTTCCTCCCAACTCCCACAGGCAAAGACATGGTTGAGTCGATACTTAGTCTTCCTGGGGAATGCATGCCCATGTTTAACCCAAGCGGCCCACGAGAGTTAGCCTCCTTGCTGGTGAAGATGGAACCCTTGCCCCAACTAAGAGAGCTAAATGGGCTCCTAGCTGAGGCGAAGCTCAGTCTGCGCTTGGTAGGCTCCAGACCTTGAGACTTGGCACTTGGGCTGACTTGGGATCTGGCCTTGGCCTTGGCTGAAATAGTGGGCACCATGTAATTGGGACTAGCAAGTGGAGGGCAGCTTGTCATGCTCTCATCATCCCTCAATGGTGTGGCTGCAACAACTCTGTGATGTCTGTGCCAAGGTGAGCCATCCATAGATGCTGGCTTTGGACCTTTTGCACTCCTAATGCCTAGGGGAGATCTTGAATATCTTGGTGTAGGCTCATCTAAGCTTGGTTCGAAGGCCAGTGATGCGCGCCTGGAACCACTTGAAGTGGGCCTAATATTGACTGAAGCAAGTTTTGGATTGCCACTGGTTGCCAGGCGATCAGGTGTTTGATTTGAGGCCTGTTGCTCGATCCAGTTCCAACCCCACGGGAGCTTTGCTGATCTGAGTTCCATGATCAATGCTTGAGCAGACTTCGACATGCCTTTAGATACCTAATGAAAAGCAGGGAAAGTGATGACAACAAAAATTCTTACAACCATGCTCTCAAATTCATATGAAAACTATAGCTTGTATGTGTAGCAAATACACATATACAGCACCAAGACTGATCTGATCTCATCCATAATACTAGTTAAGAATTAGAGAAGCCATCTTAGTATATGCATTCTCTTGAGATACAGATCATATATATCATCAGGTCTGAACTTCATACTTGGTTAGTATTTAAGAATGCTACTTGAAAATGCAGAAGACAAATATTAGCTTTTGATCTACAATTATTCATAGACGTCGATGAGGTCTCTAGGTGGAGGCACAGTACCTGGTGAGAATATGCGTAAGCCAGGGCTCTTTCTCTGTGAATGGTGGCCTCTACCTTCCGCTGCACCCTTGTATCAGTCTCATCTTTTGTCAAAACGCTATAATCCCAGTCTTCGTGGAGATTGCTTCTGGACTGAAACACATTTAGAATTTCCTTAGTTCAACAAAACAATTGCTTTAATTGAGATTTCAAGAGAGAGGGAAAGGGAGAGAGAGAGAAAAAAGTCCTTCCAAACTATTGCCATGATGTTGCCTGAGCCTCTATGCAGAGAGAGCGAGCGAGAGAGAGAGAGAGAGAGAGAGAGAGAGAGAGAGAGAGAGAGAGAGAGAGGGTTGTCTACCCAAGCTGTTCCCGTTATGTTTCCTCTATCCAATGAAAGGCTGCCCCAAGAGTTCAAAAGACGATAGACATAGTTCTTTCCTGCTTCTATGTTGGTATGTTGTGAAAAGTTGAAAACCATTCATAACCACATGAATTCCATTCTTAAAGATTGGCAAATTTTGCACACTGATTTCCTAAGATATTAAAACACCCATAGTTGCACCATATTCCATGATCTAAAACTTG